>CM036760.1:5715000-6200000 GCA_020796225.1 Arion vulgaris
GTAGACGTAGTATGCAATAGTAGTAGTAGACGTAGTATAGCAATAGTAGTAGTAGACGTAGTATAGCAAGTAGTAGCAGTAGGTATAGTAATAGTAGGTAGTGACGTAGTATAACAATAGTAGGTAGTAGACGTAGTATAGCAATAGTAGGTAGTAGACGTAGTATAGCAATAGTAGGTAGTAGACGTAGAAGTAGCAATAGTAGGTAGTAGACAGTAGTATAAATATAGGTACTAAGACGTAGTATAGAATAGTAGTTAGTAAGACGTAGTATGAGCAATAAGAGTGAGTATAGAATAGTAGGTAGTGAGTAGTATAGCAAGTAGTAGTAAAGAGGAAGCAGTAGTATGGTAATAGTAGTAGTAATAGTATAGTAATAGTAGGTGTAGCAGAGTATAAAATGGTAGGTGTAGCAGTAGTATAGTAATAGTAGGTAGTAGCAGTAGTATAGTAATAGTAGGCAGTAGTATAGTAATAGTAGTAGTAGTATAGTAATTGTAGGTAGTAGACGTAGTATAGTAATAGTAGGTAGTAGACGTAGTAAGGTAATAGTAGGTAGGTATGACGTAGTATGGTAATAGGGTGTAGACGTAGTATGGTAATAGTAGTAGTAGTATAGTAATAGTAGGCAGTAGTATAGTAATAGTAGGCAGTAGTATAGTAATAGTAGGTAGTAGACGTAGTAAGGTAATAGTAGGTAGTAGACGTAGTATAGTAATAGTAGGTAGTAGTATAGTAATAGTAGTAGTAGTATAGTAATAGTAGTAGTAGTATAGTAATAGTAGTAGTAGTATAGTAATAGTAGTAGTAGTATAGTAATAGTAGCAGTAGTATAGTAATAGTAGTAGTAGTATAGTAATAGTAGGTAGTAGACGTAGTATAGTAATAGTAGGTAGTAGACGTAGTAAGGTAATAGTAGGTAGTAGACGTAGTATGGTAATAGTAGTAGTAGTATGACAGTAGAAGTAGTATAAAAGCAGTAGTATAGTAATACTAGTAGTAGTATAATCACTTTTACAGTGTCTCTGAAATGCTTCGATATAGACATCACCTGCTGAGAATCCCTTGCGCAAGATCGCCAAAATGTGGCGATGTAACAACACAAGAGGAACCCGCATAGCTGGGAATCATCGTGTCGTTTAGGCACAAAGAAAACGAGCTGCGCGAAAAGACAGAACACACAACACGCACATGTCTAATCTTGATCATGTATGCCGCACCTGTGGTAGAGGATTGTGTTCTAGCAATAAATGTATACGTACAGCGAAAGAAGGGCATCTCTCCTTCTGTGGGTACTCTGCATCCACTTGGTTCTGTATGTCGTAAGCAATTGTCCAGTTCGAGAATGGCCATAAATATATCGGATGTTCAAAGCTTAACACTGGTCCTAGAATTGTTATGACAAACAAAATCCTTATTGTATGAATAACATATGGATAACATATGGATAACATATGAATAACATGAATAACATATGAATAACATATGGATAACATATGGATAACATATGGATAACACGGTATGACATAAGAGTAATGAAAAGTTGGTTCCAACAATCGGTTGACTTGGTTAATATTCATCAACATCATCAAGTGCCATGCCTGCCGGCGTATCCATTATGCCTTTCCACAACTCTCTCTCTCTCTGTCGCCCTCTCTCTCTCTCTCTCTGGTTCAGTCTATCAGTTATGATGCCGACATCTCGTTGAACTACGATGTCAAAACAATAGAGTATCTTCACCCCTCTGCCTGCCTCGATCTCTTCTTCCCTGTATTTTACCTGATGTTACCAGATGTTCCAAACCTCCTCTTCTCATTATGTGTTCGAATAACATTCATTGTCTAGTTCTTATTCGCTTGATGAGGTTTAGCTTTTAAAAACAATCACAATTTGTCTATTGAATTTTCAACATTCTTCTGTGAAACGAAATTTTTGTAGCTTCCATTGGTCTTATTCATTGTTTATCATAGAATAGAGAGTTTTTCAGAACTGCTGTCATGGAAACCAAGTTCCGGAAAGGACACGCTACTTGATGATGATGATGACTATTAAAACTGCAGTAAAACGTAATTTTGTTGTTCATTTTCATGTGTCATGCTCGATGGGTGAGATGGTCAATCATTGATTCCACAAATTTCAGTATCGATGTGATTTTTTCGTCGATCTTCAGCTTCATATTTAAAGATGTGCGGAAACCTACACATCTGAGGTGGTCAGAATGTATCAGTTCAGATCTGGAGAAAACCGAGGGGAGGTTACGATGATACGTAATAAATTGGGAGTTTCGGGACAAAGACACGTATGTCTGATATACTTAAAGATGTTGTATTGTAAGTTTGGTTCTGATCAGCAACGATATTCTCTCTCACATTAGCTTAATCGTGATATCACGATCGTGATGATGGTAGTGATGATAGTACTAGCAGTAAGGATGGTGATAAAGTAGTAATAGTACTTGCCTAACAAACATACACAAGTTACCAAGAGAGCTGTGCTTTGAGTAACATCCATAGAACTCATAACGATCCAAACCGTGTTAGTTGATTTGTCTGAGAATATAAATTGAGTGTATATATATATATATATATATATATACAACATATTGTGACAACCGGTAAAACGAGGGTAGACGAGAAAGAGGAAGACAGAGAGAGAGAGAGACAATTTTGGATAGCCTGTCTTTATGGCACGGTAGAGCGTCGACATCTAAGTTGATAGCCAATACCAACGACATAGATTTGTGGAGATCCATGATTGCCTACGCCAGCCGGCACGGCACCTGATGATGATATATATATATATATTTATCTTCTCCTTCTTTGCGTTCGTTCTTTACGATCAATTTTAATCACTCTTTGTGATATGTTTGATCTTTGCCAAGAACGTGTATACGTTGCACATTGGTTTGGTAAGCCCCTAAACGCATAGATTTCTACAAGTTTAGGACATGTGCATCCGATTTCAGCCAAACCTCCTTAGTCTCCTCTTACGACATGCATGGCAGGTAACAGTGGTTATATTCTTTACACCCCAAATTTGGGCCCCGGTAACCACTCGGGCGTATATATTTATGAAATAAAAGTCGGGGCATATCCTTTCAGGGCCGTGCGGTATATTTTCTCAGTATGATGCAAGTCTTCGAAATGCCGCCCCTTTTAAATGTTTTTTTATTAAAAATAATCAACAATTGTGATTTCGATTAAGCTGCTGATGCCGTCCCCCTTACGGTTCCGCCTGATGCGGCCGCCTCTCTGTATCATAGCAAGGCACGGCTATGTATCTTTTAAAGGACGTCACTATCAAGCACAATAAACGAGTCGTTGAGTTTTTAGGTTCAGCAATTTGCCATTCCTTTCTGGACGGGGACGGTCTATTTTTACTGTTCGTAAAAATCTCGGGAACAAATTTTCTTTCTAGTTGCACGCATCGGAGTTTGAACCAGTTACTCTGACTGTGATCGAATATTATCACTATCGATTTATTGATTGATTTATAGGACCATCATCATTGCACAAATGGTCAGATTTCAGACCCAATACACAAATAAGACAAGAGACCAAGCAAGAAAATGTATCAAATTTTAAAAGAAAGCGCCGCTGGAACTACATCGGTCACACACTTAGAATGGATGAGAAAAGACTCCCTTACCAATCCCTCATATGGACACCAGAGGGAAAAAGAAAACGAGGAAGACCAAGAGAGACTCTGCGTAGAACCATCACCAGAGAAGGCTCAACGATGGGCCTAGTAAACATTAAAGACCTAAAACAGATAGCAACGAACCGCGAGACATGGAGAGCTATGACCTCTGCCCTATGCGCCGCCCACAGGCCCAAGAGGAAAGACTAACTAACTAACATCATTGCACTTCGGTGAGTAACTATATGTGCTCCGATCTCTTTCTTACACAGGAAGATCTCAGTTGCAGTGCACGAACTCCGTAGCACCGGAGAGGGTCCCTGATGTAATTTTGAAGATTGTGAAGATATTTTGTAGGTATTTTATTTTTAGTCTTTTCTAATGAATTTTGCCCGATCTTCCAGCTTGCTCTTCTCGATTTGAACTGCCAAGGGTTCTTTTACATGCTCAAATTGAACAGGGACCTACGTTTTATCTTCGTCTCCGATTAATACTCGATCTCACCTACACTGAGATCAGGTGTATCTGGAAAAATATCCAGATGGCTCCACAAGAGAGCGAACCTAGTACTTTTGGCACAAGAGACGAGCACCTAAACTCTACGCCACAGAGACTTCTTACCAGTGGCGGCTAGTAGTGATCATTTTTGTTAGTGGGATCAGACTTTATTTCCCGGATAAATCATGATTTTTGGTTGCTATATTTTAATTTATAAAATAATAAATACGTTATACGTTTTTTTAATGGGGCCCGGCTCCACTGACCCTTAATGACGAGCCGCCACTGCTTCTTACCATTATCGAGAAGTAAGTACCACTAACTCACAGACGCCCAAATATTATATATATACGATGCAGTTTTTGCATAGACGTCAATTTTAATCAAGTTTTTTCTTTTCTTAAAAACAATTCTGATACGGTAAAAAGAGGTCATGACAGTGTTTCTAATGAGTTTCACGAATTTGGATCTGATAGGTTCACCGGTCACGTAATAATCAGGTGACCCATGACAAACAACACTTTACTCAAGCTTTACGACATATTATCTTCTGCGATAGTAATTTATCACAATGCTAGTATGATACAATTCTTAATTTTAACATGATTTTATTGAAAATATGTTTAGCTAGAAGTGAGTATGTGGTTCTAGTAAACACGATGATAAACTTTCTTCACGGTTTGTTGTTACCTTCTTCAGTTACGGTCAACTATAGGATAATCCCATTCTCATGAAATCAACGACGTGTATCCCACAGATAAACGTCGCTATAGTAATTGGGTCAAAGTAGTGAACTGCTGTGTTACTACATCTACTGAACCTGACGCTCCCCGTGATCTGAATGGAATATGGTACACAGACAGCATTGACGTTGATCCATTCTGTCTAAAGGTAAAATTGCGTCAAGTTCATGATAATATTGATGACAGCAACATGTCGATATTATAGGACAGTGAATTGATCAAATGCTTAATAGACATTCAAGGTGAGTAAACCAAACGTTGACGAGTGAACGTTGTGTTGTAAGTGTATCTTAGATATAACTGTAATATGTTATGGAAAAAATCATCAAATAGCTTGTCCTGAGCAGAGCATTGTCATTCTAACAGTCTTATAGCAGTCTCTTAACAAATCAAATATTCCGTATCGGCTCTGTTGCTGACATGTACAAATCATCTATAACATCTTGAATCCATCTTTGCAGTGATTTTTCTCTTTACAGGGATAATTCCCTTTATAATTGTCTTCTCCAACCCTTGTGATTTTTTTCGTCCAAAATATTAAAATTTTCGCAAATATTATTTGTAGTATAAGCCAGTTTTACTAAATTTTTAGATCCCCTCTTGGTAGATCTATTTATTCTTCTCTGTCCCATGCTATACGGAGAACTCTTATGCAATTGTTATATTCAAGAGCAGACGTAACTTTTCTACTTTATGCGAAATGTTCATGCATCATATTCATACATTGTCTCTGGAATATACGTGCATTTAGTCCTATTATCTTTGTGGTTCTATCTGTCCCATACATATTTTGCAAGATTGTGTGCCCCAGTGAATACATTCTGTGTTCAATACTTTGGTAATGTCAAATTTGTTTGCTTGTTATTGAGAGAAAATAAAACTGATATGACCTTCACACGCTTGGAGACAACTTCGGGCAAGCGGTCTTAATTTATCTGGCGTATACAATCCGCAAATTACTCTCAGAAATGAGAACTAAGTGCTGTATTTAGTTTTTTTATGTTTGTTATTCTGTTAATTTCCTTCATCCCATTTTCATCGCTTGCTATAGTGCGTTTCAAAATGATTTTCCGCGGGGAAAATTTAATATCTATGCAACCGCTTGACCGTAATTGTTGTAACTTTGCATCTGATCTAATGATCGTAATGTCCCGAGGTTGATATTTTTTACTCAATAACAAACGTATGGTTTAAAATTTTCTTTATGTAAAGTATATAAAAGTGACCATCTCCTTAGCCAACCATATAATGAGAAGTATTACCCCTTCATATTTGTGAGATGTTGCAAGTTCCACGACTTGCACGTTTTTCACGTGGTTTTCCCGATTTTAATCGCTTTATCGCACTTTAAAAAATGTATAATGATCCTTCGGTGTGTTTAGTTACAATTTACCGTTTGTGTTTTCAGAGCATAGGTGTATTACAAAACGTTTAGTATTCTAGATTTGTTATACAATGGGTATGAAAACAGACAAGTTGATTCAACAGCATGGTCATGTGTGTTTGAGACTACCACCTTATCATTCACACTTAAACCCAATTGAACTCATTTGGGCCAAAGTTAAAGGACTGGTAGCAGCTGAAAAAAAACACTTTCAAGCTAAGCAATATGAAAGAACTAACATATGCCGCCCTGTCGAAGATACAGAGATTATTGGTGTAAATGCGAAGGAGGAGAATGTCTTAAAGGAGGAAAATGACTACTGGGACAAAGATGGACTGTCGTTCGTGCAGCCAAAAATAGTCATCAATATGTTAGACTCATCGGACTCAGAATGAGTAAACACTTTATATGATTTATATAATATGAATTATCTCACCTCTCAAAATTCGAATTGTATATACGCCTATGCCGAAAATATGTGTGATTTTTTAAATTTACGGTAAATTATTTTCTTCAGCACCAAATAATTACTAGGTTTGAAAAGATCAAAGGAATTCGCCGTTTGCAAGAAAAGTACACTACCTGCAACATTGAATTTTAGAAAATCGTTGGGACATCGAAATACAAACCACATGCAAAAATCACTTTCATCCATGCAATGAATATGGAGATATTTGAGGTCAATCGTTGACCGAACGTTTTGAAACGACTATAGCAGTGAATCGAGATATTAAAAAAACATTACATTTTTTCTGTTATCACTCAACATTTTCTTTGTAATGTTTATTTTATCAGTCACTGTTTTTGTTTTGCCACATTGAGACATAGATTGTATTTCACTTTTATCTTGCACTGTAATTAACACTTTCCCTGTTATGCATGTTACTGAGTTCTGGTATCCTTATTTTATGATAACATAATTTTCATCCCAGGTACGTTGGTTTTTACATTATTTAAAGTAGGTAACGGATTAATGTGTTATTTCATATACTAATTAGTTAAATTTGTTTCACTATTATAGCTACCATAAAAACTAAGAAGGTGTAGTACAAAAATAAATTGGTCTGTTAAAAACCACTATAGTGGCTGACAGTGGCGGCTCGTCATTAAGGGTCTATGGGGCCGGGCCCCACCATAAGTAATGTGTAACGTGTATTTATTATTTTATAAGTTAAAATATAACCTAACCCAAAACCATGATTTTTCCGAAAATGTTTGTCTGGCCCCACCAACAAAAATGACCACGAGCCGCCACTGGTGGCTGGTGATATATTTGCACCCATTTCTATGCAACTTAAGTGGTCAATGGTATTGTTTCTCAGTTTCATTTTGCTATGTTAAGTAACACATATTTCTAGTATTTGTTTTCCTCCTAGTACAGGTATTGTAATTTTGTTCGCTATTTTCTGTAACATTCCTCATGATCTTTTCAGCGTATATGTTAAATAGATGAGGCGAATTATGAAACCTTGTCTGATTCCCTGTCTTAGGTCAAACCAATGTATCATCGCACGTTCTCACAGCCGTCATATGATCACTATACTGTTACTTATCTTCTTCTTTTATCGTCACACTGTTACCGGGTTGTTGCCCAGTATCGTGGTTTTCACTGTTTTCTTGCGCTTATTTAGTGGCTTGGGTGATAATTATTTTTGCTTTTTGACAGGATTCTGCTATGCCATCTATTCATCTTATTCGTGGTCTTCCTCTCGTCTTCTGTCCTTATGTTCTGTTGTAGAAGGCTATACAGTAGAGTATGGTTGCATTCTTATGTGACCGAACCACTTCAGTTTTTGTTTCTCAATGTAATTCAAGTACAGTCTTCATTGTGATTCTCATAATTTTGTATTGTAAATGTATATCTGTTGTCTGTAGTGTTACGAATATATTTTATAATCGTTATATATATATAGTATTCTCTCTGTATTATCATATATTAGTCGTTTGCAGTTTTATTATATATGTTGATTAAATAAGACATCGTAATATACTACTTCTTCTTCTTTGCGTTCGTTCTTTACGACCAATTTTAATCACTCTTTGTGATATGTTTAATCTTTGCCAAGAACGTGTATGCGTTGCACATTGGTTTGGTAGGCCCCTAAACGCATAGACTTCTACACCTTTAGGAAACATGCATCCGATTTCAGCCAAACCTCCTTAATCGCCTCATACGACATGCGTGGCAGGTAACAGTGGTTCTATTCTTCACACCCCAAATTTGGGCCCCGGTAACCACTCGGGCGATGCGTGGCAGGTAACAGTGGTTCTATTCTTCACACCCCAAATTTGGGCCCCGGTAACCACTCGGGCGATATCGTAATATAAAAAGTGAGCGTCTGTACCTTAAGCGGTAGCGAGCTCAATCACAACCCGAACGTACATGGTTCATACTCCGGGCAAGTTTGGAAGCAAATTAGTTCTCTTGGATTTTTACGAACGATAAAATAGACCTCACCGTTCAGAAAGCAATGACAAACTACTGAACGTATAAGTGGTGCCTAGAAAATCGACAATTTGTTTACTGTCTTTGATGGCGAGGTCTTGTAAAGGATATGCCACAATTTTCATTCTCAAGATAAAAAAAAAAGGAAATCACAATAGAATGACTCGCTGGTTGTGTTTGTAAGAGCGCTGGAATTGCTAGGCTAGATAATAGGTGCCGTAAGAAATAAAGGTAAGTGGTTCGTATCCTGTGTTTGGTGATTTCTTTTTCGAAGCTCCTAATACTTGTACACTCTCCATTTTTTATCACATTCATTGCTTTCGCTGCTTTCTCCGAGGTTCTTACAAAAAAATGTCCTGTTCCCATCTCACATTTTGATAGCAGCAATTTCAAGTAAAATAGAAAGTACCAGTGGCGGCTCGTGATCATTTTGGTTGGTGGGGCCAGGCATTTTTGTCCGGATAAATCATGGTTTTTGGTTGCTATATTTTAATTTATAAAATAATAAATACACGTTATACATTATTTTTGGTGGGGCCCGACCCACTGGCCCTTAATGACGAGCCGCCACTGGAAAGTACATATCCTATCCAAACACGACCACAGTTGTTAACGATACCGCAAGAGTTGTTGATAATCAGATTCTAGAAAGCCAGCGGCAGTCTTTGATTCTTACAATCTGAAACAGCTTAGTAAATATATTTTTCATTTCTCCAATCCTGGTTTGCCTCACAGCGTCAGGAGATGAAGCGATTTACAGAACTGGCTTTTGTGAGCGATTCATAAAGTGTTTTCACCGCCTCTGTTAACTCTGAGGTCCACCTCTTGCGTGGATGACTTTTTGCTTTGTATACACTGTATCGGAGTAACATTGCTCTTTGTGACACTGTTTGTTGGTAATTTGCTTATATTGACGAACCTTTTAATTTGTTGTTTCTTGATGATAGTGATGTAGGAATATAGATCCTGAGTTATTGATTCATCTGCCCGTCTTCATTGCAATTCCATGAATAACCATGCGTTCTCCAATCTCTTTCGTATACATAAATATAGAAAATAGACAGTGGCGGCTCATGGTAATTTTTGTTGGTTGGGGCCAGACATTTTTTCCGAATAAATCATGGTTTTTGGTTGCTATATTTTAATTTATAAAAAATAAATACATGTTATACATTATTTTTGGTGGGGCCCGGTCCCCTGTCCCATAATGACGAGCCGCCACTGATAACAGACATTTACTATTGCAAAGAAATGAGAAAATTAACAAAGCCAACTTACCGATCAAACGGTCTTTATCGGGAAACACGAAAACCACAAAGCTAGTACCATAATATAAAGAATGTATTTAAAAGTGAAAAATATAAAATTAAACATTCATTTCATTGTCACATAAACCATACAAAATAACAGACATAATCAACTATATTTATAGTCAATTAAACGATGCAACATGAAAAAAAGGTATAAAGACTGATTGATTTCACGCCTGAGTGGTTACCGGGCCCAAATTTGGGGTGTAAAGAATAGAACCACTGTTAGCTTCCACGCATGTCGTAAGAGGCGATTAGGGAGGTTTGGCTGAAATCGGATGCATGTGTCCTAAACGTGTAGAAGTCTATGCGTTTAGGGCCTACAAAACCAATGTGCAACGTATACACGTTCTTGGCAAAGATCAAACATATCACAAAGAGTGATTAAAATTGGTCGTAAAGAACGAACACAAAGTAGATTGACTTCATTGCACCTTGTTTCCCACTATATCTCAAATCCCTCTCCACAGAAATGACACGGCACCCGCTGAAAGCATTGAACAAAGCACAAACTCCTTAGCTTCGGCAACAATCCTTGGGATCTCTGGATAAAATTAACTCGTGAACAGACCGGCGTTGCTCGGATTCGTACCCACGATATTCGGAATACAGGACGAATAGCTAAATCACTTAGCCTCCAGTTGAAACTCCATTTCAACATAACAAACACAATGAATTATATTGATCGTTACGTAAACAATATAACATTCATAGGTACGAATGTCCAAAGTCGAAGGATTGACTTCATTGCACCGGTTTCCTATATGGCTCCGTCCCTGTCGGCAGAGATGGCATGTCACCTGACGAGAGCGTTGCGCAAAGTAAAAACTCTGTAGCTCCGGCAACGCTAATACAACATAACAGACACAACCAACTGTATATAGATAGTTACATAAACAATATAACATAACAAGACAGAACCAACTGTATCTATAATCATAAATTCCAGATAATCAACGTTGTTGATTGGTATCTAGATCGAACTTTTAAGTGCTTCAACTGTACTCCATTAAATAGTAGTAAAACACGTGTAAACTACTACAGCATTAGAACTCAGTCGCAGACGTATTGCAAGAGGTATTGCTTCCGTATAGTAACGAGAATGGGTTTATCCACTCCACCACGCAACATGGAAGGAGACCAGTCACATGGTCGAATTAAACTGTTTCACACAAACACACGCCATTTTTAACTTATGTTTCTATGGTTACGAAATTAACGATATGTAGAACATGACACTGATTCTATAGTTAATATGTGTTAGTTATTGTATCCCAGAACAAACAGACAATGTTACTGTGCGTCTATTTTGGAAACTGCCGTAAAAGTATTGTATCTGTCATGTGCATAATATTTTGACTTTTGTTGTTCCAATAGAAGTATAAAGACAAGACTACGTTTATCTTCTTTGCCGACAGTTTGTATCAAAGAATCTATTTGCGCCCTATGATAATTTCGTTAGCGTCTTGTTTTATAGGACACCGTTACTAAGACAACGTACATACAACTCTCCTGGGTTCATGGTCGTCGTTTATAGCATAATAGAACGGATGTAGTCGGATGGTCCCTTTTATTTTTGAAATTAGAACCCACATAATCCATGCGATAATTAGTTTATTGTTTAGATCTTGTTATGTGCATCAGTTTGCTGCAGCAGCTATAAAAAAAAAGTTCCAGAATTCATAAACCACAAACCGTGTTTCCGATGAGCGTGCTAATCTGGGCTTTTCCATATTACTTTACATGATCTGACATATCAAAAATGCACTTATAATGCCGTCAGATATGTTTGTCTTTGGTTGGGCAAACTTTGCTCATTGTTCGTAAAAATGTTTGCCAGTAAAGCAATATCGTCGTTTTTTTTTTTCAAACTGCAAAGTGGATGACGTAAAACATAAACAATTTTACATACCTTGAGATGTTATGTTGAGCAAGCGGATCTGAGATAAGTGTTTGAAGAAAATGGTTGCTTTTGATTTATATCTTCTATTATTTTATTAGAAAAAGGTTAAAGAACCATTTTCATACCAGAAGCATATTTGTGTTTAAAAGTGTTCATCATCATCAAGTAGCTTGTCCTTCCGGAATTTGGCACCCATGACAGCATTCCTGAAAAACTCTTTGTTCTGTGCATGTAGACCGGTGTTAGCAGCAGTCATTCTCAGATCGACAACAATAACATCTTGCACCTATTGTCTTCTATGTCTCACTCTCATTCCTCTTCCAGGCACCATTCCCTCCAAAATTATCTTCTCTAGGCACTCATATCGTTTGAGGTGTCCTAAATATTAAATTTTCCTTGATTTTATGCTCTTTAATAGCCACATCTTTTAACGTTAAGCTGTTGCAGAACAGAAGCATTTATTCTTTACATGTTAGTAAACAGTGGTAGGGCCGTATTTTCTGTTACTAAGGGGGTACACGATTCAGTCCACATAACACCAGCCACATTTACTTCCAGTCTTTCTCTTGTATCTAGTTGTGACTCGGTCTAGAGCCGTTACTGTTGGAATAAGTTCTAACCCATTTGGGGAACTTGCTCATGGGACCAGGCGCATACGAAGCAAGTACACTAACTTATATACTATAGCTCTCAGTGGTGGCTCATGATCATTTTTGTTGGTGGGGTTAGACACACATTTTCGTGGAAACCATGATGTTGGGTTAGGTTATATTTTATTTTATTAAAATAATAAATACACGTTAGACATTTTTGGTGGGGCCCGGCCCCATTGGCCCTTAATGACGAGCCGCCACTGATAGCTCTCACATTCTCGTTAATTATTCTTAAACAGTAATGATGTTTCATTGCAACTGGTTAGGATTCCTATTTATGAATTGCATATTATTTGAGATCCCCCAGTTAATAGAACATACAGGAACATCTACTTTAAGAATATTTGCAAGCAAATAACACAGAAGTTAGTTATAATTACATATATTCTATTATTAATAATAATAATAATAATAATTCCTCTCGTACCGTTATACGTTACATAGTGCCTGCAAGTAATTTCTCCATACCTCTCTATCCTGGACAACTCGCTCAATCTCCTCCATGGAACTGAGACCGATATTTCCTGCCTCTCTCAGCAAAGTTCGTTTCAGTGTCTCCTTAGGTCGACCTCTCTTTCTTGAACCCTTTGCATCCCACGTCAATGCCTGCTTTGATATTCGTTGATCATTTCTCCTCAAGGTGTGCCCAACATATCTCCATCTTCTCTTTCTTAATAACAGTTGTCACTAGTGGTTGACCAGACATGTCTCTGATTTCATCACTTCTCCTGAATTCATTCCATTTTATATTCATTATTTTTCGCAGACATCTATTTTCAAATACATTCAACTTGCTTTCTATATCTTTAGTTATTTTCCAACTGTCGCTAGCATATGTTAGGATTGATACAACATTTGAATTGAAAATTCGTAATTTAGTTTTAATACTATATAACTTGCAGTTCCATATTTTATTTAGACTTTTAAAAGCTGATGTATGCTTTGCCAGTTCGTATCATAATTTCTTTTTAACATTTCCTGTGCAAATAAAAATTGCTACCTAAATAGGTGACCTGCTCTGTTATTTTTATAATTTTAGATTCCAGTGTGATATCTGCATTACTTGCCATAGGTGTCATTATATTTGTTTTTCATAGCTTATCTGCAGTTCAACTTTTGATGCTATAGATGACAAGTTGTCTGTTTTCTTTGCATATCTTGGTTGTTTCTAACAAGGCAATATCATCTGCAAAATCCAAATCTTCTAGTTGACTATTTTCTACCCAATCGATGCCAGTTTCACCCTGCAACATTTTCGCATCACCCAGTCAATGGCCACTCCAAACAATAGCGGAGAATACATCCTTGCTTTACTCCTGTTTCAACCATAAACCAGTCGCTGTGTCCACCATAGGTGCGAACTGCACACTGTGAACCATCATAGAGGCTCTTAATAATGTTTATTATTTTGTCTGGTATTCCATAGCATCTCAGAATATTCCAGAGAGATTCTATGTAGACTATCAAAGGCTTTTTAAAATCGATGAAATTTAGTATGAGTGGTTGTTTCTTCTCAATATGTTCCTCCAAAATTAGTCGTAGGGTAATTATTTGGTCTAAGCAGCTTCTCCCAGGTCTAAAACCAGCTTGTTCTTCTCTCAGGGTTGTGTCCACTGCTCCTTTGATTCTATTAAGAATGATTTTGCAAAAGTCTTGGTCATAACTGATAATAGGGTGATCGCTCTCCAGTTGTTACAATCTTTGAGATCACCTTTTTGGGGATCTTAACAATTATTCCTTCTTCTATTCATCTGGGACTGTTTCTTCTTCCCATACTTTATTAAATAATTCTCGCACCTGGCTAATAGTTGTATCATCAGCCGTTTTGAGCATTTCTGCAGTAATGTTGTCATTACCCGCTGCCTTATTGTTTATCAAGGAATCGATTGCCTCCTTGACCTCAGCTACACTTATCATTTCTTCGTTAATTGGTAGGGAGCTGTTTCTTGCCTCTTTGTCAAACTTGAGTAGTACTGGTGGATCAGGTCTATTTAATATTTCTTCAAAATGTTCTGCCCATCTTTTCTTCTGCTCGGTATCTGATGTTAGAACTTTACCATCTTTACTCTTGATTGGGCCACCCTTTGAAACAAATGTTCCAGTAAGTTGTTTTAGTGTGTTGTATAGTATTTTACTGTTTCCAGTCTTAGCTGCCTTTTCCCCTTCTTTGGCCAGTCGATTGACATATGCTCTTTTATCTCTTCTAGCCGCTCTTTTCACTTCCTTGTCATTTAGTCTATATTCCTCTTTAGCTTGGATTTCATCTGTTGCATCCTTAGTATTAAATATCACTAGTTTCATCTTTCTTCTTTCTTGAATACATTTCCAGGTGTCTTCGCTTATCCAGGGTTTTCTGTCTTTAATCCTGCGCTACTATTTGCTGCCCCCAATAGTGTGTCCTTTATCTTAGTCTATTTGTCTTCAATGTTCTGTTTATTTTCACCATTGAGTAACTCGAACCTATTCTTAAGTTCGAGCTGATATTCCTCTTTTACTTCTTTATTTTGTAGTCTTTGACTGTCTATTTGCAGTTTTCTTTTAGTATGGTGAGTTTTAATTTCAGTTTCAATTTACCTATGCATAAATTATGATCACTTCCTACATCTGCCCCTCTGTATGCACGGACATCCAGCAATGATGTTCTAAATTGTGTATTTATGCACATATGGTCAATCTTATTCCTGGTCCCTCCATCTGGTGAGTACCAAGTAAGTTTATGAATTTCCTTATGTGCAAAGATGGTACCTCCAATTACTAAATTTGACAGCATACATAACTTCACCAGTCTTTCTCCATTCTTATTCATTGGGTTTATTCCTTGTTTTCCCATAGCTCTCTCTACCCCTACATTATCACTTCCAACCTTGGCATTAAAGTCCCCATTACTACTAACAGGTCATGTTTTTGGGTCTTGTTAATTTGATCTTGTAGTTTCTCATAAAATGTCTTTCTTATCATCGTCAGCCTCGTTTGTTGGTGCATAACACTGCAGTATTGTCATATTGACATGCCTGGTAATGAAGCGGGCTATAATTATCCGACTCGAGATGGGTTCCCATTCTAACATGCTCTTTGCTACTCTAGGTGTCATCATTATACCCACTCCTTCAAAATGCTTACCATCTTCTCTATTACTAAGGTAGAACTATTTCACACAGTTTGAAATATTAACAATGCAGTATGACACAGAGGTCGGTTAGTTTTATACTGTGACATGTTGCTATACAATACCCCTGAACTATCAGTGTATACCACAGCATCACCATTGTAGGTATAGACAAAAGAGAACATGAAAATAAGACTAACAGAGGTGGCAACAAATATTAACTGACATCTTCCTCTTCTTCGAACGCTCCATATCGACCACTTGTTAAACCACTCGTGATTTGTATGTGATCTGAGCCTAAGAACGATTGTACGCTGTGCCAGTTCTGCGCTTACAAGTAGTCCAGCACTTCCAATTTCTGTGAGCCTTTTTATTTCCTATGGTAGCTTCCTAGGACCCTACCCCAGTCACCTCTTACAACATGCATTGTAGGTCGCAGTTACTATTCTTTGCTCCCTTCGAGCCCAGGCAACACATAAGCAAACTGGCATCATCATATTTCAACAAGAAAATAAAACTCAAAAACATTTTGTGTATGATAAGTACTGAACTCTTTTTTTTAATTATATTCTTTTTTATTTTTAGTTCTTTTAAAAATTACATGAATAAGTGCAAGATAATTTATCTTACAGAACAAAGAAAGAAAAAAGAAAGAAAAGATTAGAAAAAAATGAACATTTTTGGAAATTTTCCAATTCATAGAAGAAACAGATGGCACAAGAAACAAAATTACGCAGAACTAAAATTATGAAGAAATCATTATTAAAACGGAGGCAACAGTATTAAAAAAAAAATGAACAAATATTCAACAGGAAAAATAATAACATGGACTAGGTGAGTACGAGGGGTGCAAATTGTTGTAAATGCATTCTCTATCTTTTTGAGTGCAAACAACAATAGGATAGGAGGAGCAAGCATAACGGTGTATACATATCTTGTTGATAATATCCTGTTAGTATTGTGAGACGATTAGCGTTTAATGGAGAATTTGCTAGTTTCTGCTTTCTCTTGCATGTTTCATACCAGCAATTTATCTTACATGTTTCATACCAGCAATTTATCAGAGTCTAGTTTCATGCCACCAATTTATCAGCATCTAGTTTCATACCAGCAATTTATCTTACATGTTTCATACCAGCAATTTATCTAACATGTTTCATGCCACCAATTTATCGGAGTCTAGTTTCATGCCACCAATTTATGGTCAGTTTCATGCCCCAATTTATGAGTCTGTTTCATGCCACCAATTTATCAGAGTCTAGTTTCATGCCACCAATTTATCAGAGTCTAGTTTCATGCCAGCAATTTATCTTGCATGTGTAATGCCATCAATTTATCTGAATCTAGTTTCAATGATTCTCAGATCAGTATTCAGTCTGCTTCATGCTGGACATATATCCCACAAGTTTATCATTGTCTTGTGTATTTATGTCAAGTAGCTACAGGTCTCTTATATGTACATCTTTGTTCTGGAGGAAACATGTTGCCCCACAGTTCTTTCATCAGAAGCCAGCTCTTCTTCCTTGGGTATCCAACCATTGCCCATCCTGGATAAGTGACCCAGACATATAGAATACAACAATAAAAGCCGTTAAGATTTTATTGTTGTATTCTATATGTAGTGTGCTGTGAAAGATGTGAAATTCTTCAGTTCTGTTGCTTGATAAAGGCCTTTTGGTCGAAACATTGCCGTGTATTGTCACTGTTTTTTGTAAAACTACAGTACTTTGTTTTTACGTGTTTCACCATTGCTAGGTGCTGTTGGCAAATAAGAGAGACCATACTTGTAATAATGTTGATAGTATGACTTTTAACGTGGTGTCTCTGGCACATTTTAAGCATCAACTCTGACGCATGCACTACTATCACATTTTGTGACATAAGGTTAATCTACTGACCAGAAAAATGTTAAAAATAAAAAAAAAACCAACCTAAAATAGAACAACAAAAAATGGAACAGTTACAATCAAAAACTCAATACTGTATCAAAACTCTAAACTATCAACAGATATATAAATATCCATAACATGTTTGGTGGTTATACTTTACAACAAGCAATCCAATTCTGTATGATTATTTTACAATACATTCATTATAAGTTCTGTGTTTCTATTTCATGTAGAACTTTGCATTGCAAAAATATTTCATCTACTGAGACGATGAACTAGTAAGTACACAAGACAAACAAACGATCATCAAAATAGAATCACATAAATTGTAAGATCAATGAACTACAGGGTGTTTAAAAAGTCTCTATAGACTTTACGTCCAATGAAATTATGTTCACATGAATTGTATCCTTGTGAAGTTTAAACATTTGTGGCGTAGGTTTTAAAGCTTTTTGTTCAAACACTACTGCTCTATTGTCTGTCCCAAGGTGGAAGATGGAATTAGTTGTCCACTCTTGCCGTTAAGCGTAGAAGCTTTAATTTGCGTTCTAGGGCCAGATGAGTCTTTGTGGTGTTATATCTGTGTTTTTGAACTGTTGAAGAAATCTTAATTGAAAATGCTCACTACTGCCTATTGTCTATCCCAGGTTGATGATGGAATTAGTTGTCCACTCTTGCCGTTAAGCGTAGAAGCTTTAATTTGCGTTCTAGGGCCAGATGAGTCTTTGTGGTGTTATATCTGTGTTTTTGAACTGTTGAAGAAATCTTAATTGAAAATGTTCACTACCTGTGTCTATCCCAGGTTGATGATGGAATTAGTTGTCCACTCTTGCCGTTAAGCGTAGAAGCTTTAATTTGCGTTCTAGGGCCAGATGAGTCTTTGTGGTGTTATATCTGTGTTTTTGAACTGTTGAAGAAATCTTAATTGAAAATGCTCACTACTGCCTATTGTCTATCCCAGGTTGATGATGGAATTGGTTGTCCACTCTTGCCGTTAAGCGTAGCGGTGGGAACTTTAATTTGCATTCCAGGGCCAGACGAGTCCCCTTTGTTGTGTTATATCTGTTTATTTAGTGTGGTCTTGATATTGTCTATCCATCTTTTCTTGGTCTTTCCTTGGCTCTAGTACCTGATCTCTTTTTTGTATGCTGTTATTGGTGGTTGGTTGTATTCCATTTTCATTAAATGTCCAAACCACTGCATTTGATGTCTTACAATGTATTCGGTGCATGATTTTTATAATAACTTTACTGCTCTCATATGTTATATATACAGTAAATTGGCTGGTGCTACAATATCAGAGGGAGCTGCCATGGACCGAAATAACATTCTTAATGCATTGAGAGAGTCTTTCCGCACAGAGGACTTTCAGGGTTGTGACTCCCACTCGCTGACCAGATTGAGAGCGATGGGTGTCAATATTGGTGCAGCCGGAAAAGAACGACATACCAAATTTGCAAAGTGATTGAATAATCATCAAACTGTTGTGTTGGGCCACTGGATTTCCTGAGGAGGACATCGGAGCACCTATGGACATGTTCGGAGTTCTATGATGATAGTCCTCATATAACTGATATATACAGTAAAATAACGCAGGTCAATATGAAGTTATTTTTACAAAAGATGTTGGAAATATTCCGAGCGGACCTCAAGACATGCACAAAACACATGTTCCGCCAAAAATTCTTTTCAGTTATTGTAAATACCATTCTTGTTCAGCAAATAAGTTATCCTAGCAATGACGTTCTGACCAATACTTCACAATGGATCTAGGATACACTAATTGTCATGAACACTTCTGCGACATGTCTCCCATGGAATAAGTGGACTCTTGTATTCCTCTTGTACTATTATACGCAACATAGCGCCTGCAAGTAATTTTTCCTTACCACTCTATCCTGGTCAACTCGTTCAATCTCTTCTATGGAATTTGAATCCGTTGTTTCTTAACTCCCTCAGTAAAGTTTGTTGCAAGGTTTCTGTGGGATGTCCTTTCTGTCTTCAACCATTTACCTCCCACTTCAATGCCTACTGTGTGTTTCTTTGATCATTTCTTCTCAGAGTATTCCCAACATATCACTATTAAAAAAAAAAAAGTTGTTGATTGTGGTAGTGGTTTACTAGACCTTTCTATGAATTTGTCCCATTTTTTCGGGTAGACATTTTTTAAAAATGCACTCAACGTAACTGTTTCTGTTTTTAGATATTTTCCAACTCTCACTGGCACATATTAGAACTGAAACAACACTGGAATTAAAAATTCATAAATTAGTTTTAAAACTTTATCTCGGTGTACGTCACTGCGCACAAGATTTGTAGTATAAGTTGAGTACACATATATTTTTTCAATTCGGTGCGCAGTGACTTTTTAAACACCCTATATTAACATACAAGAGTATATAGTAATTTGAATGGGTTATCACATATTCCATTAACTTGCATACATAATTATCAACATTGACTTGAGACAATGAGGTCCTTTTGAGTGAGAGATTAATAGCAACTGATCAAACAACT
The DNA here is from genome assembly GCA_020796225.1 of Arion vulgaris. Classification (NCBI taxonomy): domain Eukaryota; kingdom Metazoa; phylum Mollusca; class Gastropoda; order Stylommatophora; family Arionidae; genus Arion; species Arion vulgaris. The sequence continues at coordinate 5,735,089 of CM036760.1, forward strand.
GTTGTATATAGTATATCTCTTATTGAAATATTTCTTAAATACATGTCAGGCACATTAATGGTGGTTTATTATTGCAAATTATAGGAACAACATCTGTTATAAAATATGTGGAGAGACAGAAAATAAAATGTTTTGGCCATCATATAAATATAATAGTTGTCAGATTTCTCCTTCCTTCCTTGCGCATACATTTGCCTGTGTGGTGCCAGGGAAGCAAAGAATAGTACCACTGCGACCTACAAGGCATGTCGTAAGAGGCGACAGATAGGACCTAGGAAGGCTACCCTAGTTAATAAAAAGTATCCCAGAAATCAGATGTGTTGACCTACTTGTAGGCACATACCTGGCACAATGTACAATCACACTTAGGCTCAGATCACATAAAAATCAGAGTGTTAACAAGTGGTCGATATGGAGCATTCGAAGAAGATTTGCATACAGAATTGTAATGTTGTTTCTTGCATAAACCGCTTGCTGTTGTGATATATTAGAGTTTTACTTAGAAAGCAGTCTATTGTGCTTCATACAGAGGTCTAGACATTTTAATTTTAGTGTTGTCACTAGGACAGTGAGTATGCCTCAGTACATCATAATTAGGGCAGTCTTGAAGTATGCTATGCAGTATCTCTGGAACAGCTTGCTCTGTTATTATCCTTTTATTAGAGTGACAGTTAATTAATTTTCTGCACATCTTTTCATCATAAAAGCACTTTTAAAAAAATCCCTTAAAATCTACAGAAAATTGTAGAAAGCATGCGTTCCAACATCATAAAAACCAAATAGTGAGACATGGGATGTGTCCGACGTCACATTTGTAAAAAAAGTATCTTCGATCGACAACAAATAATGCGAGTCTTGTAGGAAAGTGGTACACCCAGGTGGGAGATGTTTACATCTCAGAACCATATATCGAGATCTCAGGTTCTATGGGTTGAGAATTTTTCAAGAACTCTACCAAGTTGCATCCATTTCTGCTTGTATTTATATCATTCTGTAACTTCCAATGCACAGTCAAAATTTATTCAAAATATAATAAACTAAACCTGGGAGTCATCGATAACAGAGTTGATAACACAGCTCGCTAGTAACAACATGCAGTAGAAATTCTGGGCTTGGGATTGGAAAACAATTTTGGGTGTATGCACAGTACCGAGTTGAACTACAGAAAACCCTGATTCTATACTAGGGGATTTAAATTACAAGCACATCTGAAGCCAGAGTAGAGCTCGCCTGAATGGCGAAGGACACTGGTGATAAGGAAAACAAGCCATCACACAAAAATCATCCAAGAGATGCCATGCAGTGCCTGAATTCATAGCAGGCAAACAAAAAAAATAAACTAAGTGCTTCTGAATAAACTAAATGCTTCTGAATAAACTAAATTCTTGGTGCTTCTGAACAAACAAATGAGTATTCCACATGTATAGACAATACAAAGGGTCTTCAAAATATATCTGAAACATACCAGATTATCAAAGACCAACAGAAGTCTTTAACTCTTTGTGGACCAGGGCAAATTCCATATTTTTACCAGACATTTGTTTTAGAATACAAAACGCCCTTTAGTGTGGCTCCTGGTAAAAAGGCGTCCAACTCAAAGTCACAGTGTGGCATTTGGTCCACAAGGGGTTAAATGTATGACAAGTAGTATATCAAAGAAAGCAATAAAGTCATCATTGTAAACAAAAGTTGTGACGCAAGCATGAAGCAAGCATACATAAAATAAACAGATAAAATTAGTCTAGGTTATTTCATGGAACAATTTACAATTTAATTTGTGATATTTTTTTTATCTATCTGGATCTTGGTAAAGAAAGTGTCGTGAAAACATCAAGTTTGTCTTTGGGTGCGTACACTTTATAAATACCACTCTATACTTGATCTTTATGCATTAATAATCAATGTTATTACAGTCTACTCAAGTGGAACTACTGTCCTGGCCATGCGGGTCCTCGCGCAGCGAGAGAGTCGATTTGCTTGCATCGAAAGCATCGACTGTTGGGGAGTTTAGGATGGATAAGGGGGATGTTCTTCGGACTCTTGGCAACCTACTGTTGGATGTGGACACTAAAACAGACATTGAAGAAACATAGCAATTTCAGGAGTTTGGAATTATATATTGTACAAGTAGTGCTGGATGCTTGAGGGGCAGAGAGAGAAGTGTTTTTAACCAGTGAACCACAGCGATCATCAGTATGTATACCCTTTGAAATGCCTGGGTGCCCAGCGTGTTTATAGCGCATTGGACTACGGGTGACTAGTCCTCTGTAAGTGCGGGTTCAACTTTGCGGACTGGCAGAAAAGCTACAGGTTCCTCAGATTTATGGTGTTCGTGGCACCGAGCCGAAGGGTTACGATGTCCATGACACCGAGCGAAGAACTTTCAGCTCAAGTGCTTCTGGATCGGGGAAAAAAAAAAATACCCTTTGAAATCTGTTGGGGAGACTGAGCACATATGGGTCTGCCTGGAGTGATGTAACGTCAATTCAGAAACCAATACATAGACAACAGATAATTTTGCTTCAATTTTTCTAACAACAATTTTCAATGGTGAAACACATTATATCAAGTTATGAAAGGTCAACTTTGACATGTCCTTATTAGAGAAGATATCAAAGTTACATGGCTATGCTTAATAATGCATATTTTCTCTTGTTCTTTTTGCATAGTTTGGAAGGCATTAATAAAGACTGTAGTATTGAAGTCTGATAATGAAAAAATGGACGGTTAGAATGAAGTCGTAAATAATACAAATTCAGAGATAAATTATGGTTTTAAAATAAAGTGTAAAATGAGATTGGTTTTGTACATGCTTTAATAATGTCAGAATTTGTTCAGTTATTTTAGGTATTAGAATATCTTGCAGAAAGGGGCAGACCAAGAAAAAGATGGATTGATGGAGTTATAGACATCTTAAAACTCCACAATACCACATCATATCAAGCGACAGAGCGTGCACTATCTTGGAAACCAATCATCAGTAAAACCTGCTATGCCTAACGGCAAAAAAGCAGAAGGACACAGCATATTCAAGTGTCTAAAGTCTGTACCCCCCTGAGCTCTGGAAACCGATCATCAGTTAAACCTGCTACGCCTAAGGGCAAAAAAGCAGAGAAGGGCATAAGAAAAAGAAAGAATATCTTACAATTTCCAGCAAGGCAACTCTCGTCCACCTACACTGTCTAACATGAAGGGTCATTTGTGCTGGAGGGACGGATCCCTGAGAATATATCCTGTACAGATAACTGTAGGATGGACCTAAATACGCTACAAGAATATATGCAAATATCAACTTAAAGATGTCTCGCATCAATACACCTAAACTGAAGGCATTTGTGCTGGAGGACGGATCCCTGAGAACATATCCTGTACAGATAACTGTAGGATGGACCTAAATACGTTTACAAGAATATATGCAAATATCTTGCAATTTCCAGCAAGGCAACTCTCGTCCACCTACACTGTCTAACATGAAGGGTCATTTGTGCTGGAGGGACGGATCCCTGAGAATATATCCTGTACAGATAACTGTAGGATAGACCTAAATACGCTACAAGAATATATGCAAATTAAACTTAAAGATGTTCGGCATGAATACACCAAAACTTGAGCAGGTTGCCAGTGACAGGTTAACTAGAAGACTCTGAGTACTGGTCTGAGAACTGGTGAAGCCAGACTAAAGCAACTTTTGATTGATATTGCCTGTGTGATGTTGGGGCCCGCATAGGAAGCAAAGAATAGTACCACTGGACCTTCAAGGCATGTCGTAAGAGGCAACTGATGTAGGGCCTATGGAAGCTATCCTAGTAAATAAAAAGCATAGCATAAATCGGATATGCTGGCCTACTTGTAGGTGCATAACTGGGCAATGTACTTAGGCTCAGATCACATACAAATCACACAGAGTGGTTAACAAGTGGATGATATGGAACGTTCAAAGAAGATTGATATAAAGCATGCTAGAAGAAAGTACCAACTATCTATTGGATGATTTGATTATTCATTTTGCTTGCTTATGTGATGCCATAGAAGAGTCCTTTGTATATCTTGGACAGAGAAGAGAACAAATAGATCTATCCAGAAATAACTCACAATCAAAGAAAACTGGCTGATGCTACAAATAAGAAGAGAAAATTGAGATATTTTGGACATATAAAAAGACATGAAGGGCTGAAGAAGACCATCATGGAGGAGGCATACAGGCAAAGAGAAGAAGAGGAAGACTACAGAGAATATGGATTCAGGATGTAACTGATGGTTTGAACATGACGGCTGCTGAGACAGGACATTTGGCCTATGAGAGAGAGAAATTCCCGGAGGACTGTTGGGGTGGCAAAGTTCTGCTCAGGACAAGCTATTTGATGATGATGTGATGCCATACATACATGCCTTTGTCCTAAAACACCAATTTATTAAGTATTCCTGCAGCCTCCCCTAAGTGTTCTTAAGATCTCTCCTTCTCTCGTGATCATTCTTTTTGGCCATTTTGATCATTTTTATTGTGATATATAGACAGACAACGTATTTTACGTCACATCTTCAGTACCATTTGGAGCTCTGGTGCTTGTCCTTCGACGATGTGTGATTTCAACCAGCATTTACTGGGTTCGCTCTCCATCAGCCTTTGCCTGTCCACAGCGACTGGCAAGACAGCAGGTTTCTTAAGATTTGATCCTCTCTGATCACCTCAGATTTGTAGGTTTCCGTACATCGCCTAACTATCTATGGGCTACATTGATTGTATTTTAAGACTAACGGGATGTCCTCATTAGAACATATTATCAAGCTAAAACATTTGCTGAGCTAAAGAAAGCAGCTTAGGTATAGGGAATAGATTATCAGATGATTCTAGCATTCAATATGTCTAATCTGATGATAAAGTACAGTGCAGACAGACATGATCAGAATTTATCACCAGTATGTGAAATGTTTAACCAAGATGGCAGAGTACAACAGAAGCTGTTATAGGAGCAAAGTTCCGGAAGGGAAAAGCTACTTGATGATGATAATTATATTATATGACTGATAATTGTATCATATGTCACGGCAAAGATATACGATCACTTAGGTAAATTAAAATTGAATATTTGCTCCAACTATTTAATTTACAAATTCTAGAACCAAATTAAAAGTCAATAACCAAAATTAAATAAAGAAAACAACATATATATGCAGAAAGCAAAAATAGAATATTTAAAAAGAACCAACTTATCTACAAACATTAAATTTATAAATGAACTTAAGAAAACAGAAATACAAGCGTTGAAGGGGAAACTGAAAACAATTTGAGCTTTCACAAAGTTTATTGCACTGGGATTTACATATGTCGCATAATGTGTATAGTTACTTTGTAACATACAGTCTCCTTTCAATTTTGTTTTGATGTCACAGAACATTTTTATATCTTGCAGAGGTCAGAAACATGGAGAACTACTAAAACAATAACGAATAAATTGCAAACATTCAACTGGTGTCTGCGCAGAATAGAGGGAATAAGATGGTATGATAGGGTTACAAATGAGGAACTTATGGAGAGAACAAGACAGATTCCAGTGGACCAAGAGGTTAAAAAAGACGCTGGCGCTGGATAGGACACACTTTGCGAAAACCTGAAGGAAATATAACAAGAAGGGTCCTTTCCTAGAATGCGCAGTGATAGCGAAAGAAGGTGAGGCCGAGAAATACATGGAGACGGATTTGGAGGCAGAGATCAACAATATAAAGAAGAGCTGGAGGGAGCTGCAGGAGATAGCTAGAGATAGGAAGACTTGGCATGAGTTGGTTGAGGGCCTATGGCCCAATCTGGGTTAAAAGAAAGAGAGAGAGATACAGACAGTGGAAGAATAACTAATCTACCATCTATTAATTTATATTCAACTTTGAATACAGCAAAGACTTCATTATTCAGATTTAATTTGATCAAAATTGTTTTGGGTTCAATTGTAAAGCCTGTTACTTTATATTTTTAAAATCAAACTGTATTACAAAAGTCTCGTTTTAATATCCAAAACAAAGATTAGATTGGAAATATTTATAAAAATGAACGGACATTGACTATATGTTAAAAAAACAAACAAAAAAAAACGTATGAATTGTGACATATAGTTTTAAAATAGATTCCATTTTAACCGTCTTTATTTTTTCTAGCCAACATTTTTGAAAATAGATTTCATGTTATACATCTGTTTATTTTTTGTAGGAAACATTTTTGGGAATAATTATGTTGCATTTTTACATACATTATTAATTTCTCATGTCTGTGATTGTTTGACAAAGTCCTTATGGTTGCAACATAACCTTTTGTTTATTGTTCCCTTTTGTTTAAACAACAGATTTGTATCTTCATTTAGAATAACTTCTTAAACTGAAAAGATAGCCTCTATAGGGCACCAGGAAAAGCACTAGGAAGTAAAGACGGTTGATGGGATGATGACCACATCGCCCATCGTATGCTGCACAGTCCTAACACCGCAATACCTAAAATACCTTGAGGTATAAGGGTTCCTTTGCTTTTTAAAAAATAAATACAATTTAAGCTAAAACAATTTTACATTTATAACGCATTTTGAGTATTTGTGTTTTAATCATGGTTTTAAATTCCTCACTAAGTTCCCATTATCCTGGATAATCAAATCAGTTGTATTAATTACACTAAGAAAATGTAAATGCTTTCTGTGCAATGCAAGATTTTTCTTGTGGCTATAAAACAAATGCGTATAAGCTAAATATTAACTCTTTCCATGCTGAGTTATTTCCTCAATTTTTAAACAGTTAATTCAAGGGAGGTTAAAAAAAAACCTTACTACTCGTCAATAAACAAACATATATATATATATTATATACTAAATTGAAGAAAACTGGACAACCCAATAGAATAACAAGGTTAAAAGTAGTAAAAGTAAAATAGTAGAAGTAAAACTAGAAAGACTTCTTATAAGGAAACAACTCTATGGTGCAGTGTGTGGCTAATGGCATTCAACGGACTTCCACCGTGGCTCAGTGTGTGGCAAAAAGCGTTGGAAAGAGTTAATGTGGGAGGGGGGTGGGGGAGGGAGGGTGTGGAGAATTGGATTAAAGAAGAAAAACGAGAACTTGTGAAGTCTTGAAATAAATTACAAATGAATCATGGATTACGATGGAGACAATAAATTAAACATCACTCAGAAAAACTTTTAACCATGTGAGGTTCAATGATGAAAGACTAGACCTGAGTCAAATACAACGGGTGGTTTCAGTTTTTTTTAATGTTCATAGCAATTTAATCATACCTTTTATGGTGTGAGTTGTTGTCATTAATAATTATTTTATTACAAATATATTTCTAATCATTATTTTGTTACAGTATTTAAAAACATTTTTTTTGTCGTAATATCAGACTGGATGCATATGGAGCATCAAGCCTCGACACTTGTCATGTTATCCGTGATTCATTGATCACATATTTTGTTTCTATTTTTAATCTGTAGGCAACATGAAAACAAAACTTGTGTCTGATGGTTTTGATGTCAGCAGTTTTTCACACAAAGCTTCTTGGCTTCCATTATGTCTGGTCTCAGAAGGCCTCGACTACCAGCATCTCCTCCTTATTTAAGCCGCCTTTCAAAGTTCGTCGTACTAAGACAAAAAAGGTAAATAAAAGAAATGAGAACATTTACAAAAATATTTAATGTGATCATACATACTAAACATTTAGTATTTACCATACACACAGTCATTAATTTAGTATTCAGCAAAACTATACATTTGAGAATGAAAAATGTCTAAAGGCGAAAGATTGATTCTTTACACAAGGTTTTCTCGTATGGCTATGTTCCTCTCTGTAGAAATGGTAAGCCCTGTGCCGAGAGTATTGTATAAACTTTGAATCTCAAGCAACAATAAAAAAAAAAAATTGCACATGTGAACTGAACAATGTGATCCGAACAATGTGATCCGAATTCAAACCCACATTCTTCAGAACACAAGGCAACATGTGAACCAGTTTGCTGCAGAGTCCCACATTCGTGAATACTTGTGTGCACTAGGGAACCAATTGTCACATTAAACATGTGAAATGACAGCGAAAAATAAATGATTGATTGGACCATCAGCATTGCACTTTGGCTAGTAACCATGTGTGCTCCGTTATTATTTTTACACAGGAAGATCTCAGCAGCAGTGTATGAACTCTGTGGCACCGCGAGGTCCCGATGTAACTTTGAAGATAACTATATTTTCTAGGAATAATAAATAGTATAGGAAAAATAAATGAAACAATTTACTTAGTTTAAACGAAATATGAAATTAAAACAGGAACTAAATACAAATCTGAACAATATATGACCTTTTTATCTTTACAGACGGTCAATTGGCAAGTGTATTACTGTGACAACTTCTGAGTTTTCGCTTTTATCTCTTGTCTTTCAGCTCATACATAAGTTTCTTCTCAAAATACTCTGCGCCCATGCGCAATATCACTTTCCACACAACTCTGTCATCAGCTAGTTTTCCCATGTGTTGGGATCTATAGAAAAGTTTTTCAATGAGGCCTTGCAGACATCTTTATATCTGAGCAGTGGTCTGCCCTGGTGCCTCTTCCCTCCGGAAGTGTTGCTTTCCGTGTTTTGCCCGAGCGAAAGCAAAGATGAAGTGTCGTCTCCTTTGTGCCTAGTCTGGGCAGCTGATATGGAGAATGTGCATTGCCCATTTTGCACAAACTGTTTCACTACTGTTTCATCCAAAGAAAAGACCAAGCCTATATGTTTGGAATCGAGCAGGGTTTCTGAACAATATAGAATCACACAAAATACAACTAACATTTTTTTTCCCCCGATCCAGAAGCACTTGAGCTTTCAGCTCTTAGGCTCAGTACCATAGACATCTTAACCCTTCGGTTCGGTGCCATGAACACCGTAAATCTGGGAACCTGTGGCTTTTCTGCCAGCCCGCGGAATTGAACCTGCACTCGGAGGGCTAGTCACCCGTCGTCCGACGCACTACGAACACGCTGGGCAGGCGGGCATACAACTAACATAAAAGCAAAATATTAAAGTAATACTTATTAGACATTGAAGTCATGGTCTGGAGATGTTTATCAATTAGTATAGTCTGTAATTAGAATAGTCATAGACAAGAGGCACACATTAAGATTGTAGTCTATATAGGCTGGGGATATTTAGTAATGGGTGTAGTCATATACTGGAAGAGATATTTAGTATTGTGTAGTAATAGACTGAAAAATATTTTGCAATTTGAGTGCACTTGTAGGCTGGAGATATTTGTATTTAGAGTGCACTTGTAGGCTGGAGATATTTGTATTTAGAGTAGTCGTAGACTGGAGGTGATATTTTGTATTTATAGAGTAGTCGTAGACTGGAGGAGATATTTAGCAACTAGAATGTAGTCTTAGACTGGAGGAGATATTTAGCAATTAGAGTGTAGTTGTAGACTGGAAGAGATATTTAGCAATTAGAGTGTAGTCGTAGACTGGGGGAGATATTTAGCAATTATAGTGTAGTTGTAGACTGGAGGAGATATTTAGCAATTAGAGTGTAGTCGTAGACTGGAGGAGATATTTAGTAGCAATTAGAGTGTAGTCGTAGACTGGAGGAGATATTTAGTAGCAATTAGAGTGTAGTCGTAGACTGGAGGAGATATTTAGTAGCAATTAGAGTGTAGTCGTAGACTGGAGGAGATATTTAGCAATTAGAGTGTTGTTGTAGACTGGAGGAGATATTTAGCAATTAAGAGTGTAGTTGTAGATTGGAGGAGATATTTATCAATTAGAGTGTAGTTGTAGACTGGAGGAGATATTTAGCAATTAGAATGTAGTCATAGACTGAAAGAGATATTTAGCAATTAGAGTAGTCGAGTCATAGGCTGGATATATTTAGTAATAAATAAGCACAACCATGTATTCAAATGTTATGTTTCAGTGAAATATGTTATGAAAATGTACTCGATTCTAAACAGTTAATGTGAAAATAAGAGCTATAAAAGAAATGGTGCATTAAAATTAGCCAATCTAATGACGATTAAAATCATCAAGCATAGCAACAGTTGAAAAAGGCAGACTTGTTTAAAAGTTGAAATATTTAATTCGAAATTTTTGAAAACAATAAAATGAGAAGTGAAATTAAGGTCAATCATAACAGTTCAAACAGGCAACTCAAAATGATGAGACACAGGCATATCAGCTACAGCATTAGTCTGATAATGTCGCAGAGTTTTGATTAAGAACATGCTTCTATCGTGAGTTGAACCTGGTGGAAGTCAACAACAGCATGCCTGAGGAAATCAATACCACACAAATTTTCAGCTCATTAGATGGGCCGCCAGCAATATGCACACAGCAGTTTATCACTCGATTTTCTTTCCACGATATTCCAACAATTATTATACATATGCTAATTTGTTTGTTGGTAAACCAAGGCCTTGCTGGCTTATGTATGTGATCTCTACAAAAATGTCTGCAATAAGGTGTGCGTTGCCCGAGTGGTTACCAGGGCCCAAATTTAGGGTGTAAAGAATAGAGCCACTGTTACTTGCCACACATGTCGTAAGAGGCGACTAAGGAGGTTTGGCTGAAATCGGATGCATGTGTCCTAAACATGTAGAAGTCTTATGTGTTTAGGGGCCTACCAAACCAATGTGCAACGTATACACGTTCTTGGCAAAGATCAAACTTATCACAAAGAGTGATTAAAATTGGTCGTAAAACGAACGCAAAGAAGAAGGTGAGCGTCTGTAGCTCCAGCGGTAGTGAGCTCGATCACAAACCAAGCGTACCTGGTTCAAACCCCACGGTGGGCAAATTTGGAAGCACATTAGTTTCCGTGGGAATTTTTACAAAAGGTAAAAATGGACCTCACCCTTCATAAAGCAATGGCAAACTACTGAACGTATAAGTGGTGACTAGAAAATCAATGACCTGTTTACTGTGGTTGATGGCTACGTCCTGTAAAGGATATGCCACAAATTTAATTTCATATGTACTGGCTATCAGGATGTCTCTCCTCCTTCTTTGTGTTCGTTCTTACGACCAATTTTAATCACTCTTTGTGATATGTGTGATCTTTGCCAAGAACGTGTATACGTTGCACATTGGTTAGGTAGGCCCCTAAACGCATAGACTTCTACACGTTTAGGACATGTGCATCCGATTTCAGCCAAACCTCCTTAGTCACCTCTTCGACATGTGTGGCAACTTACAGTGGTTCTATTCTTTACACCCCAAATTTGGGTCCTGGTAACCACTCGGTCGGGCCCCGGTAACCACTCGGGCGAACTATCAGGATGTATGAGGGCTCTCTGTGACGTAGAGGTTACGTGCTCGTCTCTCGTGCCAAAGGTACCAGGTTGGCTCCCTCGTGGAGCCATTTGGATATTTTCCCAGAGATCTCTGATCTCAGTGTACGTGAGATCGAATGCCTAGTCCTATTGGAGACGGATGATAAAACATAGATCCCATGTTTATTTTGACCACATAAAAGAACCCATGGCAGTTCAAAATCGAGAAGAGCAGGCTGGAAAGTCACTGCCCAGGCTACATTTAATAGAAAAGATTAAAATAAATTTCCTATAAAATATTTTACCATATTCTATGATGAATATGATTGAAGGATGAAACATGTATAGATTTGTTCAATGTGAATGTCAATCTGAAACTTAATTTAGGACCTCTTTGTCTGCCAGAAGAAAAGTGTACATTCTGTGTGGTAGCAATCATTACTACAAGCAAGGAAGCTGAGTTAGAGGTAAGGAAAGATTATTCTAAGTATACTTACTAAATTGTAAAAGAATGAGAACTATAAGAGCTCTGATGAAGCTTTAAGTCGAGAGAATATAATTATAAATAGGGAAACAAATGCTGTACAAGCGTGAGAAGCTCTCTGGAAATATGAACGCAAGCAACAATCTCTCTTCATGTAGCATGTTCTTTGCAGATCATCACTCTCATCACAGCTCTCATCACAGCCTAACCTGAAAGACTTTCAATATCGAGCCACTTGTTCTGCATATCATGTGGCCACTATCATCCTGGTCATCTCCTTACCTTGTGGTCATCCTGTTTTGTCGTCCATCCCCTGCCTTCCCGGTCATCGTTCATCCTCTGCCTCGTTGCACATCCCCTGCCTTGCCGTTCATCCCCATACCTCGTTGTTCATCCCCTGCCTTGCGATTCATCCCATACCTCGTTCATCCTCTGCCTACCCAATCATCCCCTGCCTTGCCGTTCATTCCCATACCTCGTTCATCCCCTACCTTGTGGTCCAGGAACTGTGCTCGCCATTATTGTTCTCTTTAATCAATGTGACCAAATTATTTCAGAGATAATATTGTTGATTTCAATGTTCCTTGAAGTTCAGGTCTTGTAGGATGTCTTAAATCATCTTTTCTGCAGGACGTTTTTATAATTTTTCTGCTGCACTTTATTTCAAAAGATTATATTTTTCTTCAATATTATGTTCCATCATTAACAGCCAAATGCTACAAAAGGAAAAATTCATGTGCTCCGAAGTTTTACTTTTTTCATACTAACTACCACCAAAAAAAATAAGAACCTAAAAAGGTATCCTAAAGCTGAACCACTGACTTGTGTGTCTCCTTCTTTTCTCTAATCCTGTTTTGCCTAACATCGTCAGGATAAGAGATTTATAGAACAGGTTTTTGTGTGCGCTTCATAGTGTTTTACGCTGCTTCTGTTTTCTCTGAAGGTAACCTTTTGCATGTGCAGCCTTCTGTTTTGTATCCACTGTATTGGAGTAACATTGTTCTTTGAGGTGCACTGTCCGTTGGTAATCTGCTTATGTGGCCGAACCACGTTGTTTCTTGATGATGGGCAGAGTGAGGAGTGTTTAATCGGTGAGCCTTGGGAACCATCAGTACGCATACTCTTTTATATCTGTTGGGGAGACTATGGGTCTGCTGGAGTGCAATGTCAGTTTAGTAACCGATAACATTTAGTACTGATGTTGTACCCAATTTTTCCTGATATCTTCATTTATAAACCGGTCGCTCTTGATACTTCCATCAGTATGAGCAGACATTGTGTGCAGAAAGCTGGATTTTGTTGTGATTGATGTTCCTTTCGACATGAGTTGCAATTCAAGTGATGAACAGTTTTGTGTTGACACGTTTAGCGACGGCCATATGCATTTATGCGGTGCAGTTGCTTTTTGTGGTGGTACGGCTGTTTCATTCTGGAATTAGTTCACAATGGAGACAGTTGTTAGCATTTCATGTGATTTTCGTTGGCACAGGAAAGGAGCAATTATGGGGTGACCCGCTGCAGGGACGTTGGAACTGTATATATGAACTATGAGCAGACTTGTGTGTGAATGACAGTAACACCCTGCCACAAGAAAAAACGTTTAACATTTTGAGCTATTGAAGAGATTTTAGTTGAAACAGCACTACAGCCATTCCCACAAAAGTTACTGTTGATTGCACATCTTCTTCACCCTTCGCCCCCTAGGGAGGCACAGGTCCGCAACCAAGGACTTCTTCCAAGCCCGCCTATCAAGGGTGATCTTTTTTCAGATCTCTCCACTATCTCCCCATGAGTTCTTCCTTGTTGTGTCCTTCTTCCTCGGGTGGCAAGCTATAAATTTTCCTGGTTGTGGTTTCTGTAGCTATCTAGTGATTTTGACAGGATCCTTAGTCGCCTCTTACGACATGCGTGGCAGGTAACAGTGGTTCTATTCTTTACACCCCTAATTTGGACCACTCGGGCGGTCAATCGTACATGCTGCCTCTGAATTTTTCTCTCTGTTGTTGTTGTTTGGTGGCTACTTCCCCTGAGAGTTTCACATACCTATCTCACATGTGTATCCGCTATTTATTATTACTATGAATAGACTTTGTATTTTGTATATCTAAATATTATCTATTTTTCAAGCAGTATTAATAATGAGATTTTACTAAGCCCACACAAACAATATACTGATTTCTATATTTTTAGATTTGTTAGAAAATCATTCAGCAAAATCGCTAGAGAACACTTCAGACAAATGTCAAAATCAAACCAAACAAACAGAGAACTAGCCATTTTATCAAGATGCTGTTACCTAGAAATCACTGTCCCAAAATGCTGAGGATAAAACAGGGCAGGTAAAACAATCAAATATCATGTGACAAAATGGTGGAAACTAGGTCATTGCCATAATTAAGTGAATACATGTTGAGGTCAGGGAAGGAGAGTGAGGGCATGGATTTGGTAAGGCAGGGGTAATTTATTTTATATATGGTTGTGGGATTGTGATCATTTAATGCAGTTGTGTTGTTGTTACTATTCTGATAAAATAACCAGTTTTGATATATATTTCATATTATTGCTACCTTTTTCTGAGCGTAGATGGCCAGTGTTGCTGCATCCAATATCTATAATATTGTCATTTTCGATTAACTTTCTTAAATGGCCTTGGCATGTTATGTTCTTGACAACCTGCGTATCTTACTGACTACTTTTTTCTACAACTTGTTCAATATTATTGAGTACTTTTCTCTACAACTTTCTCAATCTTATCCAATATTATTGACTATTTTTCTCTACAACTTTCTCAATCTCATTGACTACTTTTTTTGGACAACTTTCGCAATCTTATTGACTACTTTTCTCTACAACTTGTTCCATATTATTGACTACTTTTCTCTACAACTTGTTCCATATTATTGACTACTTTTCTCTACAACTTGTTCCATATTATTGACTACTTTTGGACTACTTTTCTCAATCTTATTGACTTATTACCCCTACAACTTTCTCAATCTTATTGACTACGTTTTTCTACGACTTGCGCTGCTCGATCTTATTGACTACTTTTCTCTACAACTTTCCCAATCTTATCCAATCTCATTGACTACTTTTCTCAATCTTATTGACTACGTTTTTCTACGACTTGCGCTGCTCGATCTTATTGACTACTTTTACTGACATCTAAATTCCTTAGACTCTAAATAAATTTGTTAAAAAGTATAATAACACAACTGTAGAATGGATGTAAGTTGGACTTGCGAGGATGCTTCCCTCGGAGGTTTTATAAAATCACACACAACTACACACATTCATAATAGGAATGGAATCAAGTTTTATTTTTTTTTAAAAATGTGACGTTCAGGATTCTGTTAGTTGTACGGCAACATCTGGTCAAGTTCTCACCCCTTTCTAAATCATTATCGGATAAGTCTGTGAATACAGCATATAATACACAATCAAACTATAGATATCATTTAATGTCAAATAATATATATATATATTTACAGTATGTAGTGACATGAAACTGCATAAATAAGCTGAAAATTTATATAGACAAGCAACAAAAAAATATCATGCATTCTACAATGATCTAAAAATATAGAGAAATGTATATTTAATAATGGAAATATTATAATCAAACATACAGAAGGATGTACTTTTTATAATCATCAAACATACAGAAGGATGTACTTTATAATCATCAAACATACAGAAGGATGTACTTTATAATCATCAAACATACAGAAGGATGTACTTTATCATCAAACATACAGAAGGATGTACTTTATAATCATCAAACATACAGATGTACTTTATAATCATCAAACATACAGAAAGATGTACTTTATAATCAAACATACAGAAGGATACATACAACCTATAAAGAATGAAAATAAATGTAAAAAAAAAATGTCAGCATTTCAGTTGCACTTTTTAGTCAAATAAAAACAAGTCTTGCAGATGGATATATAAGACAAGTGGAGTATATTTGACACAAAATACATTAAAAGAAAGGTAAATTTCATAATAAAGAAAACTTGTCAAAAGATCTGTTGGTACAGCTGTCAGAATATTGCTTACAATTAACCCTTTCCACGTGCAGTTATTTCCTCAATTGTTTAACAGTTAATTTAAGGAGGCCCCAAAAGCATTTAAAAAAATAATCTTAACTACTTGTCAATAAATAAACATACATATATCTTATTATATACTAATTTGAAGAAGACTGGACAACCTATTAGAATAACAAGGTTAAAAAGTAGTAGAAGTAAAATAGATGAAGTAAAACTAGAAAAGACTTCTTATAAGGGAAGCAACTTGAATGGTGCAGTGCATGGCAAATGGCGTTCAACGGAATTCCTCTGTGGCACAGTGTGCTGAGAAAAGCATGGAAAGAGTTAAAGACCTTCCAGTAACAGTTATAAAGTGACAAACCACTGCTTCACTACCAAATTATTTTAAAAAAAAATTGGGCTCTACTCGGTAGTGCTGCAGAGGGTGAACCCATTATGGTTGAATGAGTAAACTCAAGAGTCTCTTATCGGTTCAGATAAAAGCTCATCGGAGCCTGTTTAGCAGTTAGGCCTATTGGGATTTATGAAGTCGTCTCCCACCCTCTGGCCACAATCGAGCGTTGGACACCACCACACTTTGATCTTAGCCAGAAATATTCAACATACCTAGTGGAAATTTGAACAAAGATATGCTACAACAGGTAGATTTATATAGTACCTGGAACTAAGTTCAGTTGACATTTTGTTTTGTGTTCATAATTAAAGATTGACGTCATCTGTTTAGTGTGCAAAATTTGATTCCCTCTGTTTATCTGATATCTGTTTTGTGTGCAAAATTTGATTCTCTGTTTATTTGATATCTGTTTAGTGAGCAAATTTGATCGTTTATTGATTTTATTCCTTCTGTTTATTATATCTGTTTAGTGGCAAAATTTGTTCCTCTGTTGATTGATATGTTTAGTGGCAAAATGTTCCCCTCTGTTTATTTGATATCTGTTTAGTGAGCAACATTTTTTCCCCTCTGTTTATTTGATATCTGTTTAGTGTGCAAAATTTGTTTCACTCTGTTGACATCTGTTTAGTGTGTGCTTCAAAGATTACACATACTACTTAAAATAAGTTAAATGATATAACACAAAATGATGGAACAGTAATAGAAGAATCTTCTTTTCTTTAATCCTGTTTTGTCTCAGTCAGAATAAGAAGAGATTTATAGAACAGGTTTCTTTTGTACCTCTTCATAATTCTATGAGCATACGTTAAATTAAACCACTGTCAGCTTGGTAGAACTGTTACAGTGGCTTCAGAATCCCCTAGATTGGTCACAAAGAAAAATTAAAAATAGAATCTTTTAAATGTAAGCAAATTTTCTCCAAACTATCTAGAGCCATATCTTCAGCCCTGAGAGCTCAAAAGACAACCTTCTACTCCGAGTCGATAAATAACCATAAAAAATAAAAATATATTTAAAAGATGAAAACAGCATATTATATCGGATATATATGTAAACTATATAATAAGTGCTGCCCCTCTACAAAACATGAGTTTAATACTTACAAGACTTGCGATGACTACGAGATCGCTTGCGCTCTTTTGGAGGACGGGAACTTGGTGCTGTGGCAGTTCGAACACATGCCTCAAGAATTTCATCATCTCCTGTATCATACATGTCTGAGTCTGTTGTTACTCCTCCCCTGGAACCCATTGATCTTGCATCTACAGCAGACAAATTGTGTTAATCTTAAAATGTTTCTGAGGGGTAGTGGTGGTTTATGTGCATGGTTCTATCTATATCCTCTTTATATCCCATTTGGTACATAAGGATGCTTCCACAAGAGGTTGCCATTCTGCTTTCTATACTGCTCCCAATGTCAGGCCATAATATTTCAACAGTTCTTCATGCTTCCTTTGAATATCTATGGCCCATTTGGTATACCCTGATCTTCCACAAGAAGTTGCGCTGCTCCTATACTGCTTCCAATGTCAGGCCATAATATTTCAACAGTTCTTCATGCTTCCTTTGAATATCTATCCCTTTGGTACATAAGGATGCTTCTACAAGAGGTTGCCTTCTGCTTCCTATACTGCTTCCAATGTCAGGCCATAATATTTCAACAGTTCTTCATGCTTCCTTTGGATGTCAAGGTTTTTCCCCACAACCGTTGTCCTAGCCAATGTCCATACTGACATACATTGGATATGCCCAATCCGACCGCAATCATCATATTTTAATGATCATCTCTAATGATGTACAGTTTGTTCATTTTAAAGGTTTTCATATGTATTGTATTTAGCCAGAAATTTGCAGGATTCATCTTAAACCATTTATTTTGAAATGTCTTCAACTTGTGTACGATGTTGTTGATCATTTTCTAGCATTCACTATTATTAATATTCTCAGGACATTGCTTATATGTAAATTTTTAAGTTTTATTTTTTGGCTTTCCAGATTTTGTTGAGAATGACAAAAAAAAAGTTGTGACTTGCTTTCTCGATTTTACCAATAATGTCCTTTCCCAAATACAACTCATTGAGGTTCATTACAAAGCAGATCTACATTTCAAAACTAAAAAAACTCAAACTGCATGGACATTTTGAATGTCTATAAAGTAGATAAACAATGAAAACATATTCTATACACACCCAATTTTCTACGGCATTTCTGTCCTGGTAACCCTCTCTCATCTGCACTGGTATAGCCATTTTTCAATATGGCATTCAAAGCTTCATCATTTGCTATTTCCTTGCCTTTACCCTTGAAGTTTTCAGTCTGAGAAAACATGACCAAACACAATGAGTTGAAAATAATAAAGTTAATATACAAACAAGGTATACTTATTTTTAAACAGGGTCAGTTAATATATATATATGATACAGAATATACTTGGATTTACGTAATTGTACCCGGTGTTACTCCATATGGCTCAGTCCCTCTCTGCAGAAATAGCACGCCACCTGCTGAGAGTATTGCATAACACACAAACTCTGTAGCTCCAGCAAAAATCCTAGGGGTCTCTGGAAAAAATGTCCTAGCAAACAGAACGGCGTGGACCGGATTTGAAACCACGACCTTCGACTCACAAGGCAAGTGCTTAGCCACAGATATCCCTGTGGCATACTTATTTTTAGACAGGGTGAGCCTGATCATCTTGGGAAAACTTAAACTTTATTCTTTCCATGTCACATGCATATTTTAAGGTCAAGAAATGGAATGTAAGAAATTAAAGTATTAAAATAAGAACTAAAGTAAGATGGTGGCAGACACAAATTTAAATGCTAATTGTATAGAAAAGGGATGACAAAAACTTTATCGTGTGACCCACTTTCTATACTAAAAAGAACAATCATATATATATGTGTGTGTTAAACATAAGCTTAAATGTTACTTTTGCACTACTCGTGCCCTTATATAGCCTGTGTGTTAAAATTATGCTTATACAGTGTGTTTATAAAGTCGCTGTGCAGTTAATTTTGAAAATATTTGAGTAATTACGTCAGGAATGATAGAAATTTATGTCATGATATTCTGAGTTCTACAATCCTGTGTGGAGCAGTACACAACAAGCTGTTATTATTTTCACAATTTTATTGCTGAAAGGAAATAGTATTCTTCTTCTTTTCTTCTTTTGTCGTCACACTGCTACCGGGTTGTTGCCCAGTGTCGTGGTTTTCTGTTTTTGTCTTGCGCTGTTCTGGTGGCTTGTGTGATTGTTATCTTTGCTCTTTCACAGGATGCTGCCACGCCATCTAACCATCTTTTCCGTGGTCTTCCTCTTGCCTTCTTTCCGATGTTCTGTTGTAGAAGACTCTGTATACTGTGGAGTTTGGATGCATTCTTATTAAGTGGCCAAACCACTTCATTCTTTGTTTATCTATATAATTCAAGCACGGTTTTGTGCCAACTTTCTTTCTTATGCTGATGTTGGTGATTCTGTCTTTTCTTGTGTTGTTGGTAACTTTTCTCAGAAATAGTATTAACCATTGAAAACTGGGTATTTTGGTGGAAAATATGCAAGGCGAGTCAAAACATGTCTTGAGGTCCATGGTGGACATTTTCAACACATGCTGTAGACACAACTTTGTGATGTTCACAGCCACTTTACCTAATACAAGACAGCCAAGTTGTAGTAGTATCTAGTTGTTGAAAACCACATTTATTGTGACGTAGTCTCACACAGGCTTTAATTTCCCTGCACAGCGACTTTATAAATACACTTTATATGTCATGTGTGTGCTACTCATGTCTTTATATATATATATATAGCACGTGTGTGTTAAACATGTTCTTACATATTTTATGTGTGCTACTCATACAACTAGATGCTGGGTGGGTGTGTTGTGTGCACACATGTGTAATAAATCTCAACAAATCAAGAAAAATGTAGCCAGTTAGAACTCACATCTACAATCATCTTCCCTCGTGTTTTCTTTCTCTCTCTCTGGTTAGCCTTCTTCTGCAACATCTGTATCACTTTGTCCCTGGTTGTACGGTACTCAAGGGCAAACTCACTGACAACCTTACAGAAATGGTTAATCTTCATGTCCCGTGCATCTGGGACTGGGAATCCCAAATACAATAACATCTTATTGTACCTGTATGATGGGATTGAAGGTTTATGTGTTAACTTATGCAATATCAAAATAAACAACACTACTGAAACAAGTTAATCGATTCTGGTTTCTGAGAACATTCATCCGTTCGTTTGCTTGAAATATTGTTTATATATTCAATGTTGTCTCTTGTACGAACTTCACTGTCTTTTGTAGCTCACACAGAGGTCTGTGTAGTTTTCTGTCAGTGTTGTTTCGTTAGGCCAGTGAGTTTGCCTTAGTGTATCATATTCGGGCAATCTTGAAGTATGCGTTCTGCAGTCTGGTGTGCCTGTACACATGGCTGAATTGCCAATCTTGAATTTTGTATACAAGTGGCTGTGGAGTCGATTATGTCCTGTTCTAAGGCGCAGAATGACAGCTTGTTCCAATCTGCTCATATTATAGTAATCATCTTGTGTTGGTATTTGTGGCTTTCTGATTGATTTAATCATCATTGAGAACATTCATAACATCAGATGGAAGATGTACAACAGAGAGAAGGAGTAGAATATATGATACGTTACAGAAGGCCTGCAAGTAGTTTCTCCATACCGCTCTGTCCTGGACAACTCACTCAATCTCTTCAATAGAATTGGGTCCTATATTTCTTGCCTCTCAGCATAGTCTGTTTCAGGGTTTCCCCTCAAGCATCCGCTTTTTCTTAAACCCGTAGCCTCCTACACTTCAATGCCTGCTTTGATATTTTTTGATCATTCCTTCTCAACGTATGCCATTCTCAAGGAAGGAGTAGAATAGCTCAAACAAGCAGTTTTTATGAAAATAATAAATATATTGTGAGTGAATTCACCACCACAAACACTGCAGAAAAGAGTACTTCAGTGCTACATTGAACCAATACTTATTATGGCAGCGAATCATGGACAAGATCTTTGAAGGGCAAAGAAATGAAATGAGAATTTACAGAAAAGAATGCTGAAAATTTCATGGATAGCAAAGAAAATAAATGTTCTAATGAAGAATAGGGCACATAATGCAAAGAGAAGGTTTGAAACATTTGGTGACAATAGGTAAAATACAGGGAAGAAGAGATTGTAGAAGACAGAGGGAGAGAGGGTGATCTAACATCATTGTTTGACAAATGATTGATGATTAACTGAGGTGAGCCAAAAAAAGTTTGGGAATCACAGACTATTTACATCTATTTCTTCTCCACGTATTCTTACACCTTCTCTTAATTCATGTATTATTTACTTTCCTGACTTCTAGATGTATTCTCTTACTTTTTCACTTTCCGTTACTTCTTGTATTCTTTCATATTTCCTTAATTCTCTATCCACTCACTCTTTCACCTTTTTTTTTTTTTTACTTCTCCGTGTAATCATAATTCCTTATTTTATTTCGCTTCCCTTAATCTCCATGTATTC
Organism: Arion vulgaris; assembly: GCA_020796225.1. Taxonomy (NCBI): domain Eukaryota; kingdom Metazoa; phylum Mollusca; class Gastropoda; order Stylommatophora; family Arionidae; genus Arion; species Arion vulgaris. Next base: position 5,756,817 of record CM036760.1, read on the forward strand.
TCACACCTTTTCTTTCCACTCTATATATTCCTTATATATCCCTTCTGTATAAATTCATATGCTTTTCAATAATGTGTCTCTATACCTCCTTACACCTTTCTTTTTCTATCAAGTATTATCAAGTGATTTCTCTTTATTTCTTTCATCGATAGTTCTGTATTTCAATCCTTTCATCCCCTTATTCTTATTTCATTAAGTTGAACAGGTATTTAAATCTCACCTGTTCAAAACTCTTTTGAAAATGATATGCAGTATCATGATTCTTTCAGCAGCGTCAGCCAAAAATAATGACATTCTGTAAAGACAAACAAATGAGCCTCCATTACAAAGCAGCAACATGATTAAAAAATAATGAGCCTCCATTATAAAGCAGCAACATGATTAAAAAATAATGACATTCTGTAAAGACAAACAAATGAGCCTCCATTACAAAGCAGCAACATGATTAAAAAGATAAATAAAAACTGCGAAGTTGAATATGTTAGATGAGTATGATTTATGAGAGGTACAAAGGTGATATCTTCTCTGTCTATGCTGCAGACCAACATGTTTGTCCGCACTTGCTGCATTGATATTCAATACAATTTGTGTATCTTAAAATCACTCGCTGACTTGAGAGAGATGGGTGTCGATATTGGTACAGCCCAAAAAGAATGAAATACCAAATATGCAAAGAGATTGCTTAATCAACATCGAACTGGACGTGTTGGGCCGATGGACGCTGCTGGATTTGTTGAGGTTGAGATCGGAGCACCTATGGACGTGTCCAGAGTGCTATAACGATACTCCTCTTACAACTGACAAGAACTTGTGTTTTCAGTGATGTCTTATAACAACAATTATGGTGGCATATCTCTCTACACAATGAAACACATTCCAGTGAACAAAGAGGTAAAGAAAAGATGATGGTGCTAAGTAGGTAGGACACACCTTGAGTAAACCATAGGGAATATAACAAGAAGCTCCTTTTCCTGGAATTCATCATCAAATAGCTTGTCCTAAGCAGAACTTTGCCACCCCAACAGTCCTCCAGAATTTCTCTCTCTCATAGGCCAGATGTCCTACCTCTGCAGCAGTCATGTTCAAACCATCAGTTCCATCTTGAATCCATATTCTCCGTGGTCTTCTCATTGCCGGTATGCCTCCTTCCATGATGGTCTTCTCCAGCCCTTCCTGTCTTTTTATATGTCAAAAATACCTCAATTTTCTCTTTCTTATTTGTAGCATCAGCCAGTTTTCTTTGATTTTGAGTTCTTTCTGGATAGATCTATTTGTTCTCTTCTCTGTCCAAGATATACGGAGGACTCTTCTGTAACATTTATATTCAAAAGCACATATGTTTTTAAATTGCCTTATTAAATGTCCCTGCTTCACAACCATACGTTGCCACTGGGATCCATAGGGAAAATAATAGAAAGGGAAGTCTAGAAATACACTGAAAATAAATTTGGAGGCTGAGGTTACTGGAAGGGACAGGTTACAGTCTGGCAGTGTGCAACACCAAGGCGAAAGACAGAGGATGCTGAGATTCATTGCAGCCAACCTTTGATGTGGAGACGGCACCTGATGATGATGATGATTTGATGAGGGGATCTCTATGGCAAAGTAGTTAAAATGTTTGCCTAACATTCTGAAGGTTGTGTGTTGAATCTGGACCAAGTGATAACTCCTCACTTTTAAATAAGGCCTAGTATTGTGAGATAACAGTTCACATCTATAAAACACTAATGCTATATTTTTAATGTAACGCTTTTCAAATGCGGTTATTTCCTCAATTTTTAAAACAGTTAGTTCAAGGGAGGTTGAAAAAAAAAAAATTATATACTAATTTTAAGAAACCTGGACAACAATTACTAGAATGACTTCCTATAAGGGAAGCAACTCTAATGGCACAGTGAATGGTGTTCAATGGACTTCTGTTGTGGCGCAGTGTGCTGCGAAAGCGCGAAAGAGTTAAGAATCAACATAAATGATGGCTGAAATCAGATGCACATGTCCTAAAAGTGTAGAAGTCTATGCGTTTAGGGGCCTTACAAACCAATGTGCAACGTATACACGTTCTTGGCAAAGATCAAACAAATCACAAAGAGTGATTAAAATTGGTCGTAAAGACGAACGCAAAGAAGAACATAAATGAAAAGCTACACGAACGATCACTTACTTTCCCTTGAGATCTGTAGAGCTGCCATCATGCTTGACAATTGCCCGAAGATGATCCCAAGATGCCTTGCAGTCATATTCCATTTTGTCTAACTTGCGTGCAAGCTCATCCCAATCAACCTGCCACAACAAATCATTGAAGGTGAATAGAATCTGCATATACTAAGAAACTAACGACATAATCCTATGTAACAACTAGTACAAACCTGCACATAGTAGCCAAGCTGACCTATTTCATTTAGAGGTATTTAACATGCAACTTCTGTCTTCTTGTCTCTTAATTTATTAAGACAGGATGTGAACTACTGTTTTTTTTTTAACTGTTGATGCATCACATGTTTACTCACTGAATACACTTTGTGTGTGAACCATGTGGAGTTCAAGGTTATGTAAGATTCATCATTCATTTCATTCCTTACAAAATTTCAAATAAATTAACAAACAAGATATTCATTGTTAACCCTTAGGATCCTATATTTACTTTTTAATTATGCTCTAAAGAATCCAGAATTTAAGAAAAGAAAATGGGTGATTGCCTTCGGATATTTTGAAACATTTGGAGTATGTTCTGTATGAATGGATATTTGGGCATGGATCTTCTTGAGAAGTGTAGTATATATGATGTAATGTATTGATGCACTGACTGGGGAATAGACTGGGATGGGAACAGAATATCATCAAGATAAGTATCCCTCCCTCAAGATGTGAAGACACTCAACTTTCAAGTTGTAAAACTACATTTTCTTTCCATGAAGAAGTTACACAAGGACATATAAAAGAATAATTTCTGTCAAACCCACTTACTCTTGAACACCTGGTAATAGGTCCAATCTCTGAGTACAGGTCAGTGGAGTCTGGAAACTGCTCTATGATAATTGTACACAGGTGATGTAACAGTGAGTGTTTGTGTACTGTGTCCTTGATCTCTGGAACACGCTGCAGGAACTCAACACTGAACGCACGTACCTGGATAGAAGATAATAATGATAACTATATCAATGAGTTACAGCATGGATCACTGACAGCATGGATCACTGACAAGATATCAATATCTATCATTAACCAGCAACCATTTTTGCCTTGGTTCTCATCTTAACCCCTTCCACAGAATGTCTTCCTCAATAACTCTTTTCCCAAACCTTCTCGTCTGTTTATGTGTCCAAAATACTTCACTTTACTTAGTCTTATTTTTCTTACGAACCAATTCTCTTTAATTCTGAGTTCTTGTTAGATAGATCTGTACGTTCAATTTTTGTTTGTTCATTGAATTTTGAGAACAGTTCAACAACATTTATATTCAAAAAGCACTACATGTTTTTCAGCTGATTTGCTAAGTGTCCAAGTCTCACATCTATATGTTGTTGTTTGTCTATCACAGATGATGATGGTCACACATCCATTGTAGGTAACTAGAGGTGGGATTTACATATGCACAGATAACTGGAAAGACCAATGCAGGTTCAGAATGTTCTTGGGAATATTAATGTGCTGCGCATGAATTGATAACGAACTAATGGAAACAAAAAAACCCAGCTGATGGTACATTACATATGAGACATGACACTTCATTCTTATTCTTTGTTTCTGAATGTTATTCTCATAAATTGAAATGAACACTTTAGAGAAGTAACATTAACAAGTGTAATAATAACAACACTTCTTATAAATCGTAAAACACACAACTATCGGATAATCTTTGGCACCCAGCCTCAACTGTGTACCAGGAAAAGTACTTGGAAGTAAAGTCAGTATTGACCACATCACCCACGTGGCTAAGTGGTTAAGCTCTTTGCCTTGTGAGTGGAAGGTCATGGGTTCGAGTCCGGACCGTGCCATTCTGTTCATGAGTGTAGTTTTTCCAGAGACCCCTAGGATTGTTGCTGGAGCTACAGAGTTCGTGCAATACTCTCGGCAGGTGGCGTGCCAGTTCTGCGGAGTGGGACCAAGCCAGATGGGGTAAAATCTGGTGTAATGAAGTCATTCCTTCGGCTTTTAAACCCTTTAAACTCATCATGTGCCGGAGGTCTACGAAAAATATGTGTCTAACATCGCTTACCCTATATATTCCATTGTATAAAAGGGGTTCCTTTACTTTTATTTTTAGTGATATGAAATCAGTGTTACATGTGATAAAAGACTCAAAAAAATAGTTTCACAAACTAACTCACATTTTCTGCACTACAGCTCATCATGATTAAAGAAACAGTATTGCAATGACTCCCAGCACAGTGTGACAAAATATGAAATGAAAGTACTGATCTCTTGATAAAGGAGGATGAATCACTCAGACTTTAAAAATGGCATGTCTAGAAGTCTGCATGCGGAATAGGTGGACAGTATTTGACAGTCACATCTCACAACCCTGACTCGGCTGTGCACACATCTGAACATACTGGAGTGCAGAGCAACAAACTGCTAAATTTCTTGCAAATAATGAACCCACTAAAGCTGGCAAAAGTATGGACATAGTTGATGTTATCGATGCAGTGCACATTCATTTATGTAATATGGGTCAGACTCGGACACTGCAACAATTGCGAGAATTAGGAGCTTAGTCTAAACATGTAAGACGGTGTGATTTTAGTGGTGGAGAGAGAAGGTATACAAATCAACTTCTCATGGCTTCAGTGAGCAGGCGGACAATAGGATGGCTGCTGCACCGGAGCACAGAGAATGTGCCATGTCGACTGTATAACACAACACTCAAGTAGTAGCATGTCCCTTATGAAATGTCGCATTCATTACAGTCAGCCTGAAAAACTATCATTTGCTCCCAGCCTCCTCCAGCATCATGTCTCCCGCCTCCTCCATTGTCATGTTCAAGATTTCTTTGATATCCTGCTGCCACCTTCATCTTGGTGGTTCTCTGCCTCATACTCCAGGAACCATGCCCTCCATTTCTGTTCTCTCCAAACAACTGTGATATAACATAACACTGATGTAAACAAAATTCACCAGACAACAGACGTTGACATGTCTATACTTGAATAAAGAAACAAATTGCTTACAGAAGCTCCATTTAGGAAATTTCCTATAGCCAAGATCCCTGAAAGGATGCATCTGAAGGTTTTATTTTTCTGAAGCTCAATTACTCCTTTCTTGAGATCCATCAGTGGCTCAGCAACTTCCTAGTAAAAGTGAGAAAAAATAACATTGAGAACATTTTTAAACATTCAGATAAAAATAACTAGGAAATCTAAAAAATTATATTACTTTTGTGGTGTGTCAAATGACTCCATATTTCTGATATGGTATGGTAAAGGTATGGTAAAGGCACATAGCAAAAAAGGAGTTAATTCTTATTTATCACGTTTGTTGGCCTACACGCTCTGATTTAACCAAAACAGCAAGTCAAGGCGGGATTTCTCCACACTTACTTGACAAGTTGAGGACAGAGAACAATAGTAGGTTTTATCTGCTGTTTCCACCATGACACCTTTAACGACTCTAACAGGATAAGGGCTATTCTATCTACAAAAGATGACTGCAGACTGAAAGGGTTGAAGAGAGTTTGTTGACGCCATACAAAATGGAATAATGGCAACTTATAGCTTTGTTGGACTCTGGTCAAGAACAAAAGTGGTTTGCTACGTTCTATTTAAATAAAATAAATTTATAAGAATAAAAAAAAATAACAAAAAAAGTAACATAGAACACTTTGTTAATTAATCAATAATTAGAGGTCAGATCAGAGGTTTCATCTGCTACCTTATGACAGTAGATGTTACCATCTGCAACTGTTTAATATACAGGTTTGGAGGTGGGGGGGGGAGGCCGGAAGAGTTAAAGGCTCGGGAAGTAAACTCTGATAAAAAATTCCACTATCTTGTGGGTCAGCACAGTTATGCAGAAGGCTAGAGGATTAAACCTTGAATACAAATCTGGAGAGAAGGAACTTAACCCTTTCGCTGCTACATAGTTTCCGAAGGCTGAGCTAAAACTAGCTACTCCTTGTTTTTAGGTCACAAACGTGAATGTACGCATATAGCAGTGACAGTAGCAATGTATAACGTGTTATAACATTTAGCACAGAGATATAACAGCGTGTTAATGTGTCTTTAGAAGTGATTGGGAAAACGTATATAAACGTCCTTAGCAGCTAAAGAGTTAAGGCAGTTGATGTCTATCTGTGTATTTCATTCCATCTTCTGGCATCCACTGCTTGATTCCAAACGTATGGACTATTGTCTTTTCTTTGGATGAAATGATAGGGTAGGAGAGGGGGTTTGTGCAAAATGGGCAAGGTACATTCCCCATATCAGCTGTCTTGGCTAGGTATAAGATGAGAGGGCACTGCATCCTTGCTTTCGGCTTGGACACAACATGGAAAGCAGCAGTCATGAGAGACTTAGGGATGAGCTGAGAGACAGGCACAAACTCAGAAGTTCTCACAGTAAAACACTTGCCAATTGATCGCTTGTCAAGACGAAAAAGGCCATATATATAATTAATCAAAAAGTTATACTATAACACCCAACTATAAAGAGAAGTACACCCTCCAACTAAAAGAATCTGTCAAAAGAAAGTTATTATCAGATACCTGTTCCAATAATTCGTAATCCAACTTGAAGAGCCACAGCTTGAGTCTGGCTTCTAGCTCAAAGACTGATGACAATGTCAGGAGAAACTGCTCAGCTGTGCCCAGTGGAGTATCTGGGTTAGCCATCTGAGCTTCCAGAATTTTACCTTTTTCTTCTTCAGTGGGAATCATTGTTGTTAAGATTTTCTGAAATGTAGAATACAGATGATTTTTATCAAAGATATAGATGATAGAAAGGACAGAAACAAAATCATATCGATGAATAAGACAGTAGAATAAGAACAACAAAACAAGGGCTTCTTCTTTTGTCGTCACACCTGCTAGCAGTTGTTGCCCAGTGTTGTGGTTTTATGTTTTTGTTTTGCGCTGATCTGGTGGTTTGGGTGATTGTTATTTTTGCTCTTTGACATGATTCTGCTATGCCATCTAACCATCTTTTTGTGGTCTTCCTCTCGCCTTCTTTCCTGATGTTCTGTTGTAGAAGACTGTATACTGTGGAGTTTGGATGCATTCATAATAAGTAGCCAAACCACTTAATTCTTTGTTTCTCAATGTAATTCAAGCAAGGTTCTGTGACAACTTTCTTTCTTATGCTGACGTTCTGTTGTAGAAGACTGTTGTATACTGTGGAGTTTGGATGCATTCATAATAAGTGGCCAAACCGCTTCATTCTTTGTTTCCCAATGTAATTCAAGCAAAGTTTTGTGCCCACTTTCTTTCTTATGATGAAAAATTGACTTATTATGAATTAAATTGACTGTACAAACAATGAATATTGTAATTGGTAGAAAAAGCTAATGTATTAAGAAAGTATAGCTATAACCACACAATAATCCAACCTCAATGCCTTCTTTGTTCATGATAGAGTTATCCATCTTTAGTATAGCTGCCTTGATAGTTCTGGGTGGGGGCAGCACTGTCAGACCAATATTGATAGCGTTTGATCTCTTCGGATCTAGAACTGTTATTTCCTTCTTTCCACTTGTATCTTGTTTCTAAATAACAAAGCAAGCAACAAAGAAAATTAATTATTAGGCATATAATGTTACTATTTTATATCTACTACTTCGGTAATATACTGGGTGTTTGTAAAGTCTCACAACGCTTTATATATAGAAATGTGAAAAAACATAGTACATGACATCATCAAAAAATGTGTTCCATAGTCAATTGTGGTGCAATATGCAGTGAATGACTGTTGTCTGCTGGGGTAATTCTTTTTACTCAAACTGTAATGGTGTTTTCAACTGAAGAAAGAATATTTGACAATATGAAGAAATGTGTACAGATGCATCTGCTATAATGAATATTTCATTTGTTCTTTCCAGTTTACCAAAAACAACAGTAGACCATAGCAGAAACTATTGTGACTAAGTTCACTACTTGGTTTTAGCACATTTTTTGATGACTTCATGGACTTCCTTTTTCAAATTGACCAACATATGAAGTGTTGTGAGACTTTACAAACACCCTGTAGTATATGGTGAGAAAGATTTCTATGGTAATATTAGTCTATCTATTGCTGATTTTCCATGGTAAGAAAATAGGTTCTTTAGTTCCTCTATTTAGGTAATAAGAACAGTGGGATATATATGTAAACTCAGACCCGTCTGCCCAGCGTGTTCGTAGCGTGTTGGACTACGGGTGACTATCCTCTGTGTGTGCGGGTTCAATTTCGGGATGGCAGAAACAGCCACAGATTCCCCAGATTCACGGTGTCCATGGCACCAGCAAGAGCTGAAAAAGCTCAAGTGCTTATGGATCGAAAAAAAAAAAAAATAAGTAAACTCATCTAATTATTTCATTGTAATCTTTATACCTTTTTTTTGTTGAGAATGGTCAATAATAAATAAACTTAGATTGATTGATTGATTGATAGGACCATCATCATTGCACTTTGGTGAGGAACCATGTGTGCTCTGATCTCTTTGTTACACAGGAAAATCTCTGCTGCAGTGCATAAACTCCGTAGCACCGGTGAGGGTCGTGATGTAATTTAGAAGATGGTGAAGATATTCGTAGGCATTTTAAAAATTAAAAAACTTTTCTAATGAATTTTGCCCGGGCAGCAGCTTTCCAGCTTCCTCTTCTAAATTTTGAATTGCCACGGGTTCTTTTACATGCTAAAATTAAACACGGCACCTACGTTATATCGTCTGTCTCTGATTGGACTGGGAACTCCTGGGATCCCTGGAAAAATATCTCAATGGCTCCACAAGGGAGCGAACTAAGTACCTTTGGAACGAGAGGGGAACACCTAACCTCTATCACACAGAGACCCCTCCCCCCCATAAACTTAAAAAAAACAAACAAATTAGTATTGAAATACAGAAATAAAAAAAAAGGTGGTGGGGAATACATGCAGACATGACTATTTTACAGAATTGTAGGACACTAGCAAGTTCAGATTTCAGGAATATTTTTAGCTTTATAAGTAACTTGAATTGAATTGTTCAGAAATGAAGTTGCCAACTTTTCTATATTAATATTTATTTATTTACTTGTAGTAAGAAGTAAATGATCATAATACAATTTAGTGGTTAAAATATAAACAAATATGATTTGGAACATTATTAACTCCTTGTGGACCAAACGCCACACTACGTGGCTTTGTGTTGGACACCTTTTTACCATGAGCTACATTAAAGGTTTTTTTTTTTTTTTTTTAAACGGCTTGTAAAAACATGGCCTTTGTCCTGGTCCACTAGAGTTAATGGATTTTGACAGAATGACACTTTAACCAAATTGTTAAACACTGTGGTGTTTCCTGATGGAAACATTCCATGTTCGACCCCTTAGTAAGATCTGTTTTTTCTGTTGTGAAAATAACACCTATGACCTGCACATGCTAGTAACTGCTTCAGGAAATCAGCTTTTAAACCCTCTGTCCTATACAATACCCCAGCGTAGGCTCAGAAATGGGGGAAAAAATCTCTATAATGACAGTTTAAAAAAATATACTTCTGGCAGCAACAACTACCTTCTAAAAGATTTTTTCAAAAATGTCACATTAGTGAATGATTTTTAAAATTAACCCATGAACTGCCATATTGAAAGACTCACTTTGGCTGAATTAATTTTTGTTTACTTTATCCCTTTACATGTTCAAACTTTTCAATAAAATTTGATAAATGAAATGTACAATTATATATAAATAAGTGTAATTTATCAAAGGAAGGAAGTCTCCCTTCTACAGTACACAAGGCTGTCGGCAGAAAATGTGGAAGATTGACAATGTCTACAACGAAGGCGGGAGCTGGAACAGCCTGGTATCGGCTCAGGGCACACCAGAGATCATCATGGTTAAGTGGCCAGAACCAATCAGAAAGCAATGCCAAACTACTGATTGTATGTTGCCAAGAACTTGATGCAGAACATGAAATTAACGAAGTGGGTGAACTGGCTAGAGACAGAGTGAGTTTCAGATGTGCTGCAAAGAGAGCAACATCTTATAAAGGATACACACCTTGATGATGATGAATTTATCAAAAACTAACAGAATGTGAATAAGAAAGAAATTACAAACTGGCAACGATAAAAGTATGTTTATGTAAATTTAGAGCTAATATGACAACGGAACAATTTATGGCGCAGTCTGCAGCACATTGCCAAATGGGACAGACAAATGAGGCAGGGTTGTATAAAGAGTATTGAATAAAGCACAAACTCTGTAGCTCTGGCAACCATCCCAGGGGTCTTCGTAAACAATCCAAGTGGTCTGACAATACTGAGTAACATTATTTTTATTACACCTTAACACACACTGTCTGAATTTGGGGTCGCTGTGGTGAAGTGGTCAAACTGTTTACCTTACGTTCCGATGGTCATGAGTTTGAATCAGGACTATGCTATTAGGTTCACCGGTGTATTTTATTCGCAGAGATCCCAAGGAATGTAGCTAGAGCTACAGAGTTAGTTTGTCTTCATCCTTCACTCTTAGGGAGGCATAGTTCCGCAACCAAGGTCTTCCAAACCCTCCTATCCAAAGCCATATTTTACCGAGTCAGTACTTTGTGCAATATTCTTGGAACTTTAGAGAAGAGGATCTGACTCATATGGAGAAATACAGTGCAAAGTAAATCCCTTACCTTGGGGGCACTGAATTAGGCACAGTGCCATCACCAGAACATCATAGGATACTAGGAATTAGCTACTCATTAATCCCTTCAACAAACTCTCCTTAATTTCTAATCAATTATATAAAAAATGTTATCAAATAGTGTTAGCTAAAAAATGAATGTATAATTACTAATAATTTATAAAATTAACCGAAAGAAATAATTTCCTTCCCAAATAATAATTTAATTTAATATTCAAAACTGCAATTATGCGTAAAACCAAAATATAAATAAAATAAAAAAGCAATTAAACAATTTAAAAAAATAAACTGCACCAGAAACAAAAAATGAAAGAAACATTAAAAACTGCCACATATTGCCAACATTTTGTAAAAAAATCATAGTTTGTTTTTCTACTTGAAGAATTGGATGATAACCAAAAATGAAATGTTTTAATAACTGCTAAAATGATGATAGTGAGATACAATCTTAGACTGGTCAGATTTAAGGGGATTGAGATCTACTGTGTACAACTGTATGTACAGACAATCATAATCTAGAGGTTTTTGATTGATTGATAGGTCCATTATCACTGCACTTCGTTGAGTAACCATGTGTGCTCCGATATCTTTCTTACACAGGAATATCTCAGCTGCAGTGCACAAACTGTCCCCGATGTAAATTTGAAGAACTTTTTCGAATTAATTTTGCCAGGGCAGCGACTTTCCAGTCTGTTCTTCTCGATTTTGAGCTGTCAAGGGTTCTGTTATATGCTGAAATTTAACTGACACTGTAACTTATTCACTCCTTCATTCTTGCTTCCTCTTAGTTTTTTTCTTGATCTATTATCTTTCCAGATCTTCATGCACAAATTTCAGTTCAGTGATTCGCTCCGGTTGTCAACATGGCGGTTGTAAAATTTCCTAACGGATAAACTGGACACGATTTCTTGTGCTTTACTGTGTGATTGACGCAGTTTCTGGCGACTATAAGTGGATAGAATGTGATATTTAGTGTCCGTGTGTGTATGGTCAGAGCAAGCGCCTGACTGTACATTGTGCGTGCTGGCACCATAAAGGAGAATAGCGTGACCTGTTTACCGATAGGTTGCGCACCGCATGGTGATGGACTAAGAACGAGTCCAACCTCTGCCTTGTAGGTCAATAAAATAAGACTAAAGGTGGGCAGCCTGACAGAAATGCAGCAGAAGATGGATGCACAATGTGCAGCACAATTCATTTTACGATGACATCAGTTCAGTTCTACTGATCAACAACTCGGTACATTGGAAAAATCTATGCATGCTCTATCCCCCAATGTAGCTGCCATCTCATTACATTCTCATACTCAATGTACCCAAGTGATCTTGGATGGCCTATTTTTTCTCTCTACCCTACAGACAACACTGGTATGCTTGTTCGCAATTAACCCCCATGTCAATCAGACTGTTGAATTATGTTTCCATTATTGTGATGTAGAGGGTATTAATGATGTCCACCCATGCATATTTCTCCCACTTGCAACAGATGCTATTGTAATTAGTTATCTGTCCATTCATTATTTGAGGGTATCTGTGGTATAGCGGTTAGGTGCTTGCCTCTTGTTCCAAATATACTCAGTTCGCTCCCTCATGGAGCCATCAGGATGTATTTTCAGAGATCCCTGATCGATGTTGATTGATGAGCCTACTCATATAAATGTTGTGCTGCTCTTTTCTGGCCACTCCAATCTCCAATATAAACTCGTGCAATCTAGCAGTTGACGTAGATTGGTTTAAATAATAATCCTCTTTGCGGCCACACTTTATGAGAGAGTTCAGAATGTCAGCTATATCCATTGATTGGCCCCCTGATATGGTGGCAGAACCAACCAGCCTGTCTGCTCTCTCATTGTCAACGACACCTATGTGTCCCAGAACTCATGAAGACATACACTATGTGTAACTACACTTTACTGATAGTTTTCTGTGTATTTACAGTTGCAAAACAAGCTATTGCTACATAGTTTTACAGCAATCTTCCCTTATATCGAAAGTACATAAATCTGTACATAGAAGGTACTCAATGTTAGATATCAGAACTTATAAGGTTTATATCTCACTTGCCCTCAACCTTTGTCTGTGAATATACAGGGTGTTCAAGATAAAAGCAGCACCACTGCCAAATCAAAAGTTGCCAGGTATACATTTCATTTTGTCTATTTACTATTTAAACCGGTTTTGACCAGCTTGTACTTTCATCACATTTGTTCATCGCCCATTCCCGCACCATAATTACACACCATCACAAAAATATTCGCTCACTCGAACTATACTACGTTATAATTAAACCTTCTCATTTTCAAAAACATATGCCAGACTAATTCCCTTGGCGAGGCTGCTTTTATCTTGAACACCCTGTAGTTACATGATAATTCGATAAAGAAAATATTAAAAAACATGGACTGGATACAATATCTACTTACGACCAAGAAACGGTTGATGGATTAAGAAAAGTAAGAGAAAGAAAAACAAATGTGGATTAGATGTTATTCTTAATGTTAATTATTACAGTAAATCTTAAATAGAAAAGTTTGGCTAACAAAACATAACTATGAGAGGTCTCACCAGGAAATGTAACCAACTTGATTTTTTATTTCAGTTCAGTTATTTATCTAGGGGGGTTTCAATCATGGTTAGGACATTTATTTGGCATTCTGAAGGCTGTAAGTTCAAATCTGGATTGAGCCAAATGTGCAATTTTTTCAGGAGATCCCTAGGATTATCACTGGAGCTACAGAATTCGTGCTTTGTGCAACACTCTCGGCAGAGGGCGTGTCATTTCTGTCAAAAAGGACAGAGCCATATGGGAATACCCAGTGCAAGGAAGTCAATCCTTCACCGTTAGACCTTCTATTAAAAGTTATTTATCTAAACAATGAGATATAATTAAAACTCTATTAAAATATGAACAGAAACTATTTCAGCCACAGTGTGTTTCTCAATTTGGTTGTTAATGTAGTATATGACATATATCTGATATATGTGGTATAAGCTATTATAAGATATTAAGATATGGTATATTTATGAGCGTCTGTAGCTTAAGCGGTAATGAGCTCAATCACAACCCAAGCATACCTGGTTCAAACTCCACGGTGAGCAAGTTTGGAAGCAAATTAGTATCCTTGGAGTTTTATGAACAATAAAAATAGACATCACCATTCAGAAAGCAATGACAAACTACTGAATGTATAAGTGGTGCCTGGAAAATCGACAACTCGTTTACTGTTGATGATAGCTAAATCCTGTACAGGATATGCCACGACTTTTATTTCATAAGATATTAAAGATTTGGTAAATAAGATAGCAGAATTCACTGAGAGAGTGAAACAGCAGAAATAAGTAACAGTTACTGAGAAATGGCACTAGGATCAAATTCCCCAGCTGGAGTGAGATTTTTCCCAATAGTAACACGATGGAAGACTATCAGAGGAGTTCCATGTCACTAAGGACATCCTAAACAGACCTGGAGATGAAGTCTTTTTGAGGAACTTAAGAGTGCTTTACTATCCTCATAACCATAAAGAAAACAGCCAGAGACTGAAAAAAGTAGCGAACAACTGTTGAGACCCTATGCTCCACGAGGAGCGGAATAAGTAAGTAAGTAAGTAAGTAAGTAAGTAAGTAAGTAAGTAAGTAAGTAAGTAAGTAAGTAAGTAGTAGTTCTAGGGATCAACCCAGCCTCAATTGCATAACAGATTATTACCGAGAGGTAAAAGTGGTCGACATGATTCTGATCACATCCATCATGTACAGTAAGTCAAAAAAAATAACAGATCTATCACCATATTCGTCAATATACCACATGGTATGAAAACAGGTTCTTCTATTTACTTTATTGATGGGCAATAATTTAAATCTAACAAAACATAAGAAAAAGAATAATCAATGCTTGAACTGTATATGGAATAACTCTTTCCAAGAGGAGTTATTTCTTCAATTTTTAAACAGTTAATTCAAAGGAGGTAAAAAATAATGTAGAAAAAAAAACTCAACTACTTGTCAATAAATAAACATATATATATATTTTGTCTATTGTCTATTCCCAGGTGGAAGATGTAGTTGGCTGTCCACTCTTGCTGTGTTAAGCGTAGGGATGGGAGCTTTAATTATATATATATCTTATTATATACTAAATTGAAGAGAACTGGATAACCTAATAGAATAACAAGGTTAAAAAGTAGATAAGAAATATATAGAAGTAAAACTTGAAAGACTTCTCATAAGGGAAGCAACTCTATGGCGCAGTGTACAGCTAATGATGTGCGATGGACTTCGCTGTGCGCAGTGTGCGGAAAAGCGTGGAAAGCGTTAAGTTAGGGAGATTTCATTCATTACAGAAAAAAGTTTACATTATTTTAAAGAATATAACAAAATTATCCCAGAGGACAACCACGTAAATGATGGATCGGCGGAACATCCGAGGCACTAAATTCCACATTGTTCAACGCACATAGGGAGGCGCGCTCTATGTGTCTCTTTTTTTGACATGATGTCAAAGGCAAAACAGGATTCGAGAATAGATCAAGTAGCAATAGTAGTAGCAGCGTGCCCTTGTGGAATGTCACTTTCATCACAGTCTGTCTGAAAAACTCACTGTCTCTAGCAAGTTCTCTCGCCTCTTCCAGCATCATGTTCAAGGTTTCTTTGATGTCCTGCTGCCACCTTCATCTTGGTCATCCCCTGCTTCGTACTCCAGGAGTCATGCTTTCCATTACCATTCTCTCCAAGACCAGTGTGACGTTTAATGTGGCCAAAATATTTCATCTTCCGGGACATGATATATTATTTATGAGCCAATGCTCCTTGGTTTGTAGGTCTTTTAGGATGTCTTTGCTTTTTTCTCTTCTCTGTCCAGAATGTTCTAGTAACTTTTCTGTAACACATTGTTTCAAAAGAGTCAATTTTGTTCTTTAATGTTTGTGTTATCGTCCATGATTCACATCCATATATAGATAGACAGAGAATAGATAGATAGACAAAATTATATTTTAATTGAAATCATAACATACAAATAGTAAATTACCATCTATTATGAAATACTAAAATAAAACTGGTATAATTTATGCACAATTATCTAAATTATAAACATAAATAATTGTAAGAAAGATGGCCAAATATAATTATGAGAGTTTAACAAGGCTGTCAGGTTTGGATACTGCATGACAATCTGGCAACATGCTTTACAAGTATATATTTACAACATACATGCTGAACAAATAATAATGGTTGCCAATGCATGTAATAATATCCAGATTAATCCAATAAATTGACAATCAGTCAACTGATGACACTATGTTAATCTGTTGGGATGATGTTAGTGAGATGTGGGTGACAGAAGTAAGAATAATGTACCAGTTAAGGTTTGTGGAAAAATGACAACATTGAAACCTGTTGTATTGTTAAGGGCAATTTAAATCTAGTAAAAGTATCTCTTCAGGGAAACTTCAATTAAAAAAAGGATAATTTTCAAGGCAAATACAGTCAGGGATAATTTTCAGGGCAAATACGGTCAGAGATAGTTTTCAGGGCAAATACAGTCAGGGATAGTTTTCAGGGCAAATACAGTGAGGGATAACTTTCAGGGCAAATGCGCTCTAAAACAAAGATAAAACTTTCAGGGTAAATAGTCAGGATAAGGTACAACTTTCAGGTAAAACTTTTCTATGAAATTAAACTTAATGTATAACTTTAAAGGAATACAATCAAGGTAAATGATAGCTTCTTCAGGAAAATACAATCAAGGTAAAATACAACCAAGGTAAAGGATAACTTTCAGGGAAAATACAATCAAGGTAAAGGATAACTTTAACCCTTTAGCTGCTAAGGACGATATATATCGTTTTCTCATTCACTTCTAAAGACGCATTAACACGTGTTATTATCTCTCCTCTGTGGGCTAAAGATGTGTTAACACGTTATTCATTGCTACTGTCACTGCTATAGGCGTACATTTACGTTTGTGACGTAGAAACGAGTAGCTATTTTTAGCTCAGCCTTCAGAAAGTATGTAGCAGCGAAAGGGTTAAGGGATAATACAATCAAGGTAAAGGATAACTTTAAGGTATAATAAATCAAGGTAAAGGATAACTTTCAGGGAAAATACAATCAAGGTATAACTTTAAGGGATAATACAATCAAGGTAAAGGATAACTATCAGGGATAATACAATCAAGGTAAAGGATAACTTTAAGGGATAATACAATCAAGGTAAAGGATAACTATCAGGGATAATACAATCAAGGTAAAGGATAACTTTAAGGGATAATACAATCAAGGTAAAGGATAACTATCAGGGATAATACAATCAAGGTAAAGGATAACTTTAAGGGATAATACAATCAAGGTATAACTTTCAGGGATAATACAATCAAGGTAAAGGATAACTTTAAGGGATAATACAATCAAGGTAAAGGATAAACTTAAGCCAAGAAAAGGGATACACTTTGAGGGTAAATGCAACCAGGGAAAAGTTGGAACAGGGATAAAAATGAAATATTTTACAAGTCATAATCATTGAATGAGAAACTAGAATAATTCAGTACAAACTGTAATCAAAGTAAGCAATATGTTCCAACCATAAGAAAATTAACATATTTGTGGTGAGATTGTCAAGTTTCTGTTGAAAAAATACCTTCTGAGTCAGTATGTTTTAGAGCACATCAAACTGAATAGTGAAGGAACCCTTTTTCATACCTCGAGGTTTATTGGGTAATACAGTATTAGTTCTGTATTTTTCATTGATTGTTGGCACACGATGGGTGATGTGATCAGCATCATGCCGGCCGCCTTTACTTCCCGGTACACTTTTTTTCTGGTAGCCAATTGAAGCTGGGTCGACCTGAGAACCAGTACGGTCTGAAAAATACTCCACTCCTACTGTGGAATTGAACCTGGACCCCTAGCTTAACTCCTAGTGAACCAAATGCCATACTATGTGGCTTTCTGTTGACGCCTTTTACCAGGAGCCACACTAAAGGGCATTTTTATTCTAAAAACAAATGGCTTGTAAAAACATGGCTTTTTCCTGGTCTACTAAGAGTTAAAAGCAAGTTTACTAACAACTGCACTACTGCGGCTTCATCATCGAAACAAATTCAATAGAGCCTTACAGAGACACTTTCTCATTTTCCCTCTCATCTTTGTGTGTCTATTGTCTATCCCCAGGTGGAAGACGGAATTGGTTGTCGACTCTTGCCATTAAGTTAAGGGTGGAGCTTTAATTTGCTTCTAGGGTCAGATGAGTCGCCCTTGTTGTGTTATATCCATGTTTATGTAGTGTTGCCTTGATATTGTCTATCCATCTTTCTCTTGGTAAAAGGAACCCTTTCATACCTTGTGGTATATAGGTCAATACAGTGTTAGGCCTGTATTTTTCATTGACCGTCAGCACACGATGGGTGATGTGGTCATCATCACGCCGGCCGCCTTTACTTTCCCATGTCTGGTACACAGTTGAGGCTGGGTCGACCTGAGAGCCGTCGTGGTCGGAAAAATTCCACGCTTTCTCTTGGGTACTTAATATCTTACAACCCTTTTACACTTATCTTACTTTTTTAAATGCCTTTATTCTTTGAATCACTACTGCATATCTTACTAATGTCTTATTTGAATCACTACAGCATATCTTACTAATGTCTTATTCGAATCACTACTGCATATCTTACTAATGTCTTATTTGAATCACTACAGCATATCTTACTAATGTCTTATTTGAATCACTACAGCATATCTTACTAATGTCTTATTCGAATCACTACTGCTATCATACTAAGAACATAAAACAAGAAATCAACATAAACTGTTAAGTATGAAATTACACATCCTGCAATAAATGCATTCACATGCAACATGTGATTTAGACAATATCAGTCAACTCAGCCAGTCGAAAAAGAGTAAATTATCAACATGATTTAGGACGCAATATATCAATAAAGTAAGGTTATTCAGATTTTTTTAAGACCATCTATGCACAGAAATAGACTGAGAAACAAAAATATGTCAATACGTTAAGAAATATTAAACAAACAAATCACTGGTCATTTAGATGTAAAATGTGCAGTTTGATTAAGCATTCTCTCAACTTAATAACTGAAACTTAATTACCAATTTTAGTGAGACCGATAGCTGTTATTTAATAAGTAAGACTGCAGTTTAATTTTCTGTGATTTTTTTAAAAATTATAAAAAAATCACAGAAAATTGAATTTTCAGTTGAAGAAATGTGGAAGTAAAAAGACATAGTTTGATTGATTGAATTATTTGTTATGTTCAAAAACACATAGTTTGATTGATTGAATTATTTGTTATGTTCAAAAAATGAAACTTTAGACCTGAAAATTGTTTTTACATTGAGTATGTCTGTCTGAGTGTTAGTACTGTCACATTAGTTCAAATGTTACAGTAATCTCTGAGTAGGTATTTCCAGTTCTATTTTTAGACTAATCTTTGCGTAGCTATTTAAACACCAATTCTAATCCTAGTTCTAATCTTGCAGTAATCTCTGTACAGTTACTCCCACACTAACTCTAATCTTGCAGTAATCTCTATACAGTTACTCCCACACTAACTCTAATCTTGCAGTAATCTCTGTACAGTTACTCCCACACTAACTCTAATCTTGCAGTAATCTCTGTACAGTTACTCCCACACTAACTCTAATCTTGCAGTAATCTCTATACAGTTACTCCCACACTAACTCTAATCTTGCAGGAATCTCTGTACAGTTACTCCCACACTAACTCTAATCTTGCAGTAATCTCTTACAGTTACTCCACACTAACTCTAATCTTGCAGTAATCTCTGTACAGTTACTCCCACACTAACTCTAATCTTGCAGTAATCTCTGTACAGTTACTCCCACACTAACTCTACTATTGCAGTAATCTCTTACAGTTACTCCACACTAACTCTAATCTTGCAGTAATCTCGTACAGTTACTCCCACACTAATCTAATCTTGCAGTAATCTCTTACAGTTACTCCCACACTAACTCTAATCTTGCAGTAATCTCTGTACAGTTACACCCACAGTAGCTCCTCTGTACAGTTACTCACACACTAACTCTAATCTATAACAAGTGAATCCCATATTCAAACATAAATCAACTGTGGTGAACAAGAAATTGTGATTAAGCATACATTTCAACATGACAACTGGTTTAACTGCAGCAATAAAGTGGTTTAGTAAGTATTGCACAATGACCATAGAAACAAAGAGAGCAATAATACTGAAGCTCATTATAACATTAGTATGACTAAAGTTTCACGAAACCAGGCAGAAATAAGATGATGGTTTTAGATATAATATCTGATTGTTCATTAATATAACAACTCAGTTATAACTAATGTTAGCTGAAACTGAATACATGAAACTGAATTAAATATTAACTCCTTGTGGACCAAACGCCACACTGTGTGGCTTTAGGTTGGACGTCTTTTTACCAGGAGCCACACTAAAGGGTGTTTTTTATTCTAAAACCAAAATGGCTTTTCTTTCTTCTTTTTTATATGCTCCATATCGACCACTTGTTAACCACTCTGTGTGATTTGTATGTGATCTGAGTCTAAGAGCAATTATACATTGTGCCAGTTATGCGCCTACAAGTAGCACAGTCGATTTCTGTGATGCTTTTTATATTTACTATTTACTAAAGCAGCTTCACTAAGTCCTACATCAGTAATGCCTTGTAGGTTGCAGTCGTACTATTCTTTGATTGCCTTGTGGGCCCCGGCACCACACAAGCGAAATGTCTTAAAAACATGGCTTTTGCCCTGGTTCACTAAGAGTTGAGTGTTGGTAAAATGGTTACTTTACTGCTCCTATTTTAAACTAATGTGAGATTGCTGAAAAATGTAGATTAAGATTAATAATGAAATAGATCAAACTTGCCTTAGCTTTCAGTTCTGATGTTTTGGTCTCGAATAAATGTTCCAGTTTTTCGGTGTCAATGGTGACAGGGACTAGCAGTTTCCAGATAACGTCATCCTTTGTCGTTGGATGTTGACTGTCTCCAGGAAGAGCCCGCCAATGTAGACGGACAGTCTTCTTGTTCTTCTTGAGGCTAGCGCCAGGTGGCGGTGGGAGTGTTGATAAATTCTGACTAGTAGGGGCTAAGCGACCACCGGGAGGCGGAGGGGCGTGTAATACCACCAGGGGTGGAGGCGTGGGGAAAGCCTCCAGGTGGTGGGGGTGGTGGGGTAGGCCTCCAGGCGGTGGAGGCACACCACCGATTGGAGGTGGTGGTGGTGGACCGATAGATCCATCACAAAACATTTGGGGTGGGGATAGAACATCTTCGTCGTCTTCATCTTTCAAATCTGTAAAGTCCATGTCCTTAATTTTGAGCTGTCTCTTCAGTCTTCTCTGGATTCTATCCCACTGAAGATCACTTTCAGTCTTCTTCTCTGACTCAACAACAGGAACTGGTGATAAAGGCTGTTTAGAGGCCATATGACGATTCAGGTTATCTCTAGCATTTGATATAATGCCACTAGTATCACCTGCTGGTTTTAAGGCATCTTTAGAAAGTTTAAAGTCTTCATTCTTTAATTTGTTAACCATATCCTTGACCTGACCCTCTCCTGCTCCGGGCAGACCATTCTCTGCAGTCTTCTGGGACTGTTGTGACTTAACATCATCATTCTGGTGACCTTGTTTATACATCTGCCACCTCTGATTGCTAGTGGTTGGTGTGGAGTCATTTCTTTCGTTGTTATGAGCGTTGTTTCTGGCTTCTATTGACTGTGGATCAAGCTGAGCCTCAGCAAAACTATGATACCCAGACTCATTGTAACCACTCGAAGGGGGACCTTTTCCTTGAAAGTTTTGACGATCTGAAACAAAAAATCATACAGACCTTTACTGTCAAGTATTCACACTTAATTAAGAAATATATCAGAATATCCAATCAGATTATGTGCAGTACTAACATCAACGGTTGACTGCAAAGGGCCTTCAATTATGTTTGTCCCTCAACCTGTTGGTACATCCAGATAAGCTACTGTTTTCCTCTTGCCCTATTGGTACACACTGACAGACTAATGTTTGTCCCTGTCCCTATTGGTACAACCTGACAGGTTACTGCTTGTCCCTCACCCTACTGGTACACAGCCTGACATGGCTACTGTTTATTCCTCACCCTATTGGTACACTCTTGACAGGCTACTGTTTGTCCCTCACCCTGATGAGCTATTGTTTTACATTGAGCAACTGTAATTCAGCAGAATGTCCTGTATTTTTGTATGTGACCAAAATATAGGACTCGTCTTTGTTTTATTTAATTCGGTAATTCAAAAATACAGTGAGTGTCTGTAGCTCAAGCGGTAGTGAACTCAATCACAGACACAAGAGTACCTGGCTCAAACCCCACGGTGGGCAAGTTTGGAAGCAAATTAGTTTCCATGGGATTTTTACTTAAGGTAAAAAAAGACCTCACCGTTCAGAAAGCAATGGCAAACTACTGAACGTATAAGTGGTGCCTAGAAAATCAACGATCCGTTTACTGTGGTTGATGGCTACATCCTTTGGGATATGCCACTATTTTCATTTTCAATTCGACATCAAATTTATCTCACAAATCAAAATGTTCTGTCAATTCGTGATAATAAAACCAAGCTAACATTTTTAAGTAGTCCGTCTATGACATGACTGGTGGCAATCCCTTAATAGGTAAATAATATGAATGGTGGATAAACTGACGTGATCCTACAAAGCTACAGATAGCCTAGTTGTAAAAATACCCCTTTTTAGTAGGAGGCTTTACCTCTCTGTGTAGTACACTTTATTGAAAGCTGGAGTCTTCTGTATATAAGTGGAAACACATAAAAACAAAGTATAATAGTTTTACAAAGTACAAAAACAATATACAGAGACGTTTTGACCAAAAGGCCTTTATCAAACAAACTGTCCTTTCCTGTGGCTGAAAGACATGACGAGAGAAACTATTTGGGAACGCAGCCGCTACTATGGTCACAGTAAAGATTTCGAACCTACCTGGAAAACTAAGCTTTGGGGGAGAAAATCCTGACCAAGACCCAAAGCTGACTGCCCAGTTTGTGGTCCACAGTAAACTAAGCACTTGACCAGAGATCGCTGAAGAAGGAAACCTGACAGACCCAAAGCTGACTGTCCAGTTTGTGGTCCACAGTAAACTAAGCACTTGACCAGAGATTGCTGAAGAAGAAGAAAAAAGAAACAAAGGATACCACAGAATCAAAGAAATTCAGACTTCCTATATGGTAGACTCGCCCGTGTGTTGCAGGGGCTCCAAGGGAGCAAAGAATAGTAACACTGTGATCTACAAGGCATGTTGTAAGAGGCAACTGAGGTAGGGGCCTAGGAAGCTACCCTAGTAAATAAAAGCGTAGCTGAAACCGTAGCTGTACTGGCCTACTTGTAGGCACATAACTGGCACAACGTACAATCACTCTTAGGCTCAGATCACATACCAATCACAAAGAGTGGTTTAACAAGTGGTCGATAAGGAGCGTTCAAGCAGAAGATACGGCAGACATATCATTTACAGTCAAATAATAAATCCCTAACGACACTTCTGTACATAGAAGAAAGCCCAGAAGAACACTATGAGAGAGGAAAACGAGAGAAAACTTCTATTTCTTAGAGCTGAGAACAAACCAAACATCATACGAGAATATGTAAACATTCCATTCATGTCCGAGTTTACATTGACTGTTTCCCTGCATTGATACCAGGTCTGTAGTTGTGTCAAGAATGGGTTTGTTGCACTTTAAAAATTATAAAGTACTGACAACTAAGAATAATTGTGTTTTGACACGGTAATTCGGATGAGAAGTACTTAGATAAAAAAATATTTTTCTACCAACACTTTGTTACCAGTGCCAAACTTGATCTCTGACAGCAACACAACCATAGAAAGCTCACCACGTGTGAAATGAAATGTTTGAGGAAGACAGTGGGGGTCACCAGGAAAGATAGACTATGAAACGAGGACATTAGAAGCAGAGTGGGCATAACTTAATGCACCGTATACGTTGAAAGACAACAAATGCAGTGGTTTGGACATTTAATGAGAATGGGATACAATCAACCACCAATAACAGCATACAATAAAAAGAGATCAGGTACTAGAGTCAAGGGAAGACCAAGAAAAGATGGATAGACAATATCAAGACCACACTACATAACCATGGATATAAATAACACAAGGGCAACTCATCTGGCCCTGGAACGCAAATTGAAGCTTCCACCACTACACTTAACGGCAAATATAGACAACCAATTCCATCATCCACCTGGGTAAAGACAATAGACAGATGGATGAGTGACCTAACAAGGATCATCCACTGGTGACGGAGGGTGAATGACCTTTGCACATGGACTGTCAACAGTGATCTATGCCAGTTTCATATTGAATGAAAGAAAATGAAACTGTAGGCATATCCCTTATAGGACGTTGTTATCAACCACAGTAAATGAGTAGTTGATTTTCTAGGCACAATTTATACATTCAGTAGTTTTCCATTGCTTTCTGAACTGTGAGGTCTATTTTTACCATTCGCAAAAATCACAGGGAAGAAATTGTCTTCCAAACTGCCCACCACAGACTTTGAACCAGATACTTTTGGGTTGTGATCAAGATCACTACCGCTAAGCCACAGATGTCCAGAGTTTCATATTAGACGATGAGAAAATGATGGCGATACAACAGTAATGCTTTCACATCATGCTGAAGTGTAATAACAAGAAATCCTGGTAGCTGCCAATGAAAAAACACCAAGTGTCAAATGA
Source organism: Arion vulgaris (assembly GCA_020796225.1). Taxonomy (NCBI): domain Eukaryota; kingdom Metazoa; phylum Mollusca; class Gastropoda; order Stylommatophora; family Arionidae; genus Arion; species Arion vulgaris. Next base: position 5,781,381 of record CM036760.1, read on the forward strand.
TGAGAACATCAATCAAACAAGAATCACTATAAGTTCTAGTCATCGGGAAGGAAACTTTGGTAAACAAAATAACATGCAGTTATACAGTCACAATCAGAAAATGGAACATAAAAAAGGTTCAATAATTTTAACAAGCACATTATAATACTGATTTAATCCTGGTGACTTTAGTCAAACTATAACTTAACAAACATACTTTTTCTTTCTTTCGTCTTTTTCTGCTTTTTTTGCCATTAGGTGTAGCAGGTGTAACTGATGATTGGTTTTCGAAATAGCGCACGCTCGGTCACTGATATGTTGTGGTATTGTGGAGTTTTAAGATGTCTGTAACTCAATTAATCCATCTTTTTCTTGGCCTGCCCCTTCCTCTTGATGATTCCATTTTCAGGCTGTACGCTCTTGCAACTGGTGCATTTGGGTTCATTCTCACCAAGTGGCCAAACCATTTGAGTCTGTTTTTCAATAAATCTAATAGCAGGTGTTGTTTCGACTGTTCTTCTAATTTCCCCATTTCTTATATGGTCTATTCTTGTTTTATTTACAGCTAATCTAGTATAACTCATTTAGTGGATTACATTGTGGTATATATTATTTACTACAGCCTGGTAAACAATATCACACTGGACACGTCTGAAGTAATTACTTTGCTAGACATAGTTTTGTATCAATTATGTTGTGAAAAACATGATTAAAAATATTTAGTGGTGTTCAAGTCTTGTATAGAATATTTTACAGGACACAGAACTGGTATGAACAGTTGGTAAACACTTAGTTAGTTAGTTTGTTCCTTTCGAGCCAAAAGTGGCACATAGGGCAGAGGTTTTGAAGCTCCATGTGATGCGGTTCGTTGCTAGCAGTTGGAGATCTTGAATGGTTTTACATCCCTATCATTTACATTCATGTAGGATTGTTCTTCGTAGGGTGGTCTTAGGTCTTCCACGTTTTCTTTTCCCATCAGGTGACCAGATAAGAACTTGTCTATTTAGTCTCCTTTTGTAAACACTTATTTACAATTAAAACAATTGTATGCATAAAATCTTATATACTTTTTCAGGAAATTATTTGGGCCGTCATTTTGAGTCAATGAGAAATCATTTTAAATTATAAGTAGATGTAGCCATGATAATCTGACTGTCATTATAACTAGACTGGCATTTAGATAGTGCAAGTTAAACATGATACCTTATCAATGAGATGGTCCTTGTCTAAAGTACCTGAGAATCCCTGTAATTCCATACCGAGATGATCCTCAGACTTCTGGTCCTGGTTGTAATTGTTAAGATGGTTGTTGAAATGTGGGTGGTGATATTGATGACTTCGATACTGGTTGTTGCTGACAGCTGGTGTATCATTTGAGACAAAATCAAACATGCTAGCTTGTTCAAGCATCTCGGGGTCAACATACTGAGCGGCAGGATCAAATGAGCTTGCAGGGTTATTAAGATGAGCAGAAGTGGAACCATGCAATAGAGCGACAGATGGAAGGGAAGCAGAGTTCTCCCGTCCGTGACTTACAAGTGACCGGACCCAACGTGATTGATCTTGCAATTTTCTTTTTTGATAAAACTGTTCGCTTTCTGAGCTATGTAAATGTATAGGCATGTCTGCCTCAGATCTCTCTCCTGATTTGTTCTTTACTAAAGTGACATTTATATGAGAGTTAAATTTCCCTTCTTCCCGACTGTGAAAGTTGTCTGAAGGTGCACTACTTAATAAAGATGGTGCGGACACTGAAGATTGTGGTACAGACCCCGTATGATAATATTTCTGAGGTAATTTCTCAGCCAGAGTAAAAGGTGTGGGGAATATTATATGTGGTTTTAAGCGAGATTCAAGAATGGCAGCATCTGATGTAGACTGGAGTAGTTCCTCTTTCTGTTGGATGTGCTTACTAACAACAGACAACAACTCCTTTTTTTCCTCAATGAAAGTTCGTTGTCGATCTCGACGATAAATTCGAGAACCTGTTAGAACAGAGATCAATGGGAAGTGCATGCAAGTTAGTAAGGTAAGTACAGATTACACAAATACACACACAAATTAGCCAAACCCAAAATTGCAAAACTTCGAAAAAAAAATATATAAAACGTTACTTGTAGTGGAACTAAACTTTTTTGTAGCCAGTGGAACTAAACGAAACTTTTATGTAGCCAGTGGAACATATGGCAGCAACTGTCGTTCTCTACCAAACTCTATTCTTTGCTGTTTTCTTCTAACCTTTCTAAAAGGTTTGTCCCCTCTGAGATTATCTTTTACTATCCTTCGGCAGGCATTCTTCCTTTCCTCTGTGTATTTCAGTCATTATTTTAAATTCATTCGGAGAAAAAAAATTTTTAAATTCCTAGACAACATTATTTTCATTATACTTCTAAATTAGATCAAGACTCTTCGGTGCAAGGGAGTTTGTGCACTGTATCTGAGATCTTCCGGTGCAAGGGAGTTTGTGCACTGTATCTGAGATCTTCCGGTGTAAGAAAGAGATGGCGCACATATGGTTACTTACCAAAGTGCAGTAATGATGGTCCTATCAATCAATCAATCATTTCAGTCATGTGATGTTGGTTGATTATTTTCTGAGGGTATGTTCAATCCATCCCTATTTTCTCTCTTCAACATTCCACTGCATTGATTTCTGATTTCAAATACTTGATACTTGGCAAAATATATTGAAACAGCTTAAATAAAAATGAATTATATTAATTTTGATTCCTTTTTTTCAGTCTCACAGTCGTAGCTATTTTATTATTTAATGTTCCATTTATTTTCAAATCATCCAAGTGCATTGATTGAATTTGTGGGTATAACAAAAAGTGTGTACTGAGCTGGTGCAGCTGGTCATTGATATCCACAACTTCATATTCTCGGTACTGCTATTAACTAGTTATGTTGTTCTTTATCCTGGGATGAGAATAAGGAGTTCTTTTATAAGAACTCAGGGGAAGCAACAGAAGCAAAGAATATGATTCTTGCTGATTGTGTTTGTAAGAACGTTCGTATTGCTAAGCTAGGCAATGGGTGTCGTAAGAACGTTCGTATTGCTAAGCTAGGCAATGGGTGTTGTAAGAACGTCAGTATTGCTAGGCTAGGCAATGGGTCGTCAAGAACGTTCGTATTGACTAGGCTAGGGTGTCGTAAGAAGTTCGTATTGCTAGGCTAGGCAATGGGTGTCGAAGAACGTTGTATTGCTAGGCTAGGCAATGGGTGTTGTAAGAACGTTTGTATTGTTAGGCTAGGCAATGGGTGTCGAAAGCGTCATATTGCTAGGCTAGGCAATGGTGTCGTAAGAACGTTTGTATTGCTAGGCTAAGCAATGGGTGTCGTAAGAACGTTCGTATTGCTAGGCTAGGCAATGGGTGTCGTAAGAACGATCGTATTGCTAGGCTAGGCAATGGGTGTCATAAGAACATTCGTATTGCTAGGCTAGGCAATGGGTGTCGTAAGAACGCTTGTATTGCTAGGCTAGGCAATGGGTGTCGTAAGAACATTCGATTGCTAGGCTGACAATGGGTGTCGTAAGAACGTCGTATTGCTAGGCTAGGCAATGGGTGTCGTAAGAGCGATCGTATTGCTAGGCTAGGCAATGGGTGTCAAGAACGCTAGCTAGGCTAGGCAATGGTGTCGTAAGAACGTCGTATTGCTAGGCTAGGCAATGGGTGTAGAAATTGTATGCAGCAATTTAAAAGCGTATTGCTAGGCTAGGCAATGGTTCAAGAAATAAAGGTAAGTGGTTCAAATCCTGTGTTTGTCAATTTGTTTTTCGGAAGCTCTTAATACTTGTACACTGTTTATTTGTTGATCACCTTTATCCTGGGAAACTTTTTCAACTTATTCTAGGGAATTTAGTCCGATATTTCTCACTTTTCTTAGTACAGTTCGTTTCAGGATTTCCATAGTGCCTCCAGGATTTCCACAGGCCATCTTTCTTTCTTGAACCCTTTGTCTTCCACTACAGTGTATTACGATTCTTAAATCGTATGAGTCACTACAAAAGTTATTATAAGAAAAAAAGAAAAGAAAAAAAAACCCAATCTTATATTTTCTATTGTTAATAGTTACAACAAAAGCTAAATATGTCATTAGTATTGGTAGGTATAACACATGATGATGATGATCAGTATAATAAAAACACAGATGTCATGCATTCCTACAAAACAGGTCTTATTGTCTTCTGTCAATAAGTATATTCATTCAATAATTTATGAATGTTATTGCTTTAAAAGTATGTCTGTCTAAAATGTCAAGAATACAGAGGACAAATAGAAACAAGCTCCACTAATGCTTTAAGTTGGCTGGAGTCACAAACCTACACTCATGCGTGCATTCTGGGTGATTCATTGAGTATGATCCGCAAGGTAGAGGCTGGTTCGGTACGCAGGCAATGGACTGAATCACTGCAAGGATCAACAATTTGCAGAATCACTTATCTTCGTTCCGGGCACATGGGTGTCATTGGCAATGAGAGAGCAGACAGGCTGGCTGGCTCTGCCACCATATCAGAGGGCCAGCCAATGGATAGAGCTGATATTTTTAACGCCCTCATAGAGTGTGGGTGCAAAGAAGATTTTCATCTAAACCAATCCACTTCAACTACTAGATTGCAGGAGCTGGGTTTGAAGGTTGGAGTAGCAAGAAAAGAACAGCATAACAGGTACGTGAGTAGGCTCATCAATCAAAATCGAACTGGTACGGCCAGTCGCTGGACGCTGTTGGAGATATTGCGAAGGAGATCGGAGCACCTATGGACATGTCCGGAGTGCATTGAAGATATTCCAAACTGAAACTGAAACAAGCTAAGGACAATGGAAGTGAGGAGAGTATTGTTGAGTAATCTAGGAACAAAACTGCATTATTGATGCAAATAGTGGATAATCTATTTATATATTCTTCCTGTCAGCAGGAGGGAGGGTGGGGAACTATGGGCAAAGTGGTCATTCTATTTGTCTTTCATTCTAAAAGTTCTAAGTTCAACATTGCAACTTTGTTATGTGTTCAGTAATAATTACTAACTTTGGATTGGAAAGAAGAGAATGTCTGGTCAATAACTAGTAATAACTGTTATAAGAAAGAGAAGATGGAGATATGTTGGACACAACTGGAGAAGAAATGATCAACGAATATCAAAGCAGGCATTGAAGTGGAATGCAAATGGTTCAAGAAAGAAAGGATGACCTAAGAAGACCCTGAAACGAATTTTGCTGAGAGAGGCAAGAAATATCGGTCTCAGTTCCATGGAGGAGATTGTGTAAGTTGCCCAGGATAGAGCGGTATTGAGAAATTGCTTGCAGACCCTATGTAATGTATAACGGTATGAGAGGAATATATATATATTTGTATTGGTTGGAATATTATTATTAAGATTTTTTTTTTAAGGATTGCCCCAGAAGTGCCACACCAGGTGGACCCAGTGCTAATGAATGTGAGAAAGATTGGGAAACTCCAAGGGTCATCAATCCTTCGATTGAGAGTGCTTGGAGTTTTGTAAGGGGTAGTATTTTGCCATTTGGCATTTAATAAAGGCTCCCACTCTTTGGCTTTAATCAAGTAGGCACCAGCAATGTAAGAACAGATACTACACTTTGATCTTAGCCAAAAGGCAGAGAGTGATTAGTAGATTAGTATTGGTTACTCACTATCCTATCAAGGATACACTTCTGGCAATTATATAATTATATACTTGACCACAGATGTTATTGATGATACAAAAAACCACCAAGTTAAAGATTATTAAGTAATGAATACTAAGTGTTGAGTTTTTAAGTAAAAAGTATTTATTTCAAAAGTAATGAATAGTTACAACTACTAGAAAGTAACTGAACTGCACATCAATATGCACATGTATTTACATCCACAATACATGTTTCAGTGACCAGTATAAAGCAGGGGCAGGATACAGTACAAACCTTACGGGGACATAACTTGTACAAGATTGGGAACTACTTACTAATTAGTTATACAGCAATAAACATAAACAATTCCCACAACACTTATATGAATACAAACACAAACCATGCAGTACAAACAAACAAACTAACAAACAACACAGTGGTGGATTTTCTCCACAATTACTTACTCTGAGGAGTTGTATTAGCACTGAGCTGATCAGTTGAATTGGCTTCCCCTTGCGTAGGTCGACGATTCTTTTGACCAGCTGCTTCACTCTCATCTTGTACAGGTGGTGGTGCTCCAAATGACCTGCACACACACACACACACAGAGAATAGTATTTAATAATATGTATGAAGATGGTACTACTTTTTGTTGTTGTCACACTTTTACAGACTGGGTTGTTGCCCAGTGCTGTGGTTTTATGTTTTTGTCTTGTGATGCTCTAGTGCACAGGTTCCCAAACTTTTCGTCCGCTCCAATTTCGCCCACCTTTTTGCAAGACGTCATGAAATTTCTTTGTATATGCTACGCACGAATCATCCCCGAGTATATAACAGTTTAGCTTACCAAACAGCTTTGATATATTATTTCATTTCATCATTATAAGAGACACTGCCAAGTCTGTAATATCAATTGCCCCTACTTGAATACGTTTTTTCCTAAATAGCTTTCTTAGAACACCACAAACTACTTCTACTTCCGAAGACTTCAGAGTGCGTTCTGGGGAGAGGTACCACCCACTTTGGGAAACTATGGTCTAAACACACCGAAATACATGCTTGGGAGGAGATGGAAACAGTTATGGACATGTCCGATGTGGGATGAAGATGATTCTCAAATGACAACGAGCTTTACATAAAACTTTCACTTACTCTCTTTGCTGCTGTCTTCTTCTCCTGAATGCTTCAGCTGGTGTTTCTGGTGTGGAAGGTTGACTGGGGGATGTTGTGACTTTGGTCATTTTCTGGCCAACATCATGTCGCTTAGATTTTCGTCCTTGACCTTCGCTCTTCATACGTGGCACTCGTCTGTTTGACAGTATTCAGAGACATATTCCACATAAATAATAATCCAAGAGAAAAAGAAATTTGTGATGAAAAACAAATATAATAAAGAGAACAGCATAATAGGTTAATGATAATTTGCTGAGAACATGCAGTGAACATAAACAGATATGACAGCATAACGGAGAGTGTGACACTAACAGGTAGAAGAAGACATCAGAAATTTAACTGCATCAGGGATTAATTATACATATTAAAAGACACTAATATTCTTCCATTAATTGGAATTCTGAAATTGATTTTCTTAAAATCTCCGTTGGAATCTCAGATTTTGCATACCTTAGAATTTCCATGAGTTAAAATAAAAAGCTATTACCAAATTTCACAGAAATTCACACAGAATTTTGCACATCGCTTAATTCCTTATTCAAGGAAACTCTTTATCGACAGATTGCAAAAATACGGGGCTCAAATTTCTGATCTTTACAATATCCTCTAAATTTGTAACATTTGTCACATCGAACAATCATCTCAGGTAAGAAAAATCAAATATTATCTTTGATAGGTCAATTATTTAATGTTGTATAACCTTTTAGTGCAATCTAACTATGGATACATATGCATCATTAGCAACGTTTTTCGTTCACCACATTAGACCCAGGAATACTTAAACACAAATTTTATGGTGCTTTGGATACTCGGAAATTTATTTTGACATTATTTATCATTTTAATTAATCAAAAAAAATCGAAATATTTATAAAATTTTGCAATCAAATGATCATGAGGTTGAATAATTTTAGAATGGCTGGAAGAAGAACAAACCTGATGGTGCAAGAGTCAGAGTACTGAGATGCTCTTCTCCGGCACATTTCCAAACAGAGTTTTCCAGAACCCGCATGGAGCCAAATTGGAGGACTCAAGCTGATTGTTTAGAACTTCAAAAATTTCACACATATTCAAACTGTCCCTGTGTTCTGTTTCAGAAGCAAACAATTTTTCAATTTTGCCTACCAGACATAACTCATGGTTGAGTGAGCATGATATGGAGAATCAGACCATAAGGCAAGTGACATATTCCAGTATTTTTGTATATTGATGAATTTTTAGTCAATATTTTGAAACACTTGTCTTATTTGTCATCTCAAAATAACATAGACTCGGATTGGTTTACAAAGTATGTTCATCAAACTAATATTCCAGCAAGCCAAGCTAAACTAGTCAGTTTTCTATTGTTATGCAGATTGAGATGCTGTCTTTACTCATAAATTGAACTGTTTAGATCAGGTTGCACCCTCTTACATGTGGTCTGTTTAGATCAAGTAGCTCTTTCTACATCCAGTCCTAAAATATGTCCTCAGATCATTCCTCAAGAGTCCTTAAAAAAGATTATAGAATGCCTTGATTGGAGAAAAAATTAGCTTGAAAGCCTTTACACTACTTCTGCTGTGTCAAGAAAATATAGCTTTCAAGGTCTTTTTACTTTATTGTTATAGCCGCTGCCAGCTGTGTGCCTACTCGTTTAGCTTGGTGTGGGAGCATTGACTCAGGATTCCAGATCAATGTGCAATATCAGTACCTTGTCCATGGCATCGCCAGATCTGCTCCAGTGCTTCTGATCGGGAACAAAATTAAATGTTGAGCTTTTAAATATAATTTCCTCCCTTGTTTTTCAACTGACCGGGTTGCTGCTCAATTGTCATGGTTTTCTGTTTGTCTATGCCTGTTCTGGTGGGATTTTAATTTCATTTCCTTACATGATTTGTCGCAAACATTTTCCGGGCTTCCCTGCCTTTCACATCTTTTGTTAAAGCTCGTAACTGTGTTTTTGCATTCTTTGTTTGACCCTTATTCTTTGTTCTTTAATCACACAGTTTTGCCAACTTCGTCTTTGTTTTCAATTATAATTAAAATAGATATAATTCTCAATGTTAATAAAATGTAACTTTTGTATGTTATAAATGTACTTGTTATGAATATGATACAATATCATATGATAAGCCAAGCAAATATGTAATGTTAAATGGCTAGAAGATAACCTATGACTTAGTAAAAGAATATCAATTATAATAATGCTTTAGAATAGAGGACTGAGATGGTAGATAAGATATCATGATCAGGAAACTACAGATATTCATTGTTACCATAATGTATTGTAGAATTGGCAAGGTAGCTCATTGTACGAAATCTTACTATTGCTTGCAATCGAGGTTGATTTTAATTAACGAAAAGAAATATTTCAAATACATCAAATTTTCTTGGACAAAATATTTCTAGCGATGGATATTCTAAGGCTGCTTGAAAAAATCACTGAGATCCAACAGGTAGTTTTCGAGAAAATCAATTTCAAACGTGCTCACAAATTAATGGACAGACTATAATATATTTTCCAAGAGTTGGAATTCATCAAAAATTATTGCACATTTTTACCTTAAATTTTCCAAGAGTTGGAATTCATCAAAAATTATTGCACATTTTTACCTTAAATTTTCCAAGAGTTGAAATTCATCAAAAATGATTGCGTATTTTTACCTTAAATTTTCTCAGTCAGAATTATCACCACAAATTATTGCATATTTTACCTTAAATTTCTACTTGAGATATAACAGAAGAATCGTCTCCATCTTCATGCCGCAGTGCACTCTGTTATTGAAACAAACAAATCGTCACATAATTCATCTTTGATAACTTTAGGCAAATATCACTTTCTTATAATGTCATGCATAAAACATGTTGTCACATAACAGAACAATCATCTCACACGTAAAAGAACAAAAATGTCAAATAATTTATCTTTGAAAATATTGTGTCACTATTATTTATGACATGTTGTGATAACCATGTTGTTTAAAAAAAAAGTCACAATTTATCTATGAGAACAGTATGCCACTCTCATTTATGACATTTTTTGATAATCATGTTTTTACAAAATGTTTCAAACACTTATTTCCTATGTTTTGATGACAATTGCCAGAAAGAATACTTTAAACACTCATTTTATGTGCTTTGTCATACTTCTAGGAAAATTTTATTTTGACATTCATTTATCATTTTTAAAATTATACTTGCCAATAAAAATAGTTCAGACAACTATTTAGTAAATATTTTGGACACATCAAATGACATGAGTGCCTAGAGAAAATAATTTTGGAAAGAATGGTGCCTGGAAGAAGAACAAGATGAAGACCTAGAAGACGATGGGTGCAAGATGCCATTGAAGATCTGAGAATGACTGCTTTGCGCCGCCAACTCTGCACAGAACAGAGAGTTTTCCAGAACTGCTGTCATGGGAGCCAACTTCCGGAGGCGACAAGCTACTTGATGATGATTTATTATTTTATAAAATTCTATTTGCCACAAATAATGTTTCTGACACATATCTCAAATGTCCGGAACTGTAGTTGTCATGTTAATTCTTAGAATAGTTTTCCTTCATAAACAACATTTGTCAAATTGTCTGCTCTTACACAGCCAACTATAAACTCATAGCGCCTGGTACAGGTAAAATTATGGAAATCAGACCATAACCGGGCAAGTGACATCGCATTCCAGTATTGTTGTATATTGATGAATTCATTTAAAAAAAATGCTAAATCAAAGTTATATTATGCAACAAGTTAAGTTTAACAATAACAAATATCAATATTATGCATATTTTCACCAATAAATAACCATAGACTCACAGAATTGAGTAAAATTGAAAAAAGCTTGCAGTGTTCTATCAAACATATATAAATTCCAGCCTCCGCAACTGAAACTAGGTCAGGGTTTCTCATCTGTTATGCGGCCCAGTATTTAGAGATGGCTGTGGCTCTTACCTCATAAATTTGAAACTGTGTTAAGAGGTCAAGGTCTGCACCCTGCTTGTTCATGTGCCTCTGTGTAATAGCATCCAAGCCCAGCTCTTCTAAAGCATCTGTCATGTCATAGAATGTGTCCTGGTCAGGGATGGCACTTACCACCTGCAAGAGTACATTACAAAACAAAGATTAGTTAGAAATGCCTTGGTTGGAGACACAAAATTATGTTTGTGTCAAGAAAATATAGTTTCAAGGTCTTTTTAAAACCATTTAAAATTAAGTTATAGGCCCGCCTGCCCAGCGTGTTCGCAGCGCGCTGGACTGCGGGTGACTAGCCCTCTGTGAGTGCGGATTCAATTCCGCGGACTGGCAGAAAAGCCACAGGTTCCCCAGATTCACAGTGTTCGTAGCACCGAACTGAAGGGTTACAATGTCCATGGCACCGAGCAGAAGAGCTGAAAGCTCAAGTGCTTCTTGATCGGAAAAAAATTAAGTTAATAGTTTCGACTCTCTTTAAATATAATTTTCTTCTTCTTCTTTTGTTGTCACTGCTACCGGGTTGTTGCCCAGTGTCGTGGTTTTCTGTTTTTTTCTTGCGCTGTTCTGGTGGCTTGTGTGATTGTTATCTTTGCTCTTTCACATGATTCTGCTCCGCCATCTAACCATCTTTTCCGTGGTCTTCCTCTTGCCTTCTTTCCCGATGTTCTGTTGTAGAAGACTCTGTATACTCTGGAGTTTGGATGCATTCTTATTAAGCGGCCAAACCACTTCATTCTTTGTTTATCTATGTAATTCAAGCACAGTTTTGCCAACTTTCTTTCTTATGCTTTATAATTATCAATTAATTAATAATATAATTTTCAATGTTAATAAAATGTAGTTTGTGTTTCATGTTAAAATGTAGTTGGGTGTTTAATAATTAACACATTAACTACCAAATGACACAGCCTGGCAGCAGCAAATGTTTTTAATGTTAAATGGCTAGAATGTAGTTAACCCGTAAAAACATTAGAGGTAAAAAAAAAAGAAAATACAGACCTTAGAAATAGATGTTGCGTAGAATAGAGGGACTGAGATGGTAAGATAAGATTATGAACAATGAATGCAGAGAAAGAACTAAGCAGATACCAGTGGAGAAAGAGCTAAGGTAGAGATGCTGGCAATGGATAGGACACACATTGAGAAGGCTTGACCGGAAGCATTGCAAGACAGGCATTGTTTTGGAACCCACAGGAAAAGAGGAGATGGGGAAGGCCTAGAAATACAAGGAAAAGAGAGATGGAGACTGATATTAAAAGGATAAGCAAAATGTGGAAAGAATTGGAACGGATGGCAAGAAAGAGGAAGGGCTGGAGGAAGTTTGTTGAAGACCTGTGCTCCGTTGGGAGTTAAAAGAGTCATAGTGTAAATCATACAGTATCTAACCTTATTGACTAGAGTCATAGTGTAAATCAGCAGTTCAGAGTCAGCCCCATCCTTCTCACTTAGTAATGACATGATGTTCACCCATGGATGCAAGCCCCGCCTACTGTCGACTGTGTTGATGGCTTTGATTAGCTGGTTGGTGTTGGACTCTGTATACTCCACAAACACAAGTAACAGCTTCAAAGCTGTTTTAACTACCAGACGACCCTGAGACACGAAGAAATAAAAGTTCATGAAACAGTTTTATTCTACTTATTACTTTAGTATTGTCAGACATCCATGTAGTGTATGAGGCCATTACCTTGTAGTGGTGGGGAGATGTGCGCACACTTCAATGACCCTGAGAGTAGGCCAGCAGGAACATTGCTCTTCATAGGGTTACCCGACACCATGTGCTGTATGAGGACATTACCTTGTAGTGGTGGGGAGATTTGTGTACTTCAATGACCCTGAAAGTATGCTGGCAGGGATAATGCTCCTGATAGGGTTTCTCAATCTGCTCAGGTCCAAGGAGAGAAGTAAGACTAAATGTGGCCTCCTGTTAAACCAGGTTGGGGATTGTGTGATGAGCTAACTACCCATTCACATAAAAAGGACGCAGGTGCAGAAACTAAAAACAAGTTATTAAAAATTTTTTTAACAAATGTCTTTGGCATATTCTCAGACTGAGATGGTATGACAGAGTGGTAAACACAGACCTGTGGATAAAACAGGGCAGACCAAGGTCTGGAGGAAAAAACTGGTGACAAGTGTGGGCATATCTGGGAATGGGAAAGACACAGTAGCCCTAGACAAGCACTTGAGTGGAACTAGCAAATAAAATGAAAAAGAGGATGCCCTAAACATACCTGGAGATGGAGTATTCTTGAGGAACTGAAGAATGCTGGACTATCTAGGGAAGTCATTAAAAAATGGCTAGAGACCGGACAAAGTGGAGGACACATGTTCACGCTCTATGTTACGCAAAGAGCAGAGAATAGTAAATATATGTTATACATATTCTTTCATCCATATGGTGCAGAAACATGAACACTAAGCAAGAGGCTCAGTATGTAGCATGTCTATTGTGGAATGTCTCATCACAGCCAACCTGAAAAACAGTCAGTATCTAGCTAGTTATTCTACCTATACTAACGTCATGTTTAAGGTTTCTTTAATATTCTGTTTCCACAGTTATCTTGATTGTCCACTATCTTGTCTTTCCAGAACCATGCCCTCCATTATTGTCCTCTTCCAACACCACGACGTTTAATGTGAAAAAATATCCAGTTTTCAGGATATGATGTTATTTAAGTCCAAGGTTCTGGTCTTGTAGGGTGTCTTTAACTTTTATCTTCTCTGTCCAGGAAGGTCCAAGAATTTTTCTGCAGCCCTTTGTCTCAAATAATTCGAATGTTCTTTAATGTTTGTGTTTCGGTATTTGATTCATATTTATTTGCTGTCCCAGGAAAAATGCATGTCCTGAGAATCTAACTTTTGCTTCTATACATGTGTTATGCCATAGATTCTTCTATTATTACCACTACCAGTAGTAGTAGTAGTAGCAGTTTAGTAGTTGCAGCAACAGCTTTAGTAGTAGTAACAGAAGTAGTAGTAGCAGCAATATTAGTAGTAGTTGCAGTAGTAGTAGTAGTAGTAGCAATATTAGTAGCAGTAGTAGTAGTAGTAGTAGCAGAAGTTATAACAATTGTAGTAGTAGCAATTACGGTAGAGCAGTAGTAGCTATATTTACGGGTAACCGATTCGGTACTAAACCAATCGGTGAATCCAGGTATGCAAACCCTGCATGTGAAGACTGGACTCGGCAGATTGTGCGGAAGAAACTATACTCTAGTTCAACGGACAAGAAGGCGTCTGCCAGCAACGGCTCATGGAGTGTAGTGAGCACGGCCAGGCACATAGAATGCCCTGGTCATCCGCTGCACCCAGATCCTTCTCCAGCCGTCTCGACTTTGTCCTGCCACTGGACACAGAAAGAATTGGGCGAGAGAGTGAGATCGACGAACTGCGCAACTTTTTCACTTTAAACCAAATCATCGCGTAAGTCACCATTTCATCCATCCTATTCCCTTGGATGAAAATTTGTGTGGTCATCATCACTCGTGATGGACGAGCATAATATTTGACAATGTAGTTGACATACTTTTTTTTTTCTTTTTTCTTTTCTTTTTTTTTTCTTTCGTCCGCTTTCAACTCAGACGAAGTTTAATCTCTGAAACTGATTTTTGCATGAAAATCCGTTTTTCCAATTTCTTACAATGGTAGCGTGCACATTGTAAATTACTTTACACTGGCAGCCGTGTGCTCAATGTACTCGTAATTAGTATTCCCTGCCATACAGGCAGATTTTCTCAGACTTCAGAGGTACTCACGTTATCGTCCTGAGTAAGACCAGGGACTCGAACAAATGCCGGACAGTAGGTTCGAACCCGAGCTATGAGGCGTCTCACAGCTAGCAGGCCGAGCTACTATCAACTACTCTAGGCAGTCCCCAGTTGATATACTGAAATGAATGAAAATATTCTGCTGAACGTACGTAAAAGCTTTATTTCTCTGGCATAATTTTACCTTGGAGGCCAGCAGAGAGTAAAGCCACTGGATAGTAGCATTGTGTCGTATAACTCCTTCCATTCCATCCACATACAACATAACTTGTCCCAACGCTGTAGAACAAGGGTGAATAGATCAATAAGAAGTTGAAAGTAATCAATCATAATATTAACTCTTTCCACGCCCATTTATTTCCTCAATTTTTAAGCAGTTAATTCAAGGAAGTAAAAAAAAAAAAAAAAAAATTACGATCCCAACTACTTATCAATAAATAAACATATATATATTATTATATACTAAATTGAAGTAAACTGGACAACCTAACAGAATAACAAGGTTAAAAAGTACTATAAGTAAAACAGAAGAAGTAAAACTAGAAAGACTTCTTATAAGGGAAGCAACTCTATGGCGCAGTGTGCGGCTTAAAGCTTGCAACGGACTTCCGCCATGGCGCAGTGTGCGGCTTAAAGCGTGGAAAGAGTTAAAGAAATCAATAACCAATATACATTATACAGGGTGTTCAACTTAAAAGCAGCCCAGTGATAAATAGAAATTTGCCAGGTACGCATTGCATCTCATCTATTTACTATTTAAACCGGTTCTGACTAGCTTGTCCTACGTCACATTTGTTCATCACCCCTTCCTGCACTACAATTACACACCATCACACACCCTTGACCTATACTACGTCATAACTAAACCTTCTCATTTCCATACATATATGCCAGATTAGCTCCATTCACAGGCTGCTTTTAAATTGAACACCCTGTATAGTACAATACATGCTGATACTTTTAGTTCTCCTTCATGTTGCCCCAATCTCTACATTCTCTTCCAAGAGTAATGATAACGTTGAGATAGTTGGTCCTGTTAGGATCCATTCTTCTCCTTTTGGTAGGGTCGCAACCGTAGTCACCTGGCCAATTGTTCTCTCATGTTTGGGACTTCATTTACTGGGGCTGTTGTTGTATCTGACTCTCAGTCTATGCTTCACAAGATCCAGAAGGGCAGGTTTCGGTATGAGTGGATGTCGTCTATAGAAGTTTCTAACCTCCAGAGGTTTTGTGGATATATTATCCTGGGCATGCGGGTGTTTACGGTAATGAGAGAACAGACAGGTTTGCATCAACAGTGTCGATTGTTGGGGAGTTGAAAATAGATAAGGGGGATATTCTTCGGTCTCTTCACGACTGTCTGTTGGATGAGGACACTAAAATCGATGTTGATTCGATCAAGTGATTTAGGCAGTTTGGAGTTACCTGTTGTACAAGTCGAACTGGATGTCTTGAGAGGCAGAGTGAGAGGTGTGTTTAATCAGCGAGCCACGGAACCATCAGTATGCATACTCTTCGATATCTGTTGGGGGTGACTGAGCACCTATGGGTCTGCCCGGAGTGCAATGACGTCAGTTTAGTAACCAAAAACTAATAACTTTTAGTTCTCAACATCAAACACCTCAAGGTCTGTCTGAAGTGGAAGGGGTTCAGCTCTCTTTAAACAGCAACTAATAATAATTCCCATTTGTGCAATTAATGTTGAATTACAGAAACAGAGAGCCACACAGAAAAAGTATAATGAGTACAAAGCAAGAGGAAGACAACGCAAAAGATGGAGCAACGGCATCAAGAACAGTCTTACGAAAATGAATTTCAGCATACAAAGTGCCTTAAAACAAGTACACACAAGATCACTATATTCACAGCCTACCCAACACTTCTATAAAGAAGTAAATGGTAGAAGAGAAGAAGAAGAATGTTGAATAATTGCTAGGAACAATTTCTATTTCTGCAATCAATGTTGAATAATATCCGGAGTCACCATTGATGGGCAGGCTATTGAGTATAGTGATAATGGCTGTGCTATCTTGGAATAACATTTCATCGTACATAGTCTGTCTTTCAAACATAATCTTTAATGCACAATCACTGGAAAATAACTTAATCACTCCATGTAGAAAACTAAGATCTTTCATCACTATCATGTGTTTTACTGCAGTGTTCCCTAATACTGATAATCATCATTATCATCATCATCAAGTAGTTTGTTCCTTCCGTAACTTGGCTACCATGACAGCAGTCCTGAAAAACTTTATGTTCTGTGCAAGTTGACCGGCGTCAGCAGCAGTCATTCTCAGATCGTCAATGGCACCTTACTCCTATCGTCTTCTAGGTCTTCCTCTCATTCTTCTTCCAGACATTATTCCCTCCAAAATTATCTTCTCTAGGCACTCATGTCGTTTGATGTATCTGAAATATTTAATGTTTCTTGATTTTATGTTCTTTAATAGTCAACTCTCTTTAATACCAAGCTGTTTCAGAACAGACGTATTTGTTCTTTCTCTGTCCATGATACTTGATATTGATAATAATATTCAACATTTAAAGCACCAGAAATAGGTAATCTTACCCCGGAGGATGTAGTTCTGGTAGTTCTGGTCAGCTTCTGTTCCGACTTTGATAAGACAGTCCAGGCCATCATTGTTAACAAACTCATGGACAAGATCCTTGTCATCCTGAGAATGGATATACACAAATTCAGACTGGAATCAGTAAAGAACTATATCACATTTGTAATGAGCAGACAATGTGGGATGGATTAGCACAATGTGTAAGTGTTCGCACCGACTGGACACGAGAGAGTTGTGGGTTCAATCCACATTCATGTTCCACACAAGATCAAAGGAATTGACCCTAGGGGACACTAGGGTCCAGAAATGTCAATTAATATTCACGTCATACCCAAAGTTTAAAAAAATGTATTTATTGTTTTTATGTTATTTATTATAGGGCGATGTACGCAAACCTACAAATCTCAGGTAGTCAGACTGGTTGAGATCGGATCTGGAGAAAAGCGTGGGGAGGCTGCGGTAATTTTGAATAAATGGGAGTATAGGCAAATACAGGTATATACAATATTGCATAAGTTAGGAAAACAAACGATTAAGTATTAGTTAGTTATTTATTTTCCTAACTTATATGATACTGTATATAATAATAATAATTCCTCTCATACTGTTAAAAGTCACATAGGGCCTGCAAGCAATTACACCATACAGCTCTATCATGGACAACTCGCTCAATCTCCTCCAACGGACTGAGACCGATATTTCTTGCCTCTCTCAGCAAAGTTTGTTTCAGGGTTTCCTTAGGTCGTCCACTATTTCTTGAACCCTTTGCATCCCACTTCAATGCCTGCTTTGATATTCTTTGATCGTTTCTTCTCAAGGCGTGTATAAAAAACATATCTCCATACTGTATATACCTTTATTTATTATACAAGCTTTAGTTTAAATGATATCGACCTTACACCCCATATTTTTGAACACCTCACAGTGTGTGGCAGCAGAGAAGATTTTCATTTAAACCAATACAAGTCAACTAATAGATTGCAGGAGCTGGGATTAAAGATTGGAGTGGGCAGCAGAGAACAGCATAACATGTATATGAGTAGGCTCAACAATAAAAAACGAACTAGTACGGTCAGTCGCTGGATGCTGTTGGAGATATTGCAAGGGAGATCGGAGCATCAATGTACATGTCCGGAATGCAACGAAGATATACCAAACTGAAACTTATGAAATGAAAATCGGCATATCCAAGGCGAGCCATCAACCACAGTAAACAAGTCTGATTTTCAGGCACCACTTATACGGTTCCAGACGTTGCCATTTGTTTATTCAATATTAATATTCAATCCACATTCAATTTTGTTATATTTGTTTGAGAAACAAGCAGTATCATAAATTCAACTACCATCTGCCTACACATAACACAATGTTAAATCATATCAAGTGCTGCATGTGTAATTAACATGCTATGTCCCTTGACAATGTGGTTCTTACATAGACACTGGTATGTATATGTCCTTGACATGTGGTCTCTATTTCACATAGATACACTGTAAGTGTATATGTCCTACAATGTGTTCTTACATGACACTGGTAGTGTTATGTCCCTTGGCAATGTGGTTCTTACATAGACACTGGTAAGTGTATATGTCCCTTGCAATTGGTTCTTACAGACACTGAAGTGTATATGTCCTTGCAATGGTTCTTACATAGACACTGGTAAGTGTATATGTCCCTTGGCAATGTGGTTCTTACATAGACACTGGTAAGTGTATATGTCCCTTGGCAATGTGGTTCTTACATAGACACTGGTAAGTGTATATGTCCCTTGACAATGTGGTTCTTACATAGACACTGGTAAGTGATGGTACACTGGTATGTATATGTCCCTTGCAATTGGTTCTTACATAGACACGGTAGTGTATATGCCCTTGGCAATGTGGTTCTTAGCATATGTATCACCTGAGCATGTGCTGATGTATGTCCCTGACAGTAACGTTCTGTGGATTTAATACGTAGCATGCATACACTGTTTATAGTATATGTCCCTGAATGTGGTTCTTACATAGACCTGGATGATATGTCCTGACTAAGTGGTTCTTCATAGACCTGGCAATGCATATGTACCTAGGAAGTGGCTTCCATACTAGACATCTGCTAAGGTATATTCCTGCCAATGGCTTCAAGCATTAAGGATATCCTAGGAATGTGGTTCATACCTAGGACACTACGTAGGTTATGTCCTTGGATACATGTGGTTCTTCATAGACACTGGAGTGTATATGTCCTTGACAATGTGGTCTTACTAGGCCATGTTAGTGGTATGTCCTACCAATGGGTTCTTACATAGACACTGCAGTACTGCTGGTATGTGGTGCTCTGATGGCATACTATATTTCCTTCTTGAACGCTCCATATCAGCCCTTGTTAAACCGGCTTCATGACTTTGTACGTGATCTGAGCCTAAGAGCCGACTGTGCCCATATCTAGTTAGTTCCTACAAGTACCGATTTCTGGACGTATTTTTTATAGGTACTTCCATACCTAGGCCCATACCATAGACCCCTCTTAAAAACAAGATACAGCAAAGTTTCTACCAAAAGGCATCAAGCAAAGGATACAAACAAAGCTAAGAAATTCAGACTTCCATATGGCAGATATAACATAGAGTTTTTGATGCTTTGTAAAACTATATTACTTTGTTTTTTCCTTGTTCGTCTATGCTACATAATTTTGATGCGTCATCTTTATATCGATAATATTGTTCTGTTATAATCGATGTAGGAAAATAAAGTCTGTTTGCTCGTTAGCCCCACAGTAACATTCAACCTAAGAACGACTGTGTTTGAGTTATATCCAGAGGGCTTATTGACCAACAAACATAAAAATAAGAATTAACTCCTTGCAATAAATCTAGTTTTAATCATGATATTGACTTTGCTTGTTTGTTTAGTAGGGAATTAAAGCCATTTTAAGCTGAGGCACGCCTCTATCAACCTAAAGCGAACCTTTTATTGGTTATATCAAAGCGTGTAGGCCAACAAACATGAAAAATAAGAATTAACTCCTTTCAGAGAATCCAGTATATAACTATATATGATATTGACTTTTAAAATACATTCATCTTATAAACTTGGGCTGGCCCGTGTGTTGCCGGGTTCACAGGGAAGCAAAGAATAGTACCACTGCCACCTACAACGCATGTCGTAAGAGGCGACTGAGGTAGGAGCCTAGGGAGGCTACCATAGTAAATAAAAAGCGTCGCAGAAATCGTATGTGCTGGCCTACTTGTAGGAGCATAACTGGCACAACACACAATCGCTTTTAGACTCGGATCACATACAAATCACAAAGAGTGGTTAACAAGTGGTCTATATGGGAGAAAAGAATAAACATGACTCTTCAATGAGATCCTTTCATGCTAAAATAATTTGGAATGTCCGACCAGCCTGATGAAGAGATTGACAAAATATGTACATCGGACAGGTTGCGGGGGGCATAACTGAGGGATGTAATGATACGGACGTTTGTAGGTGACAGGGGTGGTTGGGGAAGGTGGGGGAGAACTGGATGAATAGAGACTATCCGAACATCTAAAATAATACGCGCATCTAATCGCCCAAATATTGATGCGTAAAGAATATCAGCGGCGTATACCACCTCGATTGTCATACAATGAACTTAAAGTGCACTGTAGGGATATCATCTGAATCAAGACAAAATAGCACAGAGAACGGTATCACAGAGATCAGAAAATGTGAACAAGTCTTGTGTTATTTCTAATATAATACCCCTTCTATTACATAGTAAGGGTTATGTAATCGGGGCGCCCCGATAAGAAGGTGGCGTGACATTTCTGCCGAGAGGGGCGGGGCTATATGGGGAAACCCAGTGCAATAAAGTAAATCCTTCGCATATAGTCCCTTTAGAGAGCTATACATTATATAATGGATTTAGATGATTTTTTTTTTTTTTTCCGATCCAGAAGCACTTGAGCTTTTCAGCCCTTCGGCTCGGTGCCATGGACATCGTAACCCTTCGGTTCGGTGCCACGAACACCGTGAATCTGGGGAATCTGTGGCTTTTTCTGCGTGCCCACGGAATTGAACCCGTACACACAGAGGGCTAGTCACCCACAGTCCAACGCGCTACGAACACGCTGGGCACGCCCACTCAGAAAAAGTCAAACTTTAAAAAAAAAATTCTTTGCGTTATAAAAACAATATTCTTAGCTTCTGTCTGCCATTTCATTTTCACATGCGATTTAAACCAATTATACATGGTGTTAAAGACTGGTGTGCGACAGGGCTGCCTTTTATTGCCCTTCCTTTTCCTGCTGGCTATTGACTGGATAATGAGATCAACAACTGCCAGGGGAAGAAATGGAATATAATGGACCATGAAGAGTCAATTGGAGGATCTGGATTTTGCAGATGATCTAGCACTCCTCTTTCACAACCATCAGCAGATGCAAGAGAAAATAACAAAACTAGAAACAGTCTCACAGCAACTAGGCCTGACTATTCATGGGGAGAAAACAAAGATCATGAGATTAAATGCTGGTTCCAGAGACCCAATCTTATTGAGAGGATCACCACTAAAAGAGGTGGACACATTTACATATCTGGGAAGTGTCGTCAACATTCAAGGTGGCACAGATGTAGATGTTAAGGTTAGAATACAAAAGGCAAGATCAGCATTTGCCATTCTGAAGAACATATGGAGTTCAAGAATGATTAGGAATAAAACTAAGATAATGATATTTAACTCAAATGTCAAGTCTGTCCTTCTGTATGGAGCAGAGACATGGAGAACAACTAAAGTGAACACCAAAAAGTTGCAGACATTCATCAATAGATGCCTACGCAGGATACTCCATCTGAGATGGTACGACAGGACAACAAACAGAGAACTGTGGGATAGGGCAGGACAACGGCAGGTGGAACAAGAGATAATGAGCAGAAGGTGGAGATAGATAGGACACACACTGAGGAAACCCCGACAGCATCGTGAGACAGGCTCTCCGATGGAACCCCAGGGCAATAGAAGTAAGGGAAGATCCAGAAACACATGGAGACGGGAGTTAGAGATGGAATGCAAGAGGACGGGGAGAGAGTGGTGAGATCTGGAAAATATGGCCTTGGATAGGCGGTCTTGGAAGGCCTTGGTTGCGGACCTATGCTTCCCTAGGGGCGAAGGGTGAAGAAGAAGATACATGGTGTTCAAGATAAAAGTAGCCCTATTGACAAATCAAAAGTTGCCAGTTACATATTCCGTTGTGACTATTTACTATTTAAACCGGTTCTGACTAGCTCGTCCTACGTCACATTTGTTCATCTCCCTTCCAGCACTACAATTACACACCGTCACACAACCTTGACCTACGTCATAACTGAACCTTCTCATTTTCATAAATATATACTAGATTAGCTCAATTGATAGGCTACTTTTACGTTGAATATCCGCCCGCCTGCCCAGCGTGTTCGTAGCGCGTTGGACGACAGTGTGACAAGCCCTCTGTGAGTGCGGGTTCAATTCCGCGGGATGGCAGGAAAAGCCACAGATTCTCCAGATTTACGGTGTTCGTGGTACTGAACCGAAGGGTTACGATGTCCATGGCACCGAGCCGAAGAGCTGAAAGGTTAAATGCTTCTGGATCAGAGAAAAAAAAAATGTTGAACACCATTTGTAGACTGAAAAATGAAAATCGAGGCATATCCTTTATGGTACATCGCTATCAACCACAGTAAACGAGTCATCGATTTTCTATGCACCATTTATACGTTCAGTAGCTTGCTACTGCTTTCTAAACGGTGAGGTCTACTTTTATCGTTTGAAAAATTCCACGGGAACAAATTTGCTTCTAAACCGTCCTCCCGCGGAGTTTGAACCAGGTACGCTTGGGTTGTGATCGAGCTTACTACCGCTTAAGCTACAGACGCTTGTGGTCACCTTAACTTAATTTTTTTCTGATCTATTTGTCTTTTCCATTAGCGAATACTATATATGTTTTATAGTCAGACAACTCCTGACTTTGCTTATCTGTTTGTTTCTATATTAATAAACACATGTTGATCGCAACATCGAAATATTGTAAAGAAAGATTACAACATGTGAAATGAGATGTCTATGAAAAGCTGTCACCGTTACAAGGAGAGATAGAGTGAGGAATGAGAATATCAGAAGCATCGTTGGTACTATACCATGCATATAGTACATCGAGAAGCAAAGATTCAAGTGGTTCGGCCATCTAATAAAAATGGAACCACATTTACTACCATCACGTGCCTACACTAATCGACGCTCAGGGCGCAGAGCACGAGGCAGGACAAGAACACGATGGATAGATAAATCTCAGAGTCCCTGCGAAAGCATGGACTGACAACGTCAAGCGCAACAAAGCTGGCACAAGATAGAAAACTAACTCTCCCACGGCGCTTCACGGCAAATGTGGTTAAGTTAAGATAAGATATGCGAATACTATATATGTTTTATAGTCAGACATCTCCTGACTTTGTTTATCGGTTTGTTTCTATATTAATAAACACATGTTTATAAGAAAAAACTTGGCACAAACCGTGCTTGAATTACATAGATAAACAAAGAATGAAGTGGTTTGGCCACTTAATAAGAATACATCCAAACTCCACAGTATACAGTCTTCTACAACATAACATCGGGAAAGAAGGCAAGAGGGAGACCACGGAAAAGATGGTTAGATGGCGTAGCAGAATCCTGTGAAAGAGTAAAAATAACAATCACACAAGCCACCAGAACAGCGCAAGACAAAAACAGAAAACCACGACACTGGGCAACAACCCGGTAGCAGTGTGACGACAAAAGAAGAAGAAGAAGATCGCAACATCCACTCTATGTATTTGTGTTCAGATGTAAAACATGCATGTCATTCTCTTTATACACTGTTTTCATTATTGATTCATAGAATGGTATCCAGTTTTACTGCAGCCCGTCGTCCCAATTGCATTCGATAGCCAAAAGGTAAATAAAATGCGAGATAAACATCAGTACGCCGTCTGCTGACACATAGCTGCAGTCACAACATCCTAAAACAGTGTTTCTCAAAGTGTGTTGTATTGGACACTAATGGCCGCCTACGTGTTGTCGGGGCCGCAAGGGAAGCAAATCACAGTAATACTGCGACCTACAACGCATGTCGTAAGAGGCGACTAAAGTAGGGACATAGGGAAGCTTCGCTATTAAATAAAAAGAACCGCAGAAATCGGATGTGATGGCCTACTTGTAGACACATAACTGGCACAATGTAAAACCGCTCTTACGCACAGATCACAAATAATAATAATAATAATTCCTCTCGTACCGTTATACGTTACATAGGGCCTGCAAGTAATTTCTCCATACCGCTCTATCCTGGGCAACTCGCCGCTCAATCTCCTCCATGGAACTGAGACCGATATTTCTTGCCTCTCTCAGCAAAGTTCGTTTCAGGGTCTCCTTAGGTCGACCTCTCTTTCTTGAACCCTTTGATCCCACTTCAATGCTTGCTTTGATATTCGTTGATCATTTCTCCTCAAGGTGTGTCCAACATATCTCCATCTTCTCTTTCTTATAACAGTTGTCACTAGTGGTTGACCAGACATGTCTCTGATTTCATGACTTCTTCTGAATTCGTTCCATTTTATATTCATTATTTTTCGCAGACATCTATTTTCAAATGCATTCAACTTACTTTCTATATCTTTAGTCATTTTCCAACTCTCGCAAGATCACAAAGTAAGTAAAGTAGTAAAGTAAAGGAACCCTTTCATACCTCGTGGTATATAGGTCAATACAGTGTTAGGCCTGTATTTTCATTGACCATGGGTGATGTGGTCAGCATCACGCCGGCCGCCTTTACTTTCCTAGAGCATGTTTGGTACCCTGTTGAGGCTGGGTCGACCTGAGAGCCGTCGCGGTCGGTAAAAATTCCACGCGCATTGCGGGAGCTGAACCCAGACCACCAGCCTTGTGAAGCGAGTTCACTAACAACTACGCTACAGCGGCTCTCAAGATCACAAAGAGTGATTTAAAATTAGTGGTCGATATAGAGAGTTCAAAGAAGAAAAAGAATACTAATGGTATCATCAAATATTATACATTCGTTACGGCATTCAAATAACAAGCTGTTACCGAATCAATTTGTTTAACTTTTTTATTCTACAGATGTATGTGGGCTACAGTTTTCTTATTTTGTAACGAAATTTGGATGAACACATGTGCAATTTTTGCAGATAAATGCATGTCCCATTTTTCATAAGCTAATAGATTATTTAAGAATAAATAGTTAACGATCAGAGTACTAAGAGCATGCATATTCCCAGTGTCAACGTAGGGTGAGAAGCATGGACATTTAATAAGACAGTGGAAAACTTATATGTGCTTTTGAATATAAGTGTTACAGAAGAGTCCTTCGTTTATCATGGACAGAGAAGAGAACAAATAGATATATCCAGACAGAACTCAAAATCAAATAAAACTGGTTGAAGATACAAATACAATAGAGAAAACTGAGATAGTTTGGACATATAAAAAGACATGAAGGGCTGGAGAATACCATCATGGAAGGAGACATACCGGCAAAGAGAAGAAGAGGAAGACCACGGAGAAGATGGATTCATGATGTAACTGATGGGTTGAACATGACGGCTGCAGAGGCGGAACATCTGGCCTATGAGAGAGAGAAAATTCCGGAGCACTGTTGGGGTGGCAAAGTTCTGCTCAGGACAAGCTATTTGATGACGAACGATCAGAGTGAGTTAACGTATATTTAGAGATAATATGACAATGCAATAAGCCATGACGCAGTCTTCGGAATATTGTCAAACAAAAGGATAAAAGGGCGCATCCTGCAGTGTTTGGTAGTTAATGTGTTTAGTGTGAAAGGAAATTATAACAGAACATAGTTAACTAGTTAACACAAAGTTACGTGTCGAGTGCAAGGAGAGGAGGGGAGGGGAGAATACTAAATGCGTGAAGCAAGCTGGCCAATTTCAAACATCATGAATTAATTTATTACATATTTTGTATAACTAATTTCTTGCAATGGCAAACTACTGAACGTATAAGTGGTGCCTAGAAAATCAACGACTTGTTTACTGTGGTTGATGGCTACGTCCTTTGGGATATGCCACGATTTTCATTTTTCATAACTAATTTAGAAATTAGTATTATAACTAAAAGAAGGATGAGCATTGCTTTGCAAAAACTAAAAGAGCTAACTAACATATGGACGGGAATTGACATAAGAACAAAAATCAAGTGTTTAAGAGACTGCAGTTGTCCCTTGGCAACATATGGTTGTGAGAGATGGACCATTGACAAAACCGCGGAGAAGATCATAAACCCCTTTGAATGTTAATGTTACAGAAAAGTACTTAGAATAGCATGGACAGAGAAAAGAACAAATGCTTCTGTTCTGCAATAGTTTTATTTTAGAGAGAGAGTTGGCTTTTAAAGAACATAAAAGCCCGTCTGCCCAGCGTGTTCGTAGCGTGTTGGACTACGGGTGACTATCCCTCTGTGTGTGCGGGTTCAATTCCGCGGGATGGCAGAAAAGAAAAAGCCACAGATTCCCCAGATTTACGGTGTTCGTGGCACCGAACCGAAGGGTTACGATGTCCATGGCACCGAGCCGAAGAGCTGAAAAGCTCAAGTGCTTCTGGATCGGAAAAAAATTAAAAAAGAACATAAAAATCAAGGAAAATTAAATATTTCGGACACATAAAACGATATGAGTGCCTAGAGAAGAAATTTAAATATTTCGGACACATAAAACGACATGAGTGCCTAGAGAAGATGGTTTGGAGGGAATGGTTCCTGGAAGAAGAATGAGAGGAAGACCTAGAAGACGATGGTGCAAGATGTCATTGACGATCTGATAATAATTACTGCTGACGCCGGTCAACTTGCACAGAACAGAGAGTTTTCCAGGACTGCTGCCATGGGAGACAAGTTCCGGAAGGGACAAGCTACGTGATGATGAATTTAGAAAAAAAAATCCACTTTATTTGTTCAGAAAATAAGGGGTACATATAAGTCAATATAAATGTCATGCAGGTTGGCATAGAGTTTGGCGTAGAGGATAATTGATATTCACATAGGTTTGCCCAGAATAATTATTATAAGTTCAGATGTTGG
The DNA here is from genome assembly GCA_020796225.1 of Arion vulgaris. NCBI lineage: Eukaryota > Metazoa > Mollusca > Gastropoda > Stylommatophora > Arionidae > Arion > Arion vulgaris. The sequence continues at coordinate 5,808,547 of CM036760.1, forward strand.
CATTTCCTCGTGCCACAAAGTTATGCTGTCCAGAATTTCCTATCACTGTCATTCGCTGTCTCTAGTGAGTACGTTATTCTACAGTGAGTAGAATACGGCTCCCTTATAAGCGAGGACAGCCCGCGTGCCCAGCGTGTTCGTAGCGCGTTGGACTACGGGTGACTAATCCTCTGTAAATGCGGTTTCAACTCCGCGGAAAAGCTACAGGTTTCCCAGATTTACGGTGTTCGTGGCACCAAGCCGAAGGATTAGCATGTCCATGACATCGAGCCGAAGAGCTTTCGGCTCAAGTGCTTCTGGATCGGAAAAAAAAAAAAATACGCGAGGACACCGGTTTAAACCCAGCTAATGGTAATTTTACCACATGCGAAATGAGATGCCTGAGGAAAGCAGTAAATAAAACAAGAAGAGACCATATAAGAAATGAGGAAATTAGAAGAACAGTCGGAACAACACCTGCTATTAGATTTATTGAAAAACAGAGACTCAAATGGTTTGGCCACTTGGTCAGAATGAACCCGAATACACCAGTTGCAAGAGCGTACAACCTGAAAATGGAATCATCAAGAGGAAGGGCAGACCAAGAAAAGATGGGTTGATGGAGTTACAGACATCTTAAAACTCCACAATACCACACCATATCAAGCGACCGAGCGTGCATTATCTCGGAAACCGATCATCAGTTAAACCTGCTACGCCTAGCGGCAAAAAAGCAGAGAAGGACAAAAGAAGAAAGAAGAATGGTAATTTTAAATAAGATATTTCAGGAACAGGAAATTAAAACCCCAACATGCATACACGTGGGTAAATACTTAAACACGAACGTTTTACAAAGTTAAAAAGTAACAATGTTTCAGTTAAAACGGTCTTTATCGTGCAAGGGACATAAAACTAGCAATAACTGACAGATAATTCTACCATATAATCTCACAGAGGAAAGCAAAAACAACCATCACAGGAAAATACAAATGTGATTAGTGTCAACAAAGATACAGACAACAGCTACCCCCAACACCACACCCTAATGTTAAAAAGGGTCTAAAGGCGAACGTGTGACTTCGTATCTAGTCTAGCCCATGTGGTACCGGGGCCACTGCGACCTACAATGCATGTCGTAAGTGGCGACTGATGTAGGCCCTAGGGATGCTACACTAGTAAATAAAAAGTAAGAAATCTGATGTGCTGGCATACTTGTAGGCGCATTACTGGCACAGCGTACAATTGCTCTTAGGCTCAGATCACATACAAATCACACAGAGTGGTAAAGAAGTGTTTAATATGGAGCGTTTGAGGAAGAAGAAGACGACTACTACTACAGCTGCCAACTACTAGTGTCTCACTACTACTACAGCTGCTACTCCAGCTACTACAGCTGCTACTCCAGCTAATACATTGGCTACTACTCCAGCTCTAAATACAGCTACTCCAGCTACTACAGCTGCTACTCCAACTACTACAGCTGCTACTGCAACTACTACAGCTGCTACTCAGCATACTCCAACTACTACAGCTGCTACTCCAGCTAACTACTCCAGCGTACTACAGCTGCTCTACTACAGCTGCTACTGCAACTACTACAGCTGTCTACTCAGCTGCTGCTACTACAGTTACTGCTACTAAGCTGCTACTCCAGCTAACTGCTGCCACTACTCACTGCTAACGCTGCTACTCAGCCCGCTAGCTACTACAGCTGCTACTCCAGCTACTACTACAGCTGCTACTCCAGCTGCTACTGATACTACTACAGCTGCTACTCCAGCTACTCGCTACTACAGCTGCTACTGACTACTACTAGCTGCTACTGTCTCTGTATACAAGTGGTCGATATGAGAGTTAGAAGAAGAAATTAGATTAGAAGTAGCTAGTGTGAATGTGCTCTACCGTTAACACTACTAGTTGTTAGCTGAACGAGACTGAGCACAACGTTGAGTTTATTAGTGAAAAAACATGTCGCTTATATTCAGAATTGTTTGTGTGCGTGCCCGCGCGCGTGCGTGCATGTATGCTGTTTCGCCCGTGTGTAGCCGGGGCTCGCAAGGGATAAAAAGGTAACATTGCGACCTACAAGGCTTCTAAGAGGCGAGTATGGTAGGTGCCTAGGAAGCTACCTAGTAAATAAAAGCATCGCAGAAATCGAATGTACTGGCCTACTTGTAAACGCATAACTGGCACAACGTACAACCGCTCTTAGGCTCAGATCATATACAAATCACAAGGAGTTGTTTAACAAGTGATCGATACTGAGCGCTCAAAGAAGAAGAAGAAGCATGCTGTTTGGCTGCCTTGGTTATACAAGGTTGAGAACCACTGCAACAGTGGACATAAGAATAGACACTACCACCTGCCGACATTATATTAGCATAAACTTATATGCATAAAGACGAATACAACATTAATATAAAATGAAGCGCATGACTGCATGTTTAATTTCGAGGAAAATTATGACACAAAAAACACCTCCCAACAAAGGTCGGTGTCGTTTAGCAGTAGCTCGGCTGACTTAATTATAACATTATGTTGGTTTAGTTGTCTGATGTAGTCGATTCGACAGGTCGCCGCCACACAGCTGAAAAATGGGTATTGGGATGTCTGAGCTAGGGAAGAATTGGGCATCTTGCTGTTCTTATTTGGGTCACACCAACCTTTTATCACAGCTCTTGCTACCTAGCAGTTGATGTGGATTGGTTTCAATAAACATTCTCTTTGCGGCCACACTCTATGAGGGCGTTCAGAATGTCAGCTCTATTCATTGGCTGATCTCCTGATATGGTGGCATAGCCAGTCAGTTTTTTTTGTTTTTTTCCCCCCGATCCAGAAGCACTTGAGCTTTTCAGCCTTCGGCTCGGTGCCATGGACATCGTAAATCTGGGGAATCTGTGGCTTTTTCTGCCATCCCGCGGAATTGAACCCGCACACACAGAGGGATAGTCACCCGTAGTCCAACGCGATACGAACACGCTGCATAGCCAGTCAGTCTACCTGCTCTCTCATTGTCAACGACACCCATGTGCCCCGGAACGAAGATTAGTGTAATTCTGTAAATTGTTGACGCTTGTAGTGATAACAGCCTGGACCTTCATGAAGACGCTGAGCCACTGGGAATCATCATTATTGGCCTCTTTGTCTCAGGAGACAATAGGTGTTGCGTCACGTAGTATGTTCTGTGCTGTCTCAGGAGACAATAGGTGTTGCGTCAAGTAGTATGTTCTGTGCTGAATCACAACGTTTCATGTGGCTGTAATGGCCTATTTTGGAGTGGAAATCCTTGCCACAGTTGCTGCAGGTAAAACTGGAGACTAGAGCCGATGCATGGGATGCTCTCTCTGCTCTCTGTGCTCTCTTTGCCTCCACATGTGATGTTGTTTTTCTTCTTTTCTTTTGAGCCGCCCCTCACTGCCGCTCGCCATGCTTGCCTGTCTTTGGCCAGCCGCTCCCAGTGTTTTTGTCTATGCCGCATGAAGTTCGAATATAAGCGACATGTTTTTCATGAAGATCACGCTTTCAGGTGTCAATGAAGCGTAGACAAGAGAATCACACCGCGTTTCCAGCAAAACCATTATTACCTTTATCACGGCCATAGCTTCCATAGTCCTGCTACTTGTGGTAACATTAAAAGCACTGCTCTCTTCTCTAACAATCATCCAGCTACATTGAACGGTGAAAGCCAAAGTGCTACACAAATGACAAACAACCGACCCATCTGTCTGCCACAGTCATACACACACATCATCTATAACATCCTGCACTTATCTTCTCCTTTCTCTTTCTCTCCTTCGTCCGCTCAATATCGTGTCCTCCAGCATGATCTTCTCTAGAGAATCATATCGTTTTAAATGTAAAATATATTTCACTTTTCTCTTCTTGATCAACAATTTCTCTTCAATTTTAACATGTTGCAAAATCAACATATTTGTTCTTTTTTCTGTCCATCGTATTTTGAGTACTCTTCTATACATAGCCGAAGTAGCGAAGTTGTTAGTGAACTTGCCTCTTAGGCTAGTGATCCGGGTTCAGTTCCAAAGCAGGCGTGAAATTTTATTTTACTGTAACGGCTCTGATATCGACCCAGTCTCAATTGGGTACCAGGAAAAGTACCTAGAAGTAAAGGAGGCCGGCGTGATATTAACCACATCACCCATCGTGTGCCAATGTCAATGAAAAAATACGGATCTAACACTGTATTACTCTATATACCACGTGGTATAAAAAGGGTTAACAGAAAAGAAGTATGAATAATTCATACCTCCCAGCCATACGCCGCTATAGGAAAATTACATGCATTTAACAAATCAAATTGTTGTCTTTATATCAGTTCCCTTTCATGGATTTTGTAACCTTTAATAAACTGTGATACTAACCTGAAAGATCTGTTTAAGAGAAAACAGTGCCCTTCTCAGTTCCCTGCCAGTTGAGTTCAACAGTTTTTCTGTAACAAAATGTAAGGATCAAAGTTATTGTCATAGTCAATATTTACTTTATAACTTATTAGTATTAGCAAAGACTGTGCATCCTTGGAGACCATCATTAAGAGACGAAGATGGAGGTGGTTTGGACATGTATGTTGTATGACAGTGGGGGCATTGGCTAGGACAGCTCTGAGATGGACAGAGGATGGGAAGAGAAGGCCTGGACGTCCAAAGGAAACATGGAGATGAACTGTTGAGAGAGAGAGAGTTGAAGGAGTGCGGCCTGAAGTGGGAGACGGTCGGTAGACAGGCAGCAGAACAGCAACAGTGGAAGTTTCTTGTGCAAGCCTTATGTGTCAATAGGGACACGAAGAGAATATAAGTAAGTAAAGGAACCCTTTCATACCTTGGGGTATATAGGGCAATACAGTGTTAGGCCTGTATTTTCATTGACCGTCGGCACTCGATGGGTGATGTGGTCAGCATCACGCCGGCCGCCTTTACTTCCCAGAGCATGTCTGGTACCCAGTTGAGGCTGGGTCGACCTGAGAACCGTCGCGGTCCGGGACGCCCACTATGGGAGCTGAACCGGACCACCAGCCTTGAGAAGCGAGTTCACTAACAACTACGCTACCGCGGCTCTCGAAGAGAATATAGATAGATAGTATTAGTAGTAAGATCAGACAAGTTGAAATTAATTACCACATAGTAGAAGCTTGTCTGTTATAGATCTTTAACGTTGTCTGTCTGTTTCTAACCATAGTAGTAGTAGTAAAGTCGGATAGATAGCTTTTGTCTATGAACAAATGGTTGAGAGGTCACCCAGGTCACGAAGGATGATGCATACCACGAACTAAGTAGAGAGGAACAGGTTGTCATGTTCCGTCTACGAACAGGGCACAATAGGTTGAGGTACCATCTGTTTCTTCTTCTTCTTTTGTCGTCACACTGCTACCGGGTTGTTGCCCAGTGTCGTGGTTTTCTGTTTTTGTCTTGCGCTGTTCTGGTGGCTTGTGTGATTGTTATCTTTGCTCTTTCACAGGATGCTGCCACGCCATCTAACCATCTTTTCCGTGGTCTTCCTCTTGCCTTCTTTCCCGATGTTCTGTTGTAGAAGGCTCTGTATACTGTGGAGTTTGGATGCATTCTTATTAAGTGGCCAAACCACTTCATTCTTTGTTTATCTATATAATTCAAGCACGGTTTTGTGCCAACTTTCTTTCTTATGCTGATGTTGGTGATTCTGTCTTTTCTTGTGTTGTTGGTAACTTTTTCGCAGGCAACGCATTTCACATGTAGTTATTTTTGTGACTGCGCTTTGCTCAATGTCCATGTTTGGCTCTGGTAACACAAAGTAGGTATAAAAATGCTGTTGATCATTTGTTTCTTAGCTGCCTGTGAAATTTTGGGTGCCTTAACAATGGGGCTAGCTGGTAGGTTACAGCATTTGCTTTTGTACTCTAGCCTCTATCTCTCTATCTAGTTTTCCGTCTTCTGTGAATATGCTTCCTAAGTATTTGAATTCTTTCACTTGGTTTATTTTAGTGCCATTGACATGGATGTCTAGATTAACCATCTGTTTAACAAGTACAAAATAGGTCCTTCTGACACATGCATATGTGGTACTAGCAAGAGACTGAGAAACACATACTGCAAGAATGTCCAACATAGACTGAAGAGAGAGAAAACACATGGCCAATCCCATATCAGTCCAAGACAAGCTATACGGAGATGTACATGGACTCCGGTTGACCACTAACTACTTTAAAAGTATACAAATCGATGTCTGAAAACGTTGGAAGAAGAAGAAAAGTCTACATATTCACGTTTCTGTTTTCTACATCACTGTAATTATATATTCCACAATACATTCCTTCTAGTAATATATATATGTAACAGGAACCCTTTTATTCATACCTCGAGATATAGTGAGTAATACAAGCTACGATATGTGGAGCTTTCTGATTAATGACACTAATTGTAAAGTCGCAATGACTCAGAAAGTGATGGCCCTCTTGTCTTCAACATTTGAACACATGCCTAGAGTATATTAGACTCGGCATTAACAGAGGTAATTGGAAGGCGAGGGATGAGCATAGTGAACCCTATATTGACTGACGTATTATTGAGTAACACAGAGCTCACTCTATTATCTATAGTCTTTTCCCAGGTGGATAATGGAATTGGTTGTCCACTTTTGCTCTTAAGCGTAGGGGTGGGGCTTTAATTTGCGTTCCAGGGCCAGATGTGTCGCTATTGTTGTGTTATATCCGTGTTTATTTACTGTGATCTTGATAATGTCTATCCTTCTTTTTCTTGGTCTTCATTTTGTTCTATAACCTGATCTCTTTTTATTGTATGCTGTCATTGGTGGTTTTGTATTATTCTATTAAATGTCAACCTGCATTTGTTGTCTTCTGTATTTGGTGCATCTTCTTCTTTCAACGTTTTCAGACATCATTGTATCTTAAAGAGTTGTGTCAACTGAGTCCATGTACATTCCATTAAGCTTGTCTTGACTGACATCGATTTGTATGCTTTAAAGTAGTTAGTGGTCAACCGGTCCTTACTCTCTTATGCTTGTCTTGACTGACATCGATTTGTATACTTTTAAAGTAGTTAGTGGTCAACCGAGTCATCTACATCTCCGTATAGCTTGTCTTGGACTGATATGGGGATTGGCCATGTGTTTTCTCTCTGTTTCGTGTATGTTGGACATTCTTGCAGTATGTGTTTCTCTGTCAGCTTGCTTGTACCACATGTAGATATGTCAGAAGGGCCTTTTTGTACTTGTTAAACAGATGGTACCTAAGTATATTACCCCACCGACTTCCTCAAGCATTTCATTACCCATGTGGTGAACTTTCTGTGGACAGAGCTCACTCGTCCTGCCCTAATGCTAGATTAGTTCAGTTCTGACTACTGTCCACGGTGGGAAAAACATCCAGACACCCACAGTTCGTCAAAGCTAAGTCTACGTAGCAGTGGGTTAAAGGGCATGTGGACAGTGAAGAAGAAGAACGAATAGTCCAATTTAAGAACCGCCACACTAATATAAAGACAACATGCAAACACACACACACAAAATCGCACACACACAAAATCAAAGTGGAACACTACACATATAGAAAAACAGTGAGCAATCAATCACACAGAAACCGCCAGCAACTGACTTTGCTGTGTAAATATGAACGAATTCTTTAAACAGCAAAGCAACCTGTTTGTTAGAGTTAGAAGTTAGTCAAGTAGTTTGTTGTTGTGTGCAATAGGCAAAATGGATGGTCTGACAGACATCAATAAAGAGAAAGAATCACGACAAACAGAAAACGAGTGGAAGTAAATGAGAAAAAAAGACTGGTGTATTGTGAGAAACAAAATATGTTAGAACGGAGAATGATATAAATAGAATAGATGAGAGGGAAAATTGTGGAAAATAGAAGAAAAAAACCCCACAAAGTAAGGTAGTTTTACAAAGCGCATTAGAGTAGACACGGCGACGTTCCGACCAAAGGTATTTATCAAGCAAACAAGAACAACACGTGATACACGACGACAATTCTATATTAGTGATTGATCGATAGGACGATCATAAATGCACTACGTTGATACGACTTTCATTAATGCACTACATTGCTAGGACTATCATAATGCACTACTGCCCGAGTGGTTACCGGGCCCAAATTTGGGGTGTAAAGAATAGAACCACTGTTACCTGCCACGCATGTCGTAAGAGGCGACTAAGAAGGTTTGGCTGAATTCGGATGCATGTGTCCTAAGCGAATAGAAGTATATGCGTTTAGGGGCCTACTAAACCAATGTGCAACGTATTCACGTTCTTAGCAAAGATCACACATATCACAAAGAGTGATTAAAATTGGTCATAAAGGACGAACGCAAAGAAGGAGAAGATAATGCACTACGGTGATATCACTATCATAACTTCACTACGGTGATATCGCTATCATAACTTCACTACGGTGATATTGCTATCATAAATTCACTACGGTGATATGGCTATCATAAATGCAGGACACTGATAGGAATATCATAAATGCATCATCATCAAGGTGCGTATCCTTTATAGGACGTTGCTCTCGTTGCAGCACATCTGAAATTCACCCTGTCTCTAGCCAGTTCACCCACTTCGTCGATGGTCATGTTCATGGTTTCTTTAATATCTTGTAGCCATCTTCTTCTTGGTCTGCCTCTGCGTCCTCGTAGATAGATAGACAGACAGACAGATAGACAGACAAACAGATACATAGACAAATACGTGGCCGTGTCTTGTTTTTCTACTTTGTCTATTGTCTTTCCCAGGTAGATGATAGAATTGGTTGTCCACTCTTGTCGTTAATTGTAGGGATGGGAGCTTTAATTTGCGTTCTAGGGCCAGATGAGTTGCCCTTGTTGTGTTATATCCGTGTTTATTTAGTGTGGTCTTGGTATTGTCTATCCATCTTTTTCTTGGTCTTCCTTGGCTCTAGTACCTGATCTCTTTTTATTGTATACTGTTATTGGTGGTTGGTTGTATTTCATTCTCATTAAATGTCCAAACCACTGCATTTGTTGTCTTTTTATGTATTAGGTGCATGAAGTTATGCCCACTCTGCTTTTGATGTCCTCGTTTCGTAGTCTATCTTTCCTGGTGACCCCCACGCCCACTTGGTAAAACTATATTATCTCGTGCTTCCATATTTCACATTTGGTACATAGTCATTCATCATGATCATCAAGGTGCGTATCCTTTATAGGACGTTGCTCTCTTTGCAGCACATCTGAAATTCACTCTGTCTCTTGCTAGTTCACCCACTTCGTCGATGGTCATGTTCATGGTTTCTTTAATATCTTGTAGCCATCATCTTCTTGGTCTGCCTCTGCGTCCTGGGACCCTGCCCTCTAGTATTGTTCTTTCCAGGCCATCGTGACGCTTGATATGACCAAAGTATGTAATTTTTCTGTATATCATGTTGTTTATCAGGAGAGCCGCTGTAGCGTTAGTTGTTAGTGAACTCGCTTCGCAAGGCTGGTGGTCTGGGTTCAGCTCCCGCAATGCGCGTGGAATTTTTCCCGACCGCGACGGCTCTCAGGTCGACCCAGCCTCAACAGGGTACCAAACATGCTCTAGGAAAGTAAAGGCGGCCGGCGTGATGCTGACCACATCACCCATCGTGGTCAATGAAAAATACAGGCCTAACACTGTATTGACCTATATACACGAGGTATGAAAGGGTTCCTTTACTTACTTTTACTTATGTTGTTTATCAGCCAATTCTCTTTAACGTTTAGTTCTTTCCGGACATCAGTGTTCTTTCTTTTTTCTGTCCATAGTATTCGTAGGATCTTTCTGTAGCATTTAGTTTCGAAGGACTGGATTTTCGTTCTTAATTTTGTGTAATAGTCCATGATTCACAACCATAAGTAGCCACTGGGAAAATGCATGCTCTCAATATTTTTAATTTTAGTATTTTGCTGGTGCTTTGCCACATGTTCTTCATTGTGTTTAACTTCTTGATTGCTATTGCCAATCTTCTTCAGATCTCTTTGGAGCAGTCACCGTTATTGTTAATTATTGAGCCCAGATATTCGTAGCTCTCTACACATTGGAGTTCTTCTTTGTTTATTTGGATGTTAGGTGAGCCTTTTGCTTTGTCAGTTGACATGATTTTTGTTTTTGTGTATTCAAATACAGATGTTGGTCTTCACTATGTTTCTTGGTCGTCACGATTAGGTTTTCCAAACCTTCTTTGCTGGTGGATAATAATACTTTGCTGGTGGATAGTAATTACTTTCTCTTTCTTTCTTTCTCGAATCATGTTTGCCTCACAGCGTCAGGTCAAGAAGAGATTTCTAAAACGGGCCCTTGTATGCGCTTTGTAAATAGTCTCTTTCGTCCCCTCTATTATCTCTGAGGTCCATCTTTTGCGTGGCCGGCCTTTTGCTTTGTACCCATTGTATCGGAGCAGCATTGCTCTTTGAGGTGTACTGTCTGATTTTAATCTGCTTACGTGGCCGAACCATTTAATTTGTTGTTTCTTGATGAAGTCTAGTACTGATGTTGTACCTGCAGCAAATCAGACATTACTGCAGCAAATAAGAAACTGGGCAGCTTTGAGAATAAATGTCTCCGAAAATTATTACAAGTAAAATGGAGTGATTTTGTTTCGAACAACGTAGTGAGAGATAGAACACACCAACAATCCGTATCAAATATTATAAGGAAACGAATGTGGAAATATTTAGGTCATGTTCTTAGATCAGACGAAAAGAGACCAAATCAACAAGTCCTTATGTGGTCATCAGTTGGGAAAAGAAAATGTGGAAGACCCAAGACCACTTTTCGAAGAACAATCCTACAAGAAAGTAAACTATTGGGATGTAAAACCATACAAGATCTCCAACTGCTGGCAGCGAACCGCATTACATGGAGATCTAAAACCTCTGCCCTATGTGCCGCCTTTGGCACGAAAGGAACAAACTAACTAACTAACATTACTGCAGACTTCCCACGTATGAAAAATAGGAAAGAAAGTCAAGTAATAAAATAATAGACTAGCCCACCTACGATACAACATTGACAACACAACAACAAGAGGAACAAAAGAATATTAACTGTAATCATCAGAAACTGAAATACATAAAGGGCAAGCGCACAAGGTTGTAGGTAAGTAATGTGTGGCATATATAACACACTACACACGTACCAGCGATGTCGGAAATATCGACCATACGTCGACTTTACATTAATAATGCCATCTATTTGGTGTTAAAATGTCGACACGCTGAAATTGTACCCAGTGGCGGCTCGTCATTAAGGGCCAGTGGGGCCGAGCCCCACAAAAGTAATGTGTATAAATTAAATTATAACTTAACCCAATACCATGATCTTCCACACAAAAATATGTCTGGTCCCACCAACAAAACTTAGCACGAGCCGCCACTGTTTGTACCATAAAGACAATCTACTAAAACACTAGACTTGTAGAAGGTAACTATAGTCAGAAGAAGCGACACATCCTCATGTAGTCATAAGGTAGGAACCATCATTATGCATACCCTTCGAAATCTGCTGGGGAAGACAGAGCACCTATGGTTCTGCCCGGAGTGCTGTGACATCATAGAGATATATATAAATAGATCGACAGATAGATAGACAAACAGATAGATCGATAAATAGATAGACACATATATACGTGGATGTTTCTGGTTTTTGTACTTTGTAACCAATAACCTTGGGCATGTAATGAGGAAGGGAGGTTTAGAACACACTGTAACAACCGGTAAAATCGAGGGTAGACGAGACAAAGGAAGACAGAGAGATACAATTTTGGATAGCCTGACTTCATGGCATCGTAGAGTGTCTACATCTGAGTTGATAGCAAACACCAACGACAGAGATTTGTGGAAATCCATGATCGCCTACGCCAGCCGGCATGGCACCTGATGATGAACCAATAACCAATAATAAGGGATATCGGGTTAAGCGGAAATTCCCGGAAATCATACCACTCACGAACATGACCATTGCGTTATAGTAAAGTACGTAATTATTGCATTATAGTATTGCGCGTCACAATTGCATTCCAGTATTGCAAGTGACTATTACTTACCTAGTTATCACTTGCCTAGTTATCAAGACTGCCCCGAATATGATACACTGAGGCAAACTCACTGGCCTAACGAAACAACACTCGACAGAAAACTACACGGACCTCTGTGTGAGCTACAAAAGACAGTGAAGTTCATACAAGAGACAACATTGAATATATAGACATATTTCAAGCGAACGAAAGGAAGGAAGGAAGGATCACTTGCCGTAGAAATGTCGGGGTTCCGAGGCATGGACCAACAATTTTCGTTAAACTCTCGGCAAGCGGTTGGACTATAGGTTCCCTGATCACTATTAATTGAAGATCTAAACTACAGGTACTTCTGAAGTCGGAAAAGGGCACGCTTACGTGGTGGGAGACACTAATAATAAGAAATGCAGAATTCACGCAAAAACCAGTCAAAAGCGCCATACAAGGTTCTCTGACTACGCCTGACATAGCTGGCGAATTCAAAATGAAAAAGAATATAAAGGCTGACAAAGAATAGAGAAGAATAATGTGTATCTGCTGCTGCCCTTAGCGCAAAGGACGTCACATGCTAGCTAGAAAGAAGAAAGAGAGAGTGATAGTGTGTGTGTGTGAGAGAGAGAGGGAGAGAGAGAGAGAAAGAATTAGTATTAGTAAGAGCCACAATAAAATATCAAATAATGAGAAGACAAAGAAATGTGTATAATTTAATGTTGGGAAATTCTAGGTTTGAATGTTTCCATAAGTAATCGTCCATTTGTAGTGTTCCTCAAAATCCGTCATTCTTGTTGTATCGTTTGCTTGATAAAGGCCTTTGGGTCGAAACGTTGCTGTATATCGTCACTGTTTCTGTATTTTGTAAAATTACAGTACTTTGTTTTTACGTGTTTTCGCTATAATTTAATACCAAACTCAATCAAATGACAGCTAGGTTCAATGATTGATTGATTGATTGATATGACCATCATCATTGCACCATGTGGGCTCCGATCTCTTTCTTACACAGGAAGATCTCAGCTGCAGTGCACGAGCTCCGTAGCACCAGCGAGGGTCCCGATGTAATTTATAAGATTAAAATATTTTTGTAGGAATTTTATTTTTAATCTTTTCTAATGAATTTTGCCCAGGCAGAAGCTTTACAGCCTGCTTTTATCAATTTTGTGATACCAATGGTTCTTTTACGTGCTCAAATTGAACACGGGACCTACGTTTTATCGTCCGTCTCCGATAGGACTAGAACTCGATCTCACCTACACTGAGATCAGGGATCTCTGGAAAAATATCCAGATGTCTCCACGAGGAGCGAACCTGGTACCTTTGGCACGAGAGACCAGAACCTAACCTCTATGCCACAGAGTCCCCCGTTACCTTCTTTTTCTTCGAACGCTCCATATCGACCACTTGTCAACCACTCTGCGTGATTTGTATGTGATCTGAGCCTAAGCGCGATTGTACTTTGTGCCAATCATGCGCCTACAAGTAGGCCAGCACATTCGATTTCTTCGCTGCTTTTTATTTACTAGGGTAGCATCCCTAGGGTCTACATCAGTCGCCTCTTACGACATGCATTGTAGGTTGCAGTGGTACTATTCTTTGCTTCCATTGCGGGCCCCGTCACCCACGCGGGCGTACACGTTACCTAACCTCAGCCCTAACCTCTACCACACAGAGATTGTAAGGTTTCAAGCTGTAACCTTTTCCGTGTGCGTTAAATCCTATGATCAAATGTACTCTCAGGAACTGAGCCAACAGAACACTCGCTCAAGCAGAATTTTATTTCAGACAGTGAACAATAGCACCTTTATACCTGCACCGCAAAAACTGACATGCGGTGCCAAATACACATGCCTTGATTAATACAGCAGGTAAACGACACCTGAAAGGACAAATATAACAGTAGACACGGAACATGACATAGTTAAGTGTGAACGCTTGGCGATGTTATTTTTGAAGAATGTCATCGAGGTACACAGGGGGGTAGCTGTATCGAATTTTCTGAAGCTGTATCGAATTTTTGTGAAACTGTATCAGGTTTTTTGTTTAGCGTTTCATACCTAGTCGGCCAGATTTGATTTAACTTCATCATTTTTTTTTTCGTATGTCGTACCAACTTACCCCAATCTTGAAACACCCAGCTGATCGTTAAAGAGCGATCGAATACACGAAGCAGCTGCAAGTGACCGTTCCAATGACCAGTTCTAGAAGAGTTGTAAATATTCCTATACCGGAACGACCACACCCAGTCAGAAAACTTGTAAAGTAGTAAATACTATTACAAGTTTACTAATTACAATGCATACGATACAAAAAGAATGCCGCACTCAGTCAGTAAAGGATGCAGTACAAAAGGTTCTTTGACGTAGATCCAACCCAAACATACAGTGTTAACCGGATCATTAAAGACAACTTGTACGCACGAAGGAAGGGGAAGTGTGAGGGACTGATTGTCAGCGAGACAGACTGAAAACATTTCCCGTAGGGGTAAAACAAAAGCCCTGACCTACACCATGTATGGTACCATACACAAAGTGGGGGCCTAATTTCAACAGAGGTTCAACGTCAGTCGTTCTTGTCAAAGATCAATTATTTATCACAATAAGAATGATAATTGCAACGTCAGTCGTTCTTGTCAAAGATCACAATTATATATCACAATAAGAATGATAATTGCAACGTCAGTCGTTCTTGTCAAAGATCAATTATTTATCACAATAAGAATGATAAAATTGGTCGCAACAAAAAACGAACGCAAGAAGAAACACCCAGCAATTCCAGTAGAGACTAAAAGACAGATTATAAATGCAATCTTCATACCAACACTGTGCTACCAGTGCTAAACTTGGACACTGACAAAAGAACAAGAAAGGGGAATTACCACCTGGGAAATGAGATGCTTGAGGAAAGCAGTAAATAAAACAAGAAGAGATCATATAAGAAATGAGGAAATTAGAAGAACAGTCGGAACAACACCTGCTATTAGATTTATTGAAAAACAGAGACTCAAATGTTTTGGCCACCTGGTCAGAATGAACCCGAATACACCAGTTGCAAGAGCGTACAACCTGAAAATGGAATCATCAAGAGGAATGGACAGACCAAGAAAAATATGGATCGATGGAGTTACCAGACATCATAAAAATACAAAATACCACAGCATATCAAGCTACCTGTGACCACTATCTCGGAAACCGATCATCAGTTAAACCTGCTACGCCTAGCGGCAAAACCCCAAAAACAGAGAAGGACAAAGAGAAAAGAAAGACTGCAATATGATTGACTGAATCCCATAACTTTATAAAACATATTCGTAACTTCCGTTGCTTCCTCTGGGGTTCTTGTAAGAAAACTCCTTGTGCGCATAACTTTATATCCATAATTTTGTCATTTACTATTATATATTCCGACTGATAAAACGAATACAGAGAACCGATGGACGGTGCTGGATTTTAGGTACATTAATTTCCATGAAATTGTAGTAGCAGCTGCCGTGTAAGTGCTCTGAGGTTTGTATCTGATGTTTTACATTAGATGCATGGAACACATTACTTATGGGATATAACACATTACCTATGGGGATAGAACACATTACTTATGGGGATATAACACATTCATATGAAATGTACATATACATCCAGTCTACATACCTAGATACAAATCTATCTAACTACCTACTTCACGGTCGGTCTATCTGTCGGTAATTGGTCTGTCTGTCTGTCGATCTATCTGTCTGAATATGTGTGTCTATCTACCCTATCTTTCTTTACGTGGATGCATTCACTACCAATATCTCTATCGATCGACAAACGTCAATTAAAGCAAGTCAAAGAATGTACATACTTAAGGAGCATTGTTTTTATTGGTTATTGGTTACTAAACTGGTGACACCGATTTTCCAATGCAAACATGCCACCATGAACACTAAAAGAGCTTTGTTCAACACAATCTTTCTTCCAACATTATGCTGTCAGTCCCAAACCTGGACACTGACATCAAACGAAAGAAGAACAACTAGTCACGACAGAGGGGAAGCGTCTACGCAGAATGCTGGGAGTATCAAGAAGAGACCAGTTTAGAAATGAAGACATCAGGGGAAAAATATGGGTACAACATCTGTACTGAACTTTATCAAGAAACAACAAATTAAACGGTTCGACCATATAAGCAGATTACCAACGGGACAGTGCGCATCAAAGAGAACTCAGATACAACGGCGAACAGATCCAGAGGACGACCACGTTAAAGATGGATCAGAGAAATCACCATTTTTGTCCCTGGACACGCAGGAGTTAGGGGTAATGAACAGTGATGATTGACTGGCTTGGCTACAATATCAGAGGAGCTGCAATGGATCGAAATGACATTCTTCACGCATTGAAAGAGTCTTTCCGAACAGAGGAGTTTCAGGGCTGTTAATCCAACTAGCTGACCAGATTGAGAGAGATGGGTGTCCATATTGGTGCAGCCCGAAAAGAACGACATACTAAATATGCAAGAGATTGATTAATCAACATCGAACTGGCGTGTTGGGCAGCTGGACGCTGCTGGATTTGCTGAGGCGGAGATCGGAGCACCTATGGACATGTCCGGAGTTCTATGATGATAGTCCTCATATAACTGATAACTAATGGATCGACGGAATATTGGAGGCCCTAAATTCCACCTTGCACAAAGCACATTAGGAGGCTCGCTCCAGACGCCTCTTTTCGACCTGACCCTAGAGGCAAAATAAGATATAGAATAGATAATTACGCAGGTACTGTAATTCATTTAAAACGGCACGTTCATTGTTCATTTATTTTTGACCACATAATTATTGTATTTCCGCAAAATACATTTTACTGTAATTATCCAAATAACATATTTTTGAAGAGAGATAAGAGTATCTTCAAATGTCCTTTGAGTCTATTTCCATACTTATTATCGGATAATTTGCAAGGATTCAATCTTGCAGATATATTTAATAAATAACAATGTTTGTTTAAAGGGAGCATACATAGATTCTATGTACCACGTTATTCAGTATCAGACATGCCTAGAAGATTGATAGTTTCTCTCAGGGAAACGTTATTCCTCATTTCTCAAATAGTAACCTTTCTATTTTAAGACATGATTCTCATATTTAGCTCAGAAATATGTTGTGTTTTTATGATAGTACAGAAGTACTAAGAACAGAGAGGTCTATGTGACGTAGAGGTTAAGTGCTGGCCTCTCGTTCCGAATGTACTCGGTTTGTTCCCTAAACCATTGGCATATTTTTCAGAGATCCCTCATATTCCATATATTCTCATATTTAGCCAGACATTTTTGTCTTTATGTTATGTTATTTGATCAAGTCATTGCATCTTGGACATTCCCATGCGTGCTCCGTCCTCCGTTGCAGCAGCCACCACAAAGTCCACTTGCAGGCCATACCCATGAGAAGTTTGATTAATATATCTTCTCTCTCTACCACGAAGACGATGTGTCCAAACTCAACTCTTTAGTCTTGCAATCGTTTCATTGTCTGAGATTTGTCCATATCACATAAATGAGTGGCACCACCTTGATGCCATCGGCTTTGCCCATACTTCTGCCAGCTTGAGACGGGGCATTGTTTGGAAGAAAGTCAGCACGTTAGTTACCCTGCACTCCAACATGTTAAAGTGTGTACTGCCAAGTCTTAGTCTTGAGATGTGACCTCCTAATGCAGTCCACCCATTCCTCGCGCAGACTTCCAGATTCAATTCTTTGAAGCATATTAATCGAGTGTGATATGATAATCGTAAGGGTACCATGTTGCCACGTCTTCATATCTATAGCTATCTCCTACAGCCCCTACCAGCGCTTATGTATATCGTTAATCTCTGCATCCAAATATCTTCTTCATGCATTTCCAGGCTCCCTCTCTTTCGCTTTGTTTGTGGATTTCAAGAAAGAACCATTTTTGTTATATTCCTCTCAGATTTTCTCAAGGCGTGTCCTTGCCAGCACCAGCATCTTTTTCTTTACCTCTTTGTTCAGTGGGATTCCTCTTGCTCTCTCCATAGGCACCTCATTTGTGACTATATCATTATCTCAGTCCCTCTCATTATCAATTATATAATTTGTTCTCAGACAAATCAACAATTTTCTCAGTACCACTGTCTCGAATTAAACATTTTCAAAATGTCTAATCAGATACACTCCTTATCAAAACTATTTACAGTTTTATTTTTCTCCCTTGTTGTTGTTATCTTCTTTGAAGTTGAACTTTCATATTCTTGAGCTTAGCAGCAAATTACCGTTTAATTTAATCCACAAAGCCTGCACTGTTCTCTTTGCTTGAGTTTGAGTTGGAACGATAACGACTCCTATGATTAGCTTCTCGATTAAAAAAAAATTGGCACGTCTTCATGGCGATGGTTTGGAGTGTTAGAATTTCATCTTCAATGCCAACCACTGTAGTATGCATTGAATGCAAGTTAATTATTTCACACTTTCTAAGATTGTATAGACTTGCTATATTAAGACGCCCACAACGTTTATGTAGATTGTTTAACATTTCGTGCAACTTATTTTAAGTACTGGAATTTCCCGCACAACAATTGGGACATTGATGTAAACATATTTTGAAATCCCATAATTACAATTGAGTTTCTTTGTAAACCATCAATAAACCAATACATCTCTCTCCTCTCTCTCCTCTTCTATATATATATATATATATATATATATATATATATATATATATATATATATATATATATATATATAAGCTGTGATAACGTAGTAGTTAACGCACTCGTTTCTTGGGGGCGTGATCAGGGTTTAATTCCACGGTGGGGGTGGGACATTTTTCCAACCGTAATGGCTCTCAGGTCGACCATCAAATGGGTACCAAAAATCACTGGAAACTAAAGGCGACCGGCGTCATGTTGACCACATCACCCATTGTATGCCGATGGTCAATGAACAACACAGATCTAAAAACCGTTTTCCCTAATACACCTCATGAGATGAAAAATGGTTCCTTTATAAGTATATAAACAACTGTTATAAGAAGGAGAAGATGGAGATATGTTGGACACACCTGGAGAAGAAATGAGCAACGAATATCAAAGCATGCATTGAAATGGGATGTAAAGTGTTCAAGAAAGAGAGGAAGAACTCTGAAACGAACTTTGCTGAGAGAGGCAAGAAATATCGGTCACAGTTCCATGGAGGAGATTGAGCGAGTTGCCCAGAATAGACCGTATGGAGAAATTGCTTGCAGACCCTATGTAACCTATAATGGTATGAGAGGAATTAATATTATTATAAATATATAACTACATTGTGATTTGCCTATCCTCCTCTCTTCCTAAAATCTGCATAATTTTAGCACAATATCAGTGGAGGAAGGGAGATTTATCCAGAAAGACTCAGTCGAACAAATCAGCAGCAACATGGACACTAACCACGACTCGTAGCGTCAATAATGAAGACACCTTATCGAGGATTGACGACACACTATAGATGTCTTCTAATGTCTCTCAATGTAATCAATATAACATCGACACATGAAATCAATCATAAATGATCCATTGTATTACGTGTAACCTCGTGGAGATTAGGGGGAGCGTGAATAGAACCACTGTCTTCTCTATTATGTCAAAAAAGGCGAATGAGAACGGTAGGTCGTGAGGCCGATGTAACCCACTGTAAAAAAAAGCAAGTTACAAAAAAACGCAGTGAGGCCGACGATCACACACTGTTAAAAAAATAAATCCACAGCTAAAAAAATCGGTGGTGAGGCCAATGATCCCTCATGCAAAAAAAGGAGACAGATAAAAAAATCGGTCGTGAGACTGATGATCCCACACTGTAAAGAAAAACGACAGATACAAAAATCGGTCGTAAGACTGATGATCTCACACAATGCAAAGAAAAACGACAGATAAAAAAATCGGTCGTGAGGCCAATGATCCCTCACTGTAAAGAAAAACGACAGATACAAAAATCGGTCGTGAGGCCAATGATCCCACACTGCAAAAAAAAAAAAAGACATACAAAAATCGGTCGTGAGGCCAATGATCCTTCACTGTAAAAAAAGGTGACAGATACAAAAAATGTCGTGAGGCCGATGATCCCACACTGTCTAGAAAAACAACAGATACAAAAATCGGCCGTGGGGCCGATGATCCCACACTGTAAAGAAAAAACAACAGCTACAACAGAAAAGATGGACAGGAAAATAAAATGCTCATTTGAGTGCAAAATATTTTGTTTCTGTCTTGTGTGCCATTTGGTGCGACAAGAAACGATGATGCAGATACGTGGATCCGATCGAAGTAGGTGGTGCGGGTACATGTACGGGAATCTGTAATTCAGATAAATCTAAATATAGACTGACCTCATTACGAGAGCACATGTGTTGGGTGTTGATCTAAGTGAGTCAGTCACCTACCATCATCATCTACTATTTTAGATTCTTATAGTACATACTGTGGGCGTCTGTAGCTTAAGCGATAGTGAGCTCGATCACAACCCATGCGTGCCTGGTTCAAACTCCACCGCAAGCAATTTGGAAGCAGATTCGTGTCCGTGAATTTTTCAGAACGTTATAAATAGAATCCCCCGTTAGAAAGCAATGACAAACTACTGAACGTATAATTCTTCTTTCTTTCTTTTGTCCTTCTCTGCTTTTTTGCCGCTAGGCGTAGCAGGTTTAACTGATGATCGGTTTCGGAGATAATGCACGCTCGATCGCTTGATATGGTGTGGTATTGTGGAGTTTTAAGATGTCTGTAACTCCATCAAACCATCTTTTTCTTGGTCTGCCCTTTCCTCTTGATGATTCCATTTTCAGGTTGTATGCTCTTGCAACTGGTGTATTCGGGTTCATTCTGAAAAAGTGGCCAAACCATTTGAGTCTCTGTTTTCAATAAATCTAATAGCAGGTGTTGTTCCGACTGTTCTTCTAATTTCCTCATTTCTTATATGGTCTCTTCTTGTTTTATTTACTGCTTTCCTCAGGCATCTCATTTCGCATGTGGTAATTTTCCTTTCTTGTTCTTTTGTCAGTTCCCATGTTTGGCTCTGGTAGCACAGTGTTGGTATAAAGATTGAATTTATAATCTGTCTTTTAGTCACTACTGGAATTGCTGGGTGTTTCAAAATTGGGGTAAGCTGGTATGTAATGTTGTTGGCTTGCTGGATTCTAGTTTCGATCTCTCTGTCCAGTCTACTATCAGATGTGAAGATACTTCCAAGGTATTTGAATTCTCTCACCTGCTTTAGCGTTTGGTCATTTATTTGTATGTTGATATCTTTATGTTCTCTGCTTATAGTCATGACTTCTGTCTTTTGAATGTTGATCTTCATGTTGTATTTGAGGCAGTTATTGTTGAGTAAGTTTATGTGTTCTTGAAGCTGTTCAATAATATTATGTAATAAACACTGGTTTACTGTGGTTGATGGCTAAATCCTGTAAAGGATATGCTACGATTTTCACGTTTTCATAGTACATACTACTTAAATTATCACTCGACAGCGAGTCCCTCGTTTCCTGACTTCCTCATTATCATCACTCTGTAGAAGATAGGTGCTCGCTGCACGTTTTAAAGGTACTCGATTCGCTCACTCGTGAAGCCATCGAAATATTTTTTCAGAGATCCCTGATCTCATTGTAGGTGAGATCGCGTTCCTAGTCCTATCTGAGGTGAACGATAAAACAGGTTCGAGAACGTAGAAGTACCATTGTCAATTCAAAATCGAGAAGAGCAGGCTGGAAAGCCGCTACCCGAGAAAAGATAAAATTCCTACAAAATGTTTTCACCATCTTCAAAATTACACAGGGGACCCTCGCCGGTGATACAGAGTTCATGCTCACTCGCTGAGATCTTCCTGTGTAAGAAAGAGAACGGAGCACACATGGTTACTCACTGAAGTGCAATGATGATGGTCATATCAATCGTTTCACTATATTTGTGTTTACTTCTATTCTTCCTTGACAGATTGTATTCTTGTTTAAAAACAAGTTAATTGCATATCCTTTACAGGACTTTACGAATCAACCCAAGCTTTTTAACGCTTTTTGTGATTTTTCTAGGCATTATTACGTTCAGTAGTTTGCCATTGCTTTCTGAACGGTGGTGCCATCGTCCTTTGTTAAAATCCACGAGAAACAATTTGCAACCAAACTGTCCGCAGCGTGATTCGAACTCAGAACGTCGAGGTTAATAGACCGAGTCACTATACCATAAGCCACAGAAGCCACCTGTATTCTTGTTAGGTGCCATATATTCATCAGATCATCTTTCTGTCTTCATCACATGAAACATCATCCATCCTTTATCGCTTCAAATATTCACTAGGTCAGAGTCATGCATCCATTCTGGTCTTGCCTTATCTACATCTGCTGTGAAGCGACGTAAGGAGTTTCTGTTTTTTTTTAATCCTGTACCAGGTGTCTTGCATTTGTAGTTGTTAGACTTTGATGCAGGATATCGGTGATATTATCTATCTGTCGGATTTTTGGACTTCCTCGGACTCTGCGTCCGGGTTGTGGTTTGTTATAGGCGCGCAATCGTAATAGATCTTGTTTCATTCTCATTAGGTGACCGAACTATTTTATTTGTTGTCTTCTTCTTCTCCAAACGCTCTATATCGATCACTTGTTAAACCACTCTTTGTGATTTGTATGTGATCTGAGCCTAAGAGCGGTTGTACGTTGTGCCAGTTATGCATCTACAAGTAGGCCAGTACATTCGATTTCTGCGATGCTTTTTTAGTAGGGTAGCTTCCTAGGTCCCTACCTCAGTCGCCTCTTACGACATGTCTTGTAGGTAGCAGTGTTACTATTCTTTGCTCCTCTTTGCTCCACACGGCAAGGTGTTGTCTTCTAATATGCTGGATGCATGGTGTGATTCCAACGATATTTCTAATGTTCTCATTTCTCAATCCATCCCTTCTGGTAACACTCACGACTTCCGGCTTTCCCTTCTGGTAACATTGAGGGGGCCCTCGCTGGTGCTACGGAGTTCGTGCACTGCCGCTGAGATCTTACTGTGTAAGAAAGAGATCGGAGCACACATGGTTACTTACCGAAGTGCAATGATGATGGTCCTAATAATCAATCAATGGACGACTTTTCTTCAACGGTTCATTTCATGTCCTTTCTTCATCGTTTGTAATACTGGTGTAAGCGGGCAAGACGAAGACAACTTTATTAACTACTGTGAAGCAATAATAAACGGACGGATAGACAGCAATCTGTGAGAGTTTACCATTATGGCATCAGTACTGTTTAGTTGTACATTACAGGCAACTTTCGATGTC
This sequence comes from Arion vulgaris, assembly GCA_020796225.1. NCBI lineage: Eukaryota > Metazoa > Mollusca > Gastropoda > Stylommatophora > Arionidae > Arion > Arion vulgaris. The sequence continues at coordinate 5,831,804 of CM036760.1, forward strand.
GAGTCGGTTTGAAATATAATGTTTTATATACATATGTGCGCTCGCCTGTCCAGCGTGTTCGTAGCGAGTTGGACTGTGACTAGCCCTCTGTGAGTACGGGTTCAATTCCGCGGACTGGCAGAAAAGCTACAGGTTCCCCAGATTTACGGTGTTCGTGGCACCGAACCGAAGGGTTACGATGTCCATGACACCGAGCCGAAGAGCTTTCAGCTCAAGTGCTTCTGGATCGAAAACAATATATATATATAAATATGTGCGCCCGCCTGCCAGCGTGTTCGTAGCGCGTTGGACTGCCAGTGACTAGCCCTCTGTGAGTACGGGTTCAATTCCGCGGACTGGCAGAAAAGCTACAGATTCCCCAGATTCACGGCTTTCGTGGCACCGAACCGTAGGGTTACGATGTCCATGGCACCGAGCCGAAGAGCTGAATGCTCAAGTGCTTCTGGATCGGAAAAAAAAATACATATGTGTACGTATACTAGAGGGCAGGGTCCCAGGACGAAGAGGCAGAGGCAGGCCAAGAAGAAGATGGCTACAAGATATTAAAGAAACCATGAATATGACCATCGACGAAGTGGGTGAACTGGCTAGAGACAGGGTGAATTTCAGATGCGCTGCAAAGAGAGTAACGTCCTATAAAGGATACGCACCTTGATGATGATGACATAAACATTCATACATAAATACATATGTACATGCATACATACACACATATAAATATATATATAACTACACGCACACATACATACGTACGTACATAACTAGTGCATACATACACACATATATAAACATGCGCACATACACATAAATATATACATACTAAACACACACACACACAACTACATACACACATTCATACATATGTATGTACACAAATACGTGTCTATATATATATATATATATATATGAATACCGTCGATGGAAGGAATGTGAAAAATCAATAACCACAACAATATAAATAATGATGACAATAGCTGCAGTGACAAAATGTGTGAATTAATTAGATTTGTATTCAGTTCAGTTCAGTTTCAGTTTGGAATATCTTCATCGCACTCCGGACATGTCCATAGGTGCTCCGATCTCCTTCGCAATATCTCCAACAGCGTCCAGCGACTGACCGTACCAGTTCGATTTTGATTGATGAGCCTACTCACGTATCTGTTATGCTATTATTTTCTTGCCACTCCAATCTTCAAACCCAGCTCCTGCAATCTAGTAGTTGACGTGGATTGGTTTAAATGAAAATCTTCTTTGCGGCCACACTCTATGAGGGTGTTCAAAATATCAGCTCTATCCATTGGCTGGCCGTCTGATATGGTGGCAGAGCCAGCCAGCCTGTCTGCTCTCCCATTGCCAACGACACCGATGTGCCCAGGAACGAAGATTAATGTAATTCTGCAAATTGTTGACGCTTGTAGGGATTCAATTAGATGTGTATGCATTCCATGAACAGCTATGACACAACAATGAGTACATATGATAAGAAGAGGTGCAGAGATGACTTGTACTACGCACATAGGGGCAGGACCAATAAACAAACTGGTCAAGATATTGCTGGACTTCCCTAGATCATCATCATCAGGTGCCGTCTCCACATCGAAGGTTGGCTGCAATGAATCTCCAGCATCCTCTGTCTTTCGCCTTGGTGTTGCACACTGCCAGACTGTAACCTGTCCATTTCTTAAAGTTTCCCTCCCACTTATCTCTCGGTCTTCCTCTTGCTCTTCTCCCCTCAACTTTCCCTCTAGTAAATGTTTTATCATGGTGTCATGCCTTTTTATGTGCCCAAAATACTTTACTTGTCTGAATTTTATTTCTCTTAATAATTGTTTCTTCATGCCTAGTTTTCCTAAAACTTGTTTATTTGTCTGTTTTTCTGTCCATGAAACTCTGCTTATTCTTCTATATATCCACATCTCAAATGCATCAATTCTGTCTTCTAACTGCTTGTTCATTGTCCATGTTTCCGAGCCATACATTAATATAGGATATATATAGCATTTGATCATTCTAATTTTTAGCCTGTTTGTGATTTGTTTGGATGTCAGTAACTTTCTCATACTATTGAAATTATCCTTGGCCATTCCTATTCTCTTTTTAATTTCAGTTATACATCTGCCATCATCTGTTATCATCTGACCGAGATAGGAGTAGCTTTTCCCTAGATACAGTCTGGTTAATGTAGCAAGTATCGACATAATCTTCGCTGCGACTTCGCTTCTCGAGCACACATGGTTATTCAAGGAAGTGCAATGATAAGGGCCCTATCAATCAATCAATCAAATCAATCAATCAATCAATCAATCAATCAATCAAACAATGACAAATAGAGAGAGAGTATTTGAAAGAAGACAGAGAAGACATGGACCGACATGTGTTGCCGAGGCGCTCATGTGGAGCAAAGAATAGTAACACTGCAACCTACAAGGCATGTCGTAAGAGGCGACTAAGGTAGGGGCCTAGGAAAGCTACCTAGTAAATAAAAAGCGTTGCAGAAATCGGATGTACTGGCCTACTTGTAGGCGCATAACTGGCACAACGTAAAATCGCTCTTAGTCTCAGATCACATACAAATCACAAAGAGTGGTTTAACAAGTGGCCGTTATGGAGCGTGTGAGGAAGAAGAAAGAAGAAGAAGAAGACATGGATGTTTTTGAAAAACTGGAGAGAATCATTGTTTATATAGTCAATGATTCAACCAGTGGCGGCTCGTCATTAAGGGCCCCTGAGCGATCCCCACCAAAAATAATGTATAACGTGTATTTATTATTTTGGAAATTAAAATATTGCAACCAAAAACCATGATTTATCCTGAAAGAAATGTCTGGCCCCACCAACAAAAATGATCACGAGCCGCCAATGGATTCAACACAAGTGTTTTATCCTTTCAGCTGAAGCTAACTGTCTAGCTCCACACTAGCTACTGCGGTTGGTTTCATTTTCCCTATATCTCAGTAAATACATACGGATATCCTAATTTTAGCTGGATGACTGATCGAATCGACCCAACGAGATTTAAACGCCGCCCATTGATTAGCGAGCAGCTTTAAGATAATGTCATTGATCTGGGACGATTTGACAAATAAGAAATAAAAAAAAACAAAGAAACAGAATACCAAAAGCTTATTTTAACTTGACAGTTGACGTTCCTTAGTATTGGGGCTGGGATACATTAACAAAACAAAAACAGATGAGGTTGCTGTTGGATGAATTTACTCACAAATACAAACTCTTCAAAATCAGTGTGCACACACCGATATCTATATAAGAAGCATATTATATACTAGCTAATTAACCCGGCTTCGCTCGGGATTCGAAAACGTATGTAATAGGGATTACAATTTTTAAAAAAAAATGGTAATATTTTGCTTTAATTAGCAAACATTACATAATTATTGTGTAAGTTATATTTATTTATCTATTAGAGCCTGATAGTAAACAACATTCCTTGCTTTGCCATTGTTCGCAAGCACATATACATGTTTTCCACTTTCAACTCTAGACATGCCACATATAACTGACCATGGCTTGGCAGAAATCGGATGCATGTGTCCTGGACATGTACAAGTCTTTTCGTTTAGGGGCTTACGAAACCAATGTGCAACGTATACACGTTCTTGGCAAAGATCAAACATATCACAAAGAATGATTAAAATTGGTGGTAAAGAACGAATGCAAAGCAGAAGAAGACTGACCATGGCTAAAGAAGTCCGATCTCAAATCAATCCCAGCACTTCGTTTACTACAAACTAAGTATAACAACAAACGGAATGCGACCAGAAAACATGTAAAAATAAACGTAGTACGATTATAAAGATAACATTAAACGAATTACAACCAAATCACATCATACAATAAACATATACCACATTATAGTATAAAGATGAAGGTTGATAGTGCTACTGCTACCCTCCAGTGGCTCCCTGAGACTCCGTTTACTGGGGGTCGTTGTTGCAGATAACTGATAACTGAACTGATATAACACAAACATAAGTATGACATCAAACATACTGTGACTAGAAAAAGATTCAACAATGGACGTAGGATAAATACAACGACAGCAACAAAAGGACTGTGATCACGAATAACTCACCAATAATAGCATGGACTCTTACTGTCAGCTGTGTCCTTAAAATGAGCGTGTTCTTGCGCCTGAAGAAAAAGAACAATACGAACATTGAAATCAATGAGCACTCTTAACTGTTACAAACAACTAAACCGTTGTTAAAGAAGCTGGTGTTCCTCTCTCCGACATCGCCTCACAATACAAATATGATTGATTGATTGGGCCATCATCATTGAACTTCGGTGAGTAACCATGTGTGCCCCAATCTCTTTCTTACAAAAGAAAGATCTCAGCGGCAGAGCAACAGCTCCGTAGCACAAGCAAAGGTCCCCGATATAATTTAGAAGATGGTGAAAATATTTTGCAGGAATTTTATTTTTAATCATTAAAATTAATTTTGCCTTGGCAGCGGCTTTCCAGCCTGATCTTCTCAATTTTGAACTGCCAAGGATTCTTTTACGTGATCAACTTGAGCAAGGTACCTACGTTTTATAGAACGTCTCCGAAAGAACTGAAAACTCGATCTCGCCAACAATTAGATAATGAATCTCTGGAAAAGTATTCCGGTAGCTACATGAGGGAGCGAACCTTCGAACGAGAGGCGAGCTCCATGAGGGAGTGAACCTTTGAACGAGAGGCGAGCTTAATGAGGGAGCGAACCTTTGAACGAGAGGCGAGCTCCATGAGGGAGCGAACCTTTGAACGAGAGGCGAGCTCCATGAGGGAGTGAACCTTTGAACGAGAGGCGAGCTCCCAAGCTCTACGCTACAGAGACCCCTACAAAACAATTTTTATTAATACTAATTATCGCAGAGGAGCGTCTGACCGAATGCATTATAGCACGGCTCACATGCGAGAGACCTGTGTTCAGTTCACGGTAATTTCCAAGGATTGTTTTCTGTTGTGCGCATAACAGAAATGTCCTAACCTGGACAGCTTCGCAGCGACTGCCCTAGCCATGCATCCATTAAAATCCTCAGGCTCTCGTCCCACATCGTCATAAAAAGCAGTACTAAAGGCAGTAACGAGTTATTGCTAAGGATGAATTTTAAAAAAAATGTATTTGTCTAATATAAGTTCATACCTACTGCTATGCCGGGATGCGTCAGAAGAATTGTCTGATGACAAACAACGGCTGGAGTGATGGTTACGATCTGAACTGATACATGTCCGTTGACGATGTTCTGATTTTCGATACTGATGATTGGCGTTGTGATTGCAATTGCTTGTTCTGTCGTCACAATTTCCACTATCTGTCCAGCTGCTGCAGCCGCTGCTGGTGTCACCGTCAGTAGTTTCACCACTGACAATGCTGAAGTAGTCACTGCTTTTGTCATTATTCTCAAACTCACTTTCGTAAATCACATCCGGATTGAGATGCTGTCGTCGATGGTCTAAACGAGGAGCCGGACGGGGAATCAGTACGGGCCTGCTGAGTGAATCTAAACCAAAGCTAACCGATGGTAGTTGTTGGTCCCTGCGCCGCATCATTGTATAAATAAGCTAAACATCAGCAACATAAAGTCACAACAAAATTGTCATGGTTAACAGAAAGCTAACATCCAATTGTGTAACCAGTAAGATGTTAGACATCATCTCGAACACACATCAACATTTTATCCGTGCTACACATGTTCGTAAATGTTCCTTTAGTTGCCTGATTTCAAAACTTTGTAACAAGTCACATGTGTAAATGGTACATTCTTATTTTACATTAGACCAGTGGCGACTCATGCTCAGTTTTGTTGGTGGGGCCAGACATTTTTTCCGGATAAATCATGGTTTTTGGTTGTTAATACTTTCATTTATAAAATAATAAATACACGTTATACATTATTTTTGGTGGCGCCGGCCCCATTGGCCCTTAATGACGAGCCGCCACTGCATTAGACACACGTATTGTAGAAACGTATAGTATGTGAAAAAAATACTCCAATGCTATATTTAAACAATACGTATGTATTGCAGCGAATTATGGACAATGAACACACAATGAATTAGATCGATGGAAGTCACAGAGATCTGGTTTTACAGAAGTATTTTACAATTTTATAATATGCTTTATTTGTCCTTGCATCTTTCAGCACAAAAAATTATTTGTTTTATCTGTCCATGGGTTTCTTAGCATTCTGATGTAAAACCCCATCTTTGAGGTCTCCAAAGATGTTGTTTATTAGTTGTCCATGACTCGAGTCCATATGTCAGTATGTGGCATTTTAAAACTTTTTTTGACTTCAGTAAACAACTATTTGTCTTGCATTTAAAGTATTTCATGTTCTATAAAGTTCGTTTTTAGGCTAAAAATATATTATTTTTTTTAAAACACGAAAATAATAATAATAATAATAACGTAAAATTGACTCGGATCTCCGTGAGAATGATGAACATAAAATTCTAGATATATGCACTTCAACATATAAGTATTCTTCATAATCCAACAAAGAAATATATAATTTACAAACACAATACATCCATGATCTTTCGAAAAGAAATCCAGAATTTTAAATTCTACTTGTTGCCACAATTTTAAAAAATAATTAGGTCCCTTAATATCAAACACTAAATTGTATTTTGGTCACGAAATTTATGGCTTGCTTATTTGGTTTCCTGGCATATTACACAAGTAGATAAACCAATGATAGCTAGATCTAAAATAAAAAGTGCGGACTCGCAGAACTGTAAGAGATATTAACCCCTGCAGATAGCCATGATCCGAAATATCAAATGTTCAGATTAGAGTGAGCAAATATAGCGAGGATGGTAACCGTGGAAATGTGGCGAGCAAGTGAGCGGACACACACACTTAAAAAACAGTCCGGGACGCCGGTTTGATGTGATATCTGCATATTATCCAGTCTTGGAATCCTCATCTTTGGAATTAGTGCCAGTTAGCGCTCCCTACCAGTTTATGTTTTATATAGTTGACTCAGTACAAATTTCGCAAATTTAGACCACTGACTACTGAGACTGAATTCAACTATGGCCTTTTAAGCTATTTATTCAACCGTTTAACCCATATTATTCCCTTTTTGAGTTGAATTACATACTAGTAAGTATATACATGTGAAGAGATATGTAGTATATTGGTGAGTATGTTGTTAGGCCGACAATTTTCTTTGAGCAACGGCACACAAGGGTGTTGTGGTCAACATCACGAGAACCATACTACTACGAAGTGTTTCTCAGTGATACAGTTGAGAATGGTCGACTTGAAAAAAGTTGCTACCGGACAAAAATCCCACTTCAACTCTAAATTTTAAACATGTGACACTCGTTTACGGACCAAGTGCCATACCCAGTATGATACCACTGTTCTCATTTGTAAACAAGAGCAGCATTTGTAAACAAGAGCAGCATTTGTAAACAAGAACAGCATTTGTAAACAAGAACAGCATTTGTAAACAAGAACAGCATTACTAAATTTAAACTTGAAAATAAATAAAAAGAAAGACAAAACAGTGCGTATGTAAGACAACAATCGATCTTATAGTCAGCCTGGTGTTGCGGAGCTCACATGGGAGCAAAGAATAGTAACTCTGTAACCTACAAGGCATGTCGTAAGAGGCGATTGAGGTAGTGGACTAGGGAAGCTAACCTAGTAACTAAAAACAAAGGTAATTGTAAATCCTTTACAGGACTTTGCGAATCAACCATAGCTTTTTAACGCTGTGATTTTTCTGGGCATTATTACGTTCAGTAGTTTGCCATTGCTTTCTGAACGCGTGGTGCCATCGTCCTTTTATAAAAATCCACGCGAAACAATTTGCAACCAAAATGTCCGCAGCGTGTTTCGAACTCAGAAAGTCGGGGTTAATAGAACGAGTCACTATCCCCTAAGCCACATACGCCACCAAAAGGATCTAAAAGCATCGCAGAAATCGGATGTGCTATCCTACTTGTAGGCGCATAACTAACCCAACTAACAATCTCTGTTCAGGTAAGATACATACACATCACAACGATTGGTTAACAAGTGGTCAATATGGAACATTCGAAGAAGAAGTATGTGTTTGTTGACAGTTGTTCCATTCTCTACCACTTTGCACGGTTTCCAAATCTTCATGAGCAGTTTTTGTTGACAGTTGTTCCATTCTCTACCACTTTGCACGGTTTCCAAATCTTCATGAGCAGTTTTTGTTGACAGTTGTTCCATTCTCTACCACTTTGCACGGTTTCCAAATCTTCATGAGCAGTTTTTGTTGACAGTTGTTCCATTCTCTACCACTTTGCACGGTTTCCAAATCTTCATGAGCAGTTTTTGTTGACAGTTGTTCCATCCTCTACCACTTTGCACGGTTTCCAAATCTTCATGAGCAGTTTTTGTTGACAGTTGTTCCATCCTCTACCGCTTTGCACGGTTTCCAAATCTTCATGAGCAGTTTTTGTTGACAGTTGTTCCATTCTCTACCACTTTGCACGGTTTCCAAATCTTCATGAGCAGTTTTTGTTGACAGTTGTTCCATTCTCTACCACTTTGCACGGTTTCCAAATCTTCATGAGCAGTTTTTGTTGACAGTTGTTCCATCCTCTACCACTTTGCACGGTTTCCAAATCTTCATGAGCAGTTTTTGTTGATAGTTGTTCCATCCTCTACCACTTTGCACGGTTTCCAAATCTTCATGAGCAGTTTTTGTTGACAGTTGTTCCATTCTCTACCACTTTGCACGGTTTCCAAATCTTCATGAGCAGTTTTTGTTGACAGTTGTTCCATCCTCTACCACTTTGCACGGTTTCCAAATCTTCATGAGCAGTTTTTGTTGATAGTTGTTCCATCCTCTACCACTTTGCACGGTTTCTAAATCTTCATGAGAAGTTTTTGTTGACAGTTGCTCCATCCTCTACCGCTTTGCACGGTTTCCAAATCTTCATGAACAGTTTTTGTTTTCTGTTTCTGTAGCTGTTTGCTTTTGTTTACAATGTGTGGTCACCGGTTCCACATCATCACCTCTTAATCGTATTTTACGACCTTCATTGAGAGGAAACAGTGATTCTATTCATTGCTTTTCATGAAAAAAACACGGGAGACTGAATTGATTGATAGGACGACCAGTATTGCATTTCGGTGAGTAACCATGTGTGCTCAGATATCTTTCTTACACAGGAAGATCTCATCGGCAGTGCACGAACCCCGTATCCCCGGCGATGATCCCCGATGTAATTTAGAAGATGATGAACGAATTTTGTAGGAATTATATTTTTAAATCTTTCTAATGAATTTTGCACAGGCGTCTTTCCAACCTGCTCTTTTCGATTTTAAACTGCCATTGGTTCTTTTACGTCCTCAACTTCAACACGGGACCTACGTTTTATCGTCCATCTCCGATAGGACTAGGAACTCTGAGATTAGGGATCTCTGGAAGAATATCTAGATAGTTCCATGAGGGAGCGAACCGTGTACCTATAAAAGGAAAGGCGAGCATCTAACCTCTACGCCACGAGGGGATAGGAAGTCTAGTCAAAGGATACGCGGCAAGTGGTCGGGTATGATCCATAGTTCCAGTCAAAACACAGCTGTAATAGCGCATCAGGTCCGTGAGTCATACACACAAATTCAGGATAACTACAGGAGCTATGAAAAGAGTGCACTGTCAGCGGAATTTAATGTTAACCTCAGGACCAGGGACTGAACAACGACATCATTAACTGCTGAATGCAACATCGATATAATTCACTGCTGAATGCTTCTTCTTCTTCTTCTTCAAACGTTCCATATCGACCACTTGTTAACCACTCTTTAGGATCTGTATGTGATCTGCGCCTAAGAGCGATTGTGCGTTGTGCCAGTTATGCGCATACAAGTAGACCAGTACATTCGATTTCTGCTACGCTTTTTATTTAATAGGATAACTTCCCTAGGCTCCAACCACAGTCTCCTCTTATGGATCGCATTGTGGGTCGCAGTGTTACTATTCTTTGCTCCTCCTGTGAGCCCAGGCAACACACGGGCGGACTGCTGAATACAACATCGATATAATTCACTACTCAATTCAACATCGACAGAATTCACTGCTCAATTCAACATCGATAGAATTCACTGATCAATTCAACATAGATAGAATTCACTGCTCAATTCAACATCGATAGAATTCACTGCTCAATTCAACATCGATAGAATTCACTGCTCAATTCAACATAGACAGAATTCACTGCTGAATGCAACATAGATATAATTCACTGCTGAATGTAACAGAGTCTGTTCTACTGCCGACTAAACCGTCTCAAATTGTGAACTTTCAATTGAAATATGCACTATGTTTTTTTTATCCTTGCGACTTTTTCCACATTGACATACCCAAGGTTATACACACAGTTTCCAACAAAGAGCACTAGCACTCAGATACAACGGCAACGGACCCAGAGGACGACCACGTAAACGATGAACGACGGAATATCTCACACACTAAATTCCACCTCACACAAAGCGCATAAAAGAGTACGCTCTAAGTGCCCCTTTTTCGGCTTGACGTCTAAAGGCAAAACAGTGATAAAGAATAAATAGATGACATACTGTATAAGGAGAGTCTGGAAGAATGGGTTAGAGCGCGGCCCCTATGCAGGAGACCCATGTTCAACCCACGGTAAGGCCAAGATTTTTTTGTCTGGGCAGTAAAGAAAATCCTAGCCTGTACAGTTTCATGGGACTGCACTAGCCATGCGGCCATTAACTTCCTCAGGCTCTCGTCCTCCTAGTCCTACACCGGCCTAAGAAGCGGCACTACAGGCAGTAACGATAGTTTTTTAAAAATACATTATCATCATCAAAAAGCCTGCCCTGAGCAGAACTTTGCCACCCCAACAGTCCTACGGAATTTGTCTCTCTCATAGGCCAGATGTCCCACCTCTGCAGCCGTCATGTTAAAACTACAGGGCGTTCAACTTAAAAGCAGCCCCAGTGATAAATAGAAATTTGCCAGGTACGCAGTGCATCTCGTCTATTTACTATTTAAACCGGTTCTGGCTAGCTTGTCCTACGTCACATTTGTTCATCGCCCCTTCCCGCATTACAATTACACACCATCACACAACCTTGACGTATACTACGTCATAACTGAACCTTTTCATTTCCATACATATATGCCAGATTAGCTCCATTCACAGACTGCTTTTAAGTTGAACACCCTGTATTAGTTACATACTGAATCTATCTTCTCCGTGGTCTTCCTTTTCTTGTCTCTGCCTCCTTTTTTTTTTTTTTTTTCCGATCCAGAAGCACTTGAGCTAAAAGCTCTTCGGCTCGGTGTCATGGACATCGTAACCCTTCGGCTCGGTGCCACGAACACCGTAAATCTGGGAACCTGTAGCTTTTCTGCCAGTCCGCGGAGTTGAACCCTGCACTTACAGAGGACTAGTCACCCGTAGTCCAACGCGCTACGAACACGCTGGGCACGCGGGCGTATGCCTCCTTCCATGATGGTCTTCTCAGCCCTTCATGTCTTTTTATATGTCCAAAATACCTCAATTTTTTATACATACTGTTTTTTTTAACTCGACCTTAGTGGTATATAGTTTTCAATTATGTCTCATGTACACGGATCCGACTGTCAAACATCACATTTCACGTTTGGGAGAGACAAAACATATGAATAGTGGATACTGGACGCCAATGAATATATTAGGATGTTAATGGAGCGAGTGGAGAAAAGGTTGAATTTCCTGGACTCTAAAAGTTCATGGGCGAGACAGGGAAATTGCTCTCGGGCACTAAATGATGTTAGCTCAGTGGTTCTCAATCTCCCTAATGCCACGACCCTTTAATACAGTTCCTCATGTTGTGCCGACTCCCAACCATAAAATTATGTAACAATGTTTATTTCTAAGTACAAGGCACAATAGGCTGAGGTACCGTCTCTTTAACAAGTATAAAATAGGTCCATCTGATATATGTACATGTAGCACCTGCAAGTGGACAGAGACACACATACTGCAAGAATGTCCAACATACACGGAACAGAGAGAAAACACATGGCCAATCCCCATATCAGTCCAAGGCAAGCTTTACGGAGATGTACATAGACTCCGGTTGACCACTAACTACTTTAAAAGTATACAAATCGATGTCTGAAAACGTTGGAAGAAGAAGAAGAGGTTTTAGGCGACACCCTGTGAAATGGTCGTTCGACCCCCGAAGGTGTTGCGACCCACAGGTTGAGAGCCACTGTGTTAGCTAATGGAGATAATGGTACCTATTTAGAATTGCTTAAAGTTGGCCTTATGATTGCTGCACAGGTTTGTCTGTGGAGAATAACTGTTCATGAGCATGAACTTTACATCAAACCTATGTAATTCAGTTCATGTTCTGTGTCAACTGGTGCAAGCAATATAACGGTCACATCCGCGATAACGGTGCGGTACTGCGGCCTGTTGTATGTATAGACGACGGGAACACAAGTCATCTATGACGGATTTTCTTATATGACAGTAAGTAATGTTTTTAGTGCTTCAACTGCAATAGAAATGGGAGAATACTGCAGTGATGACCAATGAACTCTACCTGGTTAGGAATCTCTGCAGCACTAAGCATCTCACTACACACCTAGAGCTGTTGGAAGTTTCTGGGTTGTTTTTTTCCCCCCTTCCCGATCCAGAAACACTTGAGCTTTCAGCTCTTCGGATGTCCATGGGCATCGTGACCCTTCGGTTCGGTGCCACGAACACGGTAAAACTGGAGAATATGTGGCTTTTCTGCCAGCCCGCGGAATTGAACCCGCACTAACAGAGGGTTTTTCACCCGCCGTCAAACGCGCTACGAACACACTGGGCAGGTGACCTCTGGGTTTTAAAGAAAGCCGGGTACTCCCCACATTGCACTATTGAAAAAAGAGTGAAAATTCATAATTCCAGGGGTTGAAAGAAGAAGAAGAGGAATATGACAATTCAGATATATCGTTATGCTAAAGTATAACTCAGAAGATGTGGTACTATAAACAAGAAACTCCTATTCATACCCCGAGGTATATAGGGTAATACGGTGTTTGCCCCATATTTTTAATTGACCATCGGCACACGATGTGTAATATGATCAACATTACGCCAGTTGCTTTTACTTTCCAGCGTTTTTCTGGTACCCAAGTGAGGCTGGTACCCAAGTGAGGCTGGTACCCAAGTGAGGCTGGTACCCAGGTGAGGCTGGTACCCAAGTGAGGCTGGTACCCAAGTGAGGCTGGTACCCAAGTGAGGCTGGGTCGACTTGAGAGCCGTTACGCTCAAACGCTATGGAATTGAACCTAGACCAAGCGCCTAAGAAGCGAATGCACTAACCACGACGTTATTGCAGCTCTATGTGTACTATAAGGTGAGTTTTTCTTCTTACTAAATCATACCAGTATCTCTCCTGTAGATCATTAATGCCTTTGAACTTTGAATGCTACAGAAGAGTACTTAAAATATCATGGACAGAGAAGATCATTAATGCCTGAATGCAAATGCTGCAGAAGAGTACTTAGAATATCATGGACAGAGATCATTAAGCCTGAATGCAAATGCTACAGAAGAGTACTTAGAATATCATAGACAGAGAAAAGAACAGATGCTTATGTTCTGCAACAACTTGATATTAGCGAGAATTGACTATTAAAGAGCATAACATCAAGGAAAATTAAATATTTCGGATATATCAAACGACATGAGTGCCTAGAGAAGGTAATTTTGGAGGGAATGGTGCATGGAAGAAGAATGAAAGGAAGACTTAGAAGACGATGGGTACAAGATATCATTGACGATCTGAGAATGACTGCTGCTGACGCCGGATTAACTTCTACAAAATAGAGTTTTTCAGGACTGCTGTCATGTGAACCAAGTTCCGAAGAGGCAAGTTACTTGATGATGATCTCATCTGTAGAAATTTGCTGTACCGGACAAAGCGGCTTTTTAGTAGTCGTTAGGATGGGATATGTGCAGCTTTCTGACATCTGACATCCAGTGTAAATGAGTAGCGACGCAAGCTGTGGTAATTGACTTGAACACTTCGGCACAGGACTAGATTATAACATAACAGCATGACCAGTGGCAGAAAATTAGCACAATGAACCCTACCTTGGACGCTTTATCATTGAGTGGAACATCTAGCGAGGGCCCTAGTCTCCTAATACACTTTCTCTCTTCTGCCTTTTTAACCCGTTAGGGCAGAGGTCATCAATCAACTCTTCCATTTTTATTTATCTCTATCTTTATTTTTTTTTTAACTATCCGCTGTCTATCTAAGAGCTGTCCTAGTCAATAGCTCCTAATAGCATACGGCGTCAAATCAAGATCAGCCTTCTGAAGAACATATGGCGTTCAAGAATGATCATGAATAAAATCTTTCTTTCTTTTCTTTTGTCCTTCTGTTTTTTTTGCCGCTAGGCGTAGCAGGTTTAACTGATGATCGGTTTCGGAGATAATGCACGCTCGGTCGCTTGATATGGTGTGGTAGTGTGGAGTTTTAAGATGTCTGTAACTCCATCAACCCATCTTTTCTTGGTCTGCCCTTTCCTCTTGATGATTCCATTTTCAGGTTGTACGCTCTTGCAACTGGTGTATTCGGGTTCATTCTGACCAAGTGGCCAAACCATTTGAGTCTCTGTTTTTCAATAAATCTAATAGTAGGTGTTGCTCCGACTGTTCTTCTAATTTCCTCATTTCTTATATGGTCTCTTCTTGTTTTATTTACTGCTTTCCTCAGGCATCTCATTTCGCATGTGGTAATTTTCCTTTCTTGTTCTTTTGTCAGTGCCCATGTTTGGCTCTGGTAGCACAGTGTAAAACTAAGATAATGATATTTAACTCAAATGTCAAGGCTGTCCTTCTATATGGAGAGGAGACCTGGAGAACAGCTAAGGATAACACCAAAATGCTGCAGACATTCATCAATAGATGCCTGTGCAGGATACTCCATCTGCGATGGTATGATAGAACTACAGACAGGGAACTCTGGGATAGAACAGGACAACGACAGATGGAACAAGAGATAAGGAGTAGAAGGTGGCAATGGATAGGACATACACTGAGGAAACCCCTAACAGCATCACAAGACAGGCTCTCCGATGGAACCCCAGGGCAATAGAGGTAGGGAAGACACAGGAACACATGGAGACGGAGTTGGAGACGAAATACAAGAAAATGGGGAGAGAGTGGAGAGATCTGAAAAGATGGCCTTGGATAGGAAGGCCTTTGTTGCGAACCTATGCCTCCCCTAGGGCGAAATGTGAAGAAGAAGATACATGTAAAATCCACCTTTCATCTTCATCATATGATGATCTCCAACGATACACAGTTTGTTCGTTTCAAAAGCTCTTTCTTTGCTTTTGTTTTGGCCAGAAAATTTGCAGTATTCATCTTAAACATTTATTTTGGAATGCCTCCAATTTGTGTACGGTGTTTGAGTAATGTTCAAGCACTAACTACTGCACAATAACACTCCCAGGTCAAACTTTAGATTACAGCTAGTTTACGGGCTGCCAAAGATTTGGGAAGGCGAGCCTAAGTAAAACGTTCGCCGAAATCGTATGTGATGTGTTATTGACCTTAATAAAACGCTCGCCGAAATCGTATGTGATGTGTTATTGATTACAGAACCAGCGTCTTTGCACTCAGATCAGATCAACATATATCTAGTTTCCCTCATTATATGTCTACGCATGCTGGTGGTTCCCGTGACGTGTTGTTAAACACACTCCTCGCTCTGAAATGAAAATCGTGGCATATTCTTTACAGGACGTAGCCATCAAACCCAGTAAACGAGTCGTTGATTTATTTAGGTACCACTTATACGGTCAGTAGTTTGCCATTGTTTTCTGAACGGTGAGGTCTATTTTTACCTTTTTTGTAAAAATCCCACGGAAACGAATTTGCTTCCAAACTTGCCCACTGTGGGGTTTGAACCAGGTACGCTTGGGTTTGTGATCGAGCTTACTACCGCTTGATCCCTCACTCTCCCTCTCAAAAACAATAAAAAGGTGATGAGTGATATCAAAGCAACTAAGCAAATCTGTGAGGTAAATAATGAAGACACACTGAATCGCTTGTTTGATGTCATTGAATGAATGGAGTAAATGTCACAATGCATTGTGACAACAGACATAATTAAAACAGACTGAGAACAACAGCTAGAGCAGATTCTGGGAAGCTTAACTCAGTGCATGGAATAAAATCAACAACAGAAGTAATCAACATTATTAAAGATAGCACACTTTAGACATACAAGATTGCTTAATCCAGTCAGAATGACACATTATATTATATATATTGTGTGTGTAGGTATATATGGGTGTTCAAGATAAAAGTAGTCCGATTGGCATCTTTTGTTTTGTCAACCGGGCTACTTTATCTAGAACACCTGTAATATATATATATATATTATATATATATATATATATTATGTATGAGAGGGTTTCTGTGGCTAAGTGGTTAAGCCGTTTCTATTGTGTGTTAGTATTTTTGGAGAGTTGACATATCACACGATTTTTCTCTTCTTGGGGAGTCTGCATAGAACATGATTGCTGGTCTTCTTGGGAATCTACATAGAACAGGATTGTTTGACATTTAGAGCCGTCTGCAGAGAACAGGATTGCTTGTCTTCTTGAGCAGTCTATAGAAAGACTGTGACACTGTGTCTGCATAGAACAATCTGTTGTTTGAGCAGTCTTAGAACAGACTGATACCTTGGAGTGTCTGCATAGAACAATATTGTTTGTCTTGAGCAGTCTATATAGAACAGGATTGTTTGACTCCTTGTGAGTTGACATATCACAAGAATGTCTTTATTTGGAGTCAACAAAGCATAGTATTGGTATTTTTTATAGAGTTGATATATAACGAAAGAACTCAAAATGAAATAAAACTGGCTGATGCTACAAATAAGAAAGAGAAAATTGAGGTATTTTATGAAAGGCTGGAGAAGACCATCATGGAAGGAGGCATAACGGCAACGAAAAGAAGAAGACCACAGAGAAGATGGATTCATGATGTAACTGATGGTTTGAGCATGATGGCTGCAGAAGCAGGACATCTGGCCTGTGAGAGAGAGAAATTCTGAGAGCTGTTGAGGTGGAAAAGTTTTGCTCTGGACAAGCTATTTGATGATGATGATGCTACCAAGCACTAAAGAGAACAAGACAGGTTCCAGTGAACCAAGAGGTTAAAAAGATGCCGGCGCTGGATAGGACACACTTTGAGAAAATCAGAGGGGAATATAACAAGAAGGTCCTTTCCTGGAACAGACAGGGATAGAGAAAGAAAGGGAGGCTAGAATACATGGAGATGAGATTTGGATGCAGAGATAAAAAATGTAAAGAAGAGCTAGAGGGTGCTGCAGGAGATAGCTTGAGGTAGGAAGACTTGGCATGAGTTGGTTGTGGGTCTATGCCCCCACACGGGTTAAAAAGGGAGAGAGAGAGAGAGAGAGAATATAATACAAATATGTTTATAGATTATAAGTTAAAGCAAAAACTTACTGATCTGTAAAGCCTTCTAGCTCATCTGCTTGTTCATCTATTGTAGATTCTAGATCCAGATAGGTACCAAAATCTGCCTGGGCCCCACTGTGGTAACGATATATTTGAAGGGCACAATCTTCAAGCTGCAAAAAAATTAAAGAAATTAAAGTCTCAGATTACTTTTCTTGATGTTTAAAACATGCATTTCAGTGGAAGACAACACACAGATATTCTTTCCAGGTAAAATATTGTCACTACATACGACACAGTTTGGAAATTGTTTTTTTTTAACCCACAAATACTTGTCTAATATCTACTTATTTACCATGCTCAATTGTCTTGGTCATTCTCTATTTCTTCATAGAACTCTTTACTCCTTAGGTCGAAAATATACCTTAGGATACTACATCCATTTATACTTTTATGTGAGGGTCTCAATGGCGAAGTGGTTAAGTCATTTGCTGGTAGTACTGAAGGTTGTGAGTTCGAATCCGACAAGATACATGCGCAATATTTTCATGAGATCTCTAGGATTGCTGCTGGAGCTACAGAATGCGTGTTTTGTGCAATGCTCGTGGCAGATGGTATGCCATCTCTGCTGACAGGGCTATATGAAGAAACCCGGTGCAATGAAGTGAATCCTTCACCCTTGGACCTTTTAGATACTTTTACGTACAGAGCTGCTAAAGCGTAGTGGTAGTGTACTTACTTCATATTCGTATGGTCTCATGATCAAATTCAATAATGGAAGTGGGGTTTTTCAGACAACTGCAACCTCAAACACTTCAGATCTTAGTAACCACAGAGTCGTAGAGAAGACAACTACAACAGTCAATATAATTGGAGATTACATAAAGAAAATGGAGATGAACAAATAAAAGGGTGATAGCAAAATATCTGGTGAATAATTCAAGGCTCAGAATTAAGTGTTCAGGGAACATGATTATAGCACTATTGGCAGCAGACCCATAGGTGCTCATTCTTCTGTGCAAACAGTGAATGGTAAGCATGCTGATTATTTCTGTTACAATCTAGTTACACCTTGATCAAACCGTAATATCTCACATCTATTCTTGCCTGTCCCATGCTTGGTTCCAAATTCCTTCATTTTTATCAAGACTGATTCATCTTTTCAGATCTCCTCTTCAAGCACATCATTATTCATTGACCTCAGTATGTCTGTCTTTCTTGCCCATACTCAATGGATAGAGCTGATATTTTGAACGCCCTCATAGAGTATGGCCGCAAAGAATATTTTTATTTAAACCAATCCATGTCAACTACTAGATTGCAGGAGCTCGGTTTGAAGATTGGAGTAGCAAGAAAAGAACAGCATAACAAAAGATAACAAGTAAAAGAACAGCATAACAAGTTATATATAAGTAGGCTCATCAATCAAAATCGAACTGGTACGATCAGGCACTTGATGCTGTTGGAGATATTGTGAAGGAGATCGAAGCAACTATGGACATGTCCAGAGTGCAATGAAGATATTCCAAACTGAAACTGAATGTTTCCTTCACAGATGTCCTTGATGCCAACACATCAGTTCCTTATTTCCATGAATCCCAGCATGACCAGTTCAGTAGATGCATATAAGTATCTGAAGGGCTGAGATATCTATATAACAGTTACTAGTTATTGGTTACTGAATTGACAACATTGCACTTCGGGCAGACCCATAGGTACCCAGACTCCCACATCAGATATCGAAGGTATGCAATGGGATGGATAGTTTGATTTTGCTATTCCTTGAGCTGTGTTTGCCAAAATTATGTTCTGTTCTCTTGGTAGGTTCTCAACCAAGTCAAACTGGTCACAGTGGGAAAATGTCAGACAAAGTCCGCACACATTTCCCTGAGTTTAGAAGCTTGGGTTAGAGGGTCAACAAATAAAATGCAGAAAGAAAGATTATTACAGAAATTGCAACTAAACAGTCAAGAATAGAATTTGGAATAGAGCAGTTTTTCCAATCAACATCCTTGTACATTCTGAGTGATTCATTGACTATGATCCGAAAGGTGGAGGCTGGTTCGGTGAGCAGGCAATGGATTTAATCACTACAAGTGTCAATAATTTGCAGAATTACACTTATCTTAGTTCCGGGGTATATGGGTGTCATTGGCAATGATAGAGCAGACAGGCCTGCTGGCACTACCACTATATCAGAGGGTGGGGGAGTAGTCAATAGATAGAGCTGACATTTTGAAGGCTCTCATAGAGTGTGGTCACAAAGAAGATTTTCATTTAAACCAATCCACGTCAACTACTAGATTGCAGGTGCTAGGTTTGAAGATTGGGGTAGCAAGAAAAGAACAGCATAACAGGTATATGGGTAGGCTCATCAATCAAAATCGAACTGGTACGGTCAGTCGCTGGACGCTGTTGGAGATATTGCAAAGGAGATCGGATCACCTAGGGCATGTCCGGAGTGCAATGATGATATTCCAAAATGAAACTGAACAAGTTCATACATGCTTCATACTCCATCTTCCAAAGCAATTTTGGTGTAATAGTCCATGATTAACAACCATAAGTAGCCACTGGGAAAATGTATGCTCTCAATATTTTTAATTTTAGTATTTTGCTGGTGCTTTGCCACATGTTCTTCATTATGTTTAACTTCTTGATTGCTATTGCCAATCTTCTTGAGATCTCTTTGGAGCAGTCACCATTATTGTTAATTATTGAGCCCAGATATTCGTAGCTCTCTATACATTGGAGTTCTTCTTTGTTTATTTGGATGTTAGGTGAGCCTTTTGCTTTGTCAGTTGACATGATTTTTGTTTTTGTGTATTCAAATATAGATGTTGGTCTTCACTATGTTTCTTGGTCGTCATGATTAGGTTTTCCAAACCTTCTTTGCTGGTGGATAATAATACTGTATTGTCTGCGTATCTAAGCTCTGGTATGAATTTGCAGCCTATAGTGAGAGGGTCGTAATTCACATAGTTGGCATCGCTTTTATATTCCTCATGATGTTCTCCGCATATATGTTGAATAAGTATGGGGACAAAATACATTCCTGTCTCGAACCATTCAGCCATTTCACCTCCTATTTTAATGGTTGCCTGTTGTTCGTGGTATGGAGATTCTATGAGTTGTATTATGTGTGTTGGAAAGTACATGTCTTTCATGATGTTCCATATTTTCTGGTGTTGTATATGGTCGAAAGCCTTGCTATAGTCTATGAAACATGCATGCAGGTCTATGTTGTATTCTCTGCATTTCTGATAATGTCTCATGCTACAAATATGGTATCTAATGCCTCTACCTCTTCTGAAACCTGCTTGTGTTTCGTGTATTTCATCTTCTAATTTTTGTTCCATCCTCTTCATTATGATTCTTAGTAGGATTTTGCTGGCATGACTTATAAGGGCAATAGTTCTGTAGTTAGTGCATAGTTAATATCTACTGAAAGTTAAAATGAATATATTTATCCTTACTTTTCTATTGGAGTCGTGTATTATATAAATATATATCTGATATCATATATATATATATATATATAGTCCTTAAAAGCAACTAATAAATAAATTAAGAAAAATTTGCTTAGATAAACCATCCTATATTGATATCATGACATCTGTATTGAGCTATAAAAATGATTGATCAATCTGAACTAGTTCTGTTACTTATTGATCCATATCGGTTACTAATAGGGTAGAGATCAATTTTCAAAAATAAATATTAACTAAAGTAAAGCTGCTAATCGAACTGTTTAGTGTTTACACGGCAGTCTGTGTTCAATTTACTTAATCTAAGTCTCCGATTTCATTACTTAGTTAGGAATTGTTACCTGCAAGACCTAAGCTTTAAATCACTTTAACGCCACTCGACTCTACGAAAACGCAATAAAGATAATAACAAAAAAACCAAGAATTCAACTCAACTGAAACGTCGAACTCAAATAAACTCGATTGAACTTGTGACAACAAGCATCGATAAACTTACTTACCCGGTGAGGAGCTTGAAGTAATCTATGAACTCCAGCAATTTGATTAAGTAATGGAACATTAACTAGAAATGGATACGATGGTGGTCGCGTCGGTTCTGGAAAGTTTGTATTGGCAAACGGATCTCTGTCATCAAGAAATTGTATGCGACAAGGAAACGTCGCCATGATGATTATGGTCCCTAAACAGAGAAGCCCTATCACCTTTGCCCTCAATATTCTTGCGCTAGGTCACTAGTGAGGACAAGTTTTGTTTGGGATATCGATTGTTTGTAAACAAAAATATGTTTGGGTGTAAAAATAGAATATATATAATTTTACAAATACTGATACATATGATCATAACTAACGATTTGTTTATAAAAAAAAGACGTAGATGTATTCTGAAACAAATTTTAAATTCTAATTTGATATTGATATTTCTTGGACCAGCAACAGAACTTTGCAGATGTCACACTAAACATTTACAAAGCGGTATGGGGATGGGTGTAAAGTTGCAAGTCTTAGCGTCCGTAGTAACGGCGCCTCTGTTTCCTTACACTAAACTTTAGTCCAACTTTTACTTATCTCTCTCTCTCTCTCTCTCTCTCTCTCTCTCTCTCTCTCTCTCGTATACCCGCATACATACATGCATACTTTAACCAATAACACACACTTACTCTATTTATGTGCTATTATAACAATTTCGTGTTCATAGTACGGTTGATAGCTATATATATGAACTGTATCGGTCCTTTGTCTACTCTTTAGTGATATTCTCTATTGTCGTCATGACCTTTGAATTTAGACCTAACTAACTGTACCAGTTTATTGTAGCTTTACTTGTTAATTAACTTATTCATCTCCGCTCCTCGCGGAGCATAGGGCCTCAACAGTTGTTCGCTACTCTTCTCGGTGTCTGGTTGTTCTCTTTATGGTCTCCCAGGACAGTTCAGTACTCTTCATTTTCTCAAGAAGACTTCGTCTCCATATCTGTTTAGGACTTCGTCTTTTTCGTTTGCCCTGCGGTGAGTTTGGCTCTCAAGTGCTTGTCTAGTGACATTCCACTGTGTCTTCCGTAGGGTATGCCCGACCCATCGCCATTTTCTCCTGACCTGGTTCATCATGTGCTCCTGTCCGGTTCTTATCCACAAGTCTGTGTTTGTAACTCTAACATACCATCTCAGTCTGTGTTTGTAACTCTAACATACCATCTCAGTCTGTGTTTGTAACTCTAACATACCATCTCAGTCTGTGTTTGTAACTCTAACATACCATCTCAGTCTGTGTTTGTAACTCTATCATACCATCTCAGTCTGTTTTGAATCTAAATACATCTCAGTTTGTTTGTAACTCATCATACCATCTCAGTTTTTCTTAATATCATACCATCTCAGTCTGTGTTTGTAACCAATACCATCTCAGTACTGTGTTTGCACCTAAATACCATTCAGTCTGTGTTTGTAACTCTATCATACCATCTCAGTCTGTGTTTGTAACTCTAACATACCATCTCAGTCTGTGTTTGTAACTCTAACATACCATCTCAGTCTGTGTTTGTAACTCTATCATACCATCTCAGTCTGTGTTTGTAACTCTAACATACCATCTCAGTCTGAGATTCCGCCAAAGACAACCGTTGATAAATGTCTGAATCTTATTATTTGTATGGGTAAACTAAACTTTGAAGATATTTCTTGATATCCAAATTGTTTTTATTTACAATGAATGCCGAATACAGTTTGCACAGAATACGTTGTTACTCACTGTGTTGATACATTTCTTAAATTTCTTCATAATGTAAGTTCTCGATTGGCCGTGTCGTGTTAATTTTCTGAAATAATTGACGCGTTGTTCCGATGAATCATGCTGTAATGATTATCTGTCTCGTAAGATTAATGCTGTTTTTTTTACTGAACAGTCAGGGACAAGAATAACACGGTGACACAGTCTGCCTAGTGGTCATTCTCCTGAAAGAAACAGGAATCACCATAGACATTCTTCTTCTTCACCCTTCGCCCCTAGGGAAGCATAGGTCCGCAACCAAGGCCTTTCAAGCCCGCCTATCCAAGGCCTTCCAAGCCCGCCTATCCAAGGCCTTTCAAGCCCGCCTATCCAAGGCCTTCCAAGCCCGCCTATCCAAGGCCTTTCAAGCCCGCCTATCCAAGGCCATCTTTTCCAGATCTCGCCACTCTCTCCCCGTTTTTTGCGTTCCATCTCTAACTCCCGTCTCCAGGTGTTTCTGGGTCTTCCTTACTTCTATTGCCCTGGGGGTTCCATCGGAGAGCCTGTCTCGCGATGTTGTCAGGGGATTTCCTCAGTGTGTGTCCTATCCATCGTCACCTAACCATAGACATAGCTGTGGTGAAATATGCTTTATACCTAAACCTCTTTGTTTGTATGGAATTACACATTTTATCGTCGGCGATGTACGGAATTATACAGATCTGAGATTATCAGACCGAATCAGATCAGATCTGAAGAAAACTGTGGGGTAGGCTGCGGTAATACTGAGTAAACGGGCGTAATGCACGAAAACAGGTATAAAGAAAGGAAAAATAATGAATAAATATGAAACTTGTCAACACTTCACATTCCGACCATCCTTACTTGGGGGATCCAAATTACAAGCACCTCTGAAGTCGGAGAAGGTTCGCCTGAACGGCGAGGGACAATGGTAATAAGGAAACAAGCCTTCACTCTAAATCCATTCAACGCCATACAAAGAGATTTGACTACGCCTGGATTCAAAGCAGTGAACAAGACGAATAAATACGTTTCGACCGTAGGCTTTTATCAAGACAACATATAAGAACACGAAATACTAAATAAACTGAAACATAAATCTAAAGTTAGTAAGTGACAAATAATTATACGACATTCTTCCTGGACAGTCTAGGGTATTAAGAAAATGTGTATATGTCGGCGGAACTGAAAACACTGTAGAGGTCTCACGTAGGAAGACAAAGAGCAATCGCCTGTTGACTTTTGGACCGCAATATACCTGTTTCCGTCTATCAATCAATCAAATGCCATGTCTGCCGGCGTAGGCGATTATGTCTCTTACAACTCTCTCGCTTGGTGCATGTAATCAGTTCTGACGTCGATCTTGTGTCTAACCATGATGTCAGGCCATCCAACATCTTCTCCCTCTGTCTTCCACGACCTTTCCTTCCTTGAATTTTACCTGCTGTTCTCAACTGTTCTAAACCTTCTCTTCGCATTATATGCCAGAAGAATCTTGATTGCCAATCATCCTATTTTGATCCTACTTTGTTTTATACTATATCGCCCATTTTATCTTCAGCCGCCCGAGTGGTTACCGGGGCCCAAATTTGGGTGTAAAGAATAGAGCCCCTGTTACCTGCCACGCATGTCGTAAGAGGCGACTAAGGAGGTTTGGCTGAAATCGGATGCACGTGTCCTAAACTTGTAGAAGTCTATGTGTTTAGGGGCCTACCAAACCAATGTGCAAGGTATACACGTTCTTGGCAAAGATCGAACATATCACAAAGAGTGATTACAATTGGTCGTAAAGAATGAACGCAAAGAAATATCTTCAGCATGTGTTCAAGGTATTTTTTCAACTTTTTATAAAATTGGACCCTAGCAACTAATTATATTAATTGTTAACATTGATTTTAAAAAAAAGGTGGATGTGCTTGTGCGTTTGTATGCTTTCTTTAAATTATTTTTGCTTATCTCAATAGTCGGAGTAAATAGTTATGTTTGATACAACTTGGATGTCAGTCAAAATTGTTTGTCGGGCCGGCTCTAACCAGTGAGTTTTAGATTAATAATAATCGGGAATGCAAGAGAGAGAGAGAGAGAGATTAATAATAATAATAATTCCTTTCGTACCGTTATACGTTACATAGGGCCTGCAAGAAATTTCTCCATACCGCTCTATCCTGGGCAACTCGCTCAATCTCCTGCATGGAACTGAGACCGATATTTCCTGCCCTCTCAGCAAAGTTCGTTTCAGGGTCTCCTTAGGTCGACCTCTCTTTCTTGAACCCTTTGCATCCCACTTCAATGCCTGCTTTGATATTCGTTGATCATTTCTCCTCAAGGTGTGCCCAACATATCTCCATCTTCTCTTTCTTGAGTTTTAGATTGCCCACGAATAAGTCAATGCCAACTTTTGCAGCATGTCAATTATTAACTATTCATTAGCTCGCTCAGTTTAATATGTTGTCTAAAAAAAAGATTGAATGATTGCGTTTCCAGCGGAAAAACAATTTTTCACACATTGTTTATGTGGTAAACCCTTTGTAAATGTTTGTCTTCTTAACAACAATTATTACAAGTCAAATGGAGTGATTTAGTTTCTAACAACACAGTGAGAGATAGAACACACCAACAACCCGTATCAAATATTATAAGGAAACGAAGGTGAAAATATTTAGGTCATGTTCTTAGATCAGACGAAAAGAGACTAAATCGACAAGTCCTTATGTGGTCACCAGTTGGGAAAAGAAAACGTGGAAGACCAAAGACCACTCTTCGAAGAAGCATCCAACAAGAAAGTAAACTATTGGGATGTAAAACCAGGCAAGATCTCCAACTGCTAGCAACGAACCGTATCACATGGAGATCTAAAACCTCTGCCCTATGTGCCGCCTTTGGCACGAAAGGAACAAACTAACTAACTAGTGAAAGGGGTGTTTACTGAAAACGTAGTAAAACGGGGTGGTGTGTCAGAGCTATTTGTCAAATCCCATAAGGCTGAAAGTTTCGATATGGAGAAGACTGCTATATCAGTAACTTCGACATTCTTCTACTTTCAAAGGACATCAATGTGAATGTGTTACAGCATCGAAGGCACATATTAGGTTACAGGATTGATTTTCTTCCAGCAGCCAAGCATGGGCCAACAGAAGATTACATCGAAACGGAGATTATGGTGAACCTTACGTAGCTAACTGGACGTCTCTCAGCAGAGCCGTGCGGTATATTTTCTCAGCAGAGCCGTGCGGTATATTCTCTCAGCAGAGCCGTGCGGTATATTCTCTCAGCAGAGCCGTGCGTATTTTTCTCAGCAGAGCCGTGCAGTATTTTTTTCAGCAGAGCCGTGCAGTATTTTTTCTCAGCAGAGCCGTGCAGTATTTTTTCTCAGCAGAGCCGTGCAGTATTTTTCTCAGAAGAGCCGTGCAGTATTTTTCAGCAGAGCGTGCAGTATTTTTCTCAGCAGAGCCGTGCAGTATTTTTTCTCAGCAGAGCCGTGCAGTATTTTTTCTCAGCAGAGCCGTGCAGTATTTTTTCTCTAGTAGATGCAAGTCTTCGAAATGCGCCTAAATGTTTTTCTTTAAATAACCTTCAAGGATTTTTATTTCGCTGCTTATGCGAAATTATCCTAAGTGCCGCCTGATGCAGCTGCCTTCTGTATCGTAGCACGGCACGAACCTGAGCCTACCAGCAGCCAAGCATGGGCCACTAGAAGAACCTTACGTAGCTAACTAGACGAATAATGTATCAGAGATGGAAAACGAAGAAATGAAACATAGTCTTGGTCATAGGGTGTTCCTGTGCGAAGAATAAGTAGCCTGTATTCCATGACCTAGGGGATAGTGACTCGGTCTATTAACCCCGACGTTCTGAGTTCGAACACGCTGCGGACAATTTGATTGCAAATTGTTTCGCGTGGATTTCAACCAAATGTTTCGCGTGGATTTTAAAAAAAGGACGATGACACCACCGTTCGGAAAGCAATGGCAAACTACTGAACGTAATAATGCCTAGAAAAATCATAAACAGAGTTAAAAAGCTGGGGCTGGTTCGCAAAGTCCTGTAAAGGAAATGCAATTAACTTTTTTAACTTAGTTTCTAAAAATAGAATATAGGGTTCTCTGCACACAACATGTGATATGTATCTTAACTATAAAACACAATATCTGTGTGTTTGTTTGTTAGTAACAGGAAAAACTCTAAACGCTGATCTTTGATGATATGAAATTTTCCCAGCTTTTACTTGGAACTTCTTTGTGGAAACGAATTCTTTGTCTTTGTGGAAACGACTATTTTGAGCTCCCTATATATTTTTTTTTCATTTTCAAGTTATGATTTAGTCATGCTAGAGACTCGCTACTGCAATTTTATGCTTACGGTAAAATGAAGATAATATTCATAAAGCAAAACCACGTAATGCGAATTATATGCGCATTGTCAAAATAAGATGTTAATAACAATCTTAATGCACCATCACATAATGAGAACGGAAATCCAAACAAGCAGTTCGATGACGAAACATTTTTTCTGAGAAACTGATGTGTGACTTTGAAATATTTTAATGCATGCAAATTAATGAAAGCCTCCACCTTGTGGAAAACTTACAATCGGAATGTATATTCTCAAAGCGTGTCAAATTTGTAAAAAAGCTTTAATGTGTGTGTGTTATGAACCAAAGGTCAACTGGTTCACGATTCTTTTTCACTAATGTGTGTGTCGCTGAGCATGGTAGGTTGATTACTCGTCTTCTTGATATGGTGACATATTCGACAGTTATTTGTTAACACAGCTTGTCATTTTTTTTTCCGATACAGAAGCACTTGAGCTTTTAGCTCTTCGGCTCGGTGCCATGGACATCGTAACTCTTCGGTTCGGTGCCACGAACACCGTAAATCTGGGGAATCTGTGGCTTTTTCTGCCATCCCGCGGAATTGAACCCGCACACACAGAGGATAGTCACCCGTAGTCCAACGCGCTACGAACACGCTGGGCAGACGGGCCTTTTATCATTTAGAGCGACGTGTGCATCAGGTTATGTAGCTGCAATAGTTGTTTATAGTCTACGATGCACAGACACAGTTGCAAACTATATACATCATCTCTATCAGCTTGTCCTGAGCAGAACTTTGCTACCCAAACAGTCCTTTGATAATCCTCTTCTATCTCTCACCTCTTCAGTCGTTATGCTTATAGCATCAGTTACACATTGAATCCATCCGTCTCCGTGGTCTTTCTCTTCTCCTTGCCGGAATGTCTCCTTCCATTTTTAATCCCTCGTCTCTACATGTAACTATAAACACGATGTTTTTTAAACCTTATATTGCCCGCCTGCCCAGCGCGTTCGTAGCGCGTTGGATTACGGGTGACAAGTCCTCTGTGAATGCGGGTTCAACTCCGCGGACTGGCAGAAAAGCCACAGGTTTCCCAGATTTAATGTGTTCGTGGCACCGAACCGAAGGGTTACGATGTCTATGGCACCGAACCGAAGGGTTACGATGTCTATGGCACCGAACCGAAGGGTTACGATGTCTATGGCACCGAACCGAAGGGTTACGATGTCTATAGCACCGAGCCGAAGAGTTTTCAGCTCAAGTGCTTCTGGATCGAAAAAAAAAAAAATAAACCTTATATTATTCTCGCCTTCTAACATGTACTGTTTAACCAGTTGAAACTGTAGCCTGTGACTGTTTGTGTATGATGTAAAAATATCTATATAAAAGATAATAGAATGTTTAAATTCCGGTTGCTGTAGAGAATGTTTATGTCGTCGCTATGTTCTGTGAATGGAACGACAACAAATTATCATTCTTTTAAAAACCGCCCTATGTTTATTTCATATGTTGTTTTGGCAAAGACAACATTTGCTGTTTGTACTAAAGGGACTTCTACTTTGTTTCGATTAAGTTAGCATTTGCTGTTTGTACTAAAGGGACTCCTACTATGCTTTAACTACGTTAGCACTTGATTTCTAAACTAAAGGGACTCCTACTTTGTTTTGATTAAGTTAACATTTTCTGTATAGAATAAAGGAACTCCCACTTTGTTTTGACTAAGTTAACACTTGTTGGTTAGACTAAAGGAACTCCCACTTTGTTTTGACTAAGTTAACACCTGCGTTTAGACTAAAGGAACTCCCACTTTGCTGTGACTAAGTTAAAACTTGTTGGTTAAACTAAATGGACTCCCACTTTGTTTGGACTAAGTTAACTCTTAACCATTGGCAGGTTTTTAAGGTTTTTTATATTTTTGATGTCTTGCTGTATATTTAGCAACCATACAAATACTTTGCATTGAAAATAGGCATGTTATATATAGTTGGAAAGCTAATTGGATGAGCTATCTAGATATGGGGTTTTAACATATGTGTGATGTTATTTATGATATCCGTGACCTACTTATGTAAATTCTAAAAATAGATTATTCTACAAATGACAAATAATTTTACAGTCACAAAGAAGGAAAAAATAAGTATGACGAATATAATGGAATCTTTTATTAGTCTTTTAAAGTCTTCATATTTGCAAAACATATGTGAATTTAAACATGTTTGGGAAATATGAAAGGCAGTAATCATGAAATTTATAATATTCAATATTTTCATACTGTTAAGAAAAAAGGCAATAAATATCGCCTTCAAGAGAAAATGATGCCGAATTGGTCTAGTAAGCAGCCTATAAAGAACTAACACTTATAGTATCATACATAAACATTAAATAAGTATTTAATTTCTAACCATAGCAAGTAAAAGATATTATTGAACAAAAATATAGTAAACAATGATATGTAATATACAAAATAGACAGGAAAATAAGCGTGTTTCAAACAACGAGATTAGGCATCTTAAAAAAATATAATATATTTTTTAACAATTATTTATGAAATTATCATATGTTTTGCATTAGGTAACATAACTTTTATGATTTTAAATGTAAAATTAATACAAAATTACGGCCACTGAAATAGGTATGTCGCGTCGAGGCTAAATATTCGATTTTTTTATGTTGCCAATGTTAGGGAGTTAACACTTGCTGGTTAGACTAAAGGGACTCCTACGGTTCTTCGATGAAAATATCAAGCAATGTCTTGACTATAGTCGTTTCAGAAATGCTTTGACTAGGATGAATCTTCTTGTCTTGACTATAATCGTTTCAGAGATGCTTTGACTACGCTGAAGTTTGCTGTCTTGACTGTAATCAGTTTTGCGATGCTTCAATTAGAATAACACGTAACGTCTCGATAAGAGTCACTTCTGTGCTTCTTTTACTCGGGTGACATGTAATATCTGGAATTTGAGTCATTCGTGTGATCTGTTACATAGGATAACATGTAATATCTTCTTCTCCTGCGTTCTCCCGCTATGAATTCAGGCGTAGCCATAAGTCTGGTGTGGCGCTTCAGACTGATTTTTGCGTGAAAGCCTGCTTACCGTTTTATTGGTTTCCTTGCCATACAGGCGGGCTGTCTCCGACTTCAGAGGTATGTAATATCTTAAATAAGAGTTACTTTTGTGATGTTTTATATAGGGTAACAAGTAATATCTCAACTAATCATCACTGCGATGTTTTGAGTGAGGTAAGTCTATTGTCTATTGTCTATTCCCAGGTGGAAGATATAGTTGGCTGTCCACTCTTGCCATTAAGCGTAGGGATGGGAGTTTTAATTTGCGTTCTAGGGCTAGATGGGTCGCCCTTGTTGTGTTGTATCCGTATTTATGTAGTGTGGTCTTGATATTGTCTATCCATCTTTTCTTGGTCTTCCCTTCGCTCTAGTACCTGATCTCTTTTATTGTATGCTGCTATTGTTGGTTGGTTGTTATTGGTGGTAATATGTGATATCTGAATTAGAATCACTCATGTGATACTTTAACTAGGATAACATGTAATATCTGTACTAGAGTTAGTGTATGCGTTGTTTTAACTAAGAATATGATGTCTGTACTAGAGTCAGTCTTGCGATGTTTTAACTAAGAATATGATGTCTGTACTAGAGTCAGTCTTGCTATGTTTTAACTAAGAAAGTGACATCTGTACTAGAGTCAGTCTTGTGGTGTTTTAATTAAGAATGTGTTGTCTGTACTAGAGTCAGTGCATGCGATGTTTTAACTAAAAATGTGTTGGTCCGATGAGAGAGTCAGTCCTACTACATCTCGACTAAACAAAAACGATAAAGACCATGCACATTCCGAGTAACATTGGTTACAGTTGCTGAACCAACGTTATAGCTGATAGTACTTTTTTAACGAGAGGTGAACACGTAACCTCTACGCTACACAGATACCCCCTACCGTCCTCACCCATCCCTACGAGGGTGAAACAAAAACTATTTTAATAACTTGTTTATGCTGAACCACATGTACCTGCTTTGAAAACCCCTGATCGAATACATAACAAAGGATTAATAAGCTTTTTTCTCTACTTTTTGACTTTGTATATGGAATTAACGTTCTTCAAACAACAGTATTCATTATAAAATCTCCATTATCATCTAGATCAACGTTTCCCAAAGTGGGCGGTACCGCCCCCCAGTGGGAGCTGAAGCGTTCTAGGGGGCGATAGTGGGTTCAGAATAATTTGGGGAGTGTTCAGGCGATTAGGGGTCGGTGGATTCTTAAAGAAGAAATTAATAAAATATATTTTAAAATAAATTATTTTCGTGATTTTTCGATTGAATAATCATTTAAAATTTGAATTCTGCATTTTAATTCATTTTATAGTCGTGCACGATCCATATTTTCATCAATTTTCTATTTCAAGCATATAATCATTTGAAAATTGATCATGTATTACAGAAATATACAAACATTTTATATGTCAAAGAGAAAATAGAGGATGTATGTTATGTTATGCGATCGACGTCATGACACATTGGGCATTCCCATTCGTGCTCTGTCCTCCGTTGCAGCAGCCATCCCAAAGTCCAAAGAGCATGTATATATGTGGGGTGGGGCGTCGGCAAATTGTTATTATGTGGAAGTGGACGTTACAAAGTTTATGTTGTGGAAAATGGGCGGTGGGCCGAAAAAGATTGGGAATCTATGATCTAGATGTAAAAAAACCATTTGAAGTGTCCACAATAAGAAGAAAGAAATGCATTTGTGAAATAATTAAAGGGACAAAATCGCTATATGTATTGTATTCTTTAAAGATACCATCAGTGCTCTCCCTTACAAAAGAGAATCGCGATTAATTCTTCTATCTTATAATATACAAGTCTTGTGTGGTTGTTGTGTGCTTGTCTGAAGCAATACAAATTTTACAATATCTCGCTTTTGAATTAGGCAATTTTATGAATACAAGAATGTGTAGGTCAATGTGTTCATTTGGGGTCTCTGTGGATAAGTGGCAATGCCTTTGCTCAGGGTCATGCGGTATATTTTCTCAGTATGATGCAAGTCTTCGAAATGCCGCCCTTAAATGTTTTTTCTTTTAAATAACATTTAAAAGTGATTTTGATTTCGCTGATTATTCCGCCCCCTTTTACGATGTCACATGATGCGGCGGCCTCTCTGCATCATAGCAGGACACGGCCCTGCCTTTGCTATACGCTCAGAAGGTTCGAATCCAGACCGCGCTCTCGCTGGCATATGTTAGGATTGATATAACATTTGAATTGAAAATTCGTAATTAAGTTTTAATACTATATAACTTGCAGTTCCACATTTTATTTAGAGGGGCCCTCAATATGAGCAAAGAATAGTAACACTGTAACCTACAAGGCATGTCATAAAAGACAACTGAGGTAGTCGCCTAGGAATCTACCTAATAAATAAAAAGCGTCGCAGAAAATCGGATGGGCAGGCCTACTTGTAATCGCATAACTGGCACAACGTACACTCGCTCTCAGGATCAAATCACATACAAATCCACAAAGAGTGGTTTAACAAGTAGTCGGTATGGTGCGTTCGAAGAAAAAGAAGTGTCTTTTTTCAAACAACGTTGACTACAGAACACAGAAAGATCAGGTCAAAGTCGAATAGCTTTGAATATCGAAGATCTATATTCGTTTTTAGTATTGTTAATTGTATTTTGATATCTGTTTTGTACACACTGTAAACGAAACCTATTATCTTTAATGAAAGTAAACAACAATTTTGGCGTTGGTGGTAATGCACCAATATTATATGGCTTTTTAACACGGGAAAAACAAGCTAAAAATATGCAATTCTCTTCAGAGAACGTAGTATACCGAACTTGTTTTGTAAAAAAAAAAAAAAACAGCACTGGGAATATATATATATGATATATATATCGTTTTTGTTGGTGGGGCCAGACACAAATTTTCGGAAAATCATGGCTTTGGGTTAGGTTATATTTTAATTTATTAAACAATAAATGCACGTTACATATTATTTTGGTGGGGCCGGCCCTCTGGCCCTTAATGACGAATCGTCACTGTATGTATATATATATATATATATATATATATATATATATATATATATATATATATATATATATGAGTATATATGTGGGTCTCTTTGCCTAAGTGGTTGTTCATTGTTCATTTAAGGATCATCTTCAGCGTACATTGGACATGTCCATAATTGTCCCGATCTCCTCCCAAGCATGTATCTCAGTGTGTTTAGGCTAACAACTCCCGTTCTGTGTTGATTAATGTATCTACTGGGTTTTCTCTCGTGGTTTTCCGTCTTGCCGCACCTATCGGTATGCACAACTTGCGCAACCGAGATAGAGAATACCCTTTATCTTCGTCGTTGAAATCTTCTGAGCGTATATTTTCTCTGAGAGCGCTGATGATGTCGCTTCTGTCCATAGAAGACCAATCCTCAATCGTAGCATTGCCCGCCAGTGCGTCTGCTCTCTCGTTGCACTTCACCCCAGCGTGACCCGGCACAAAGATGGAGGCAAGTATCTGGATTGACAAGATTTGTATTAATTCCATCCATTGCCTTCGTACATAATCGGTCTTGATCTTCTGTATCATGTTCATAGAGTCGCTGAGCATGCATGCGTGAGTGAATGTATGCGTCTGTAGCCACTAAAGACGCTAAGTGGTTAAGCCCTTGCATTGTGAGTCGAAGGTCGTGGGTTCGAATCCGGACCGCGTCGTTCTGTTCACGAGCTCATTTTTTTCTAGAGAACCCCAGGATTTTTGCCGAAGCTGCAGAGTTTGTGCTTTGTGCAATATACTCGGAAGGGGGAGTGCAATATACTCGGAAGGTGGAGTGCCATTTCTGCGGAGAGGGACCGAGTCATATAGGGTAAAACGTAAAAAAGAGGGTTTTAAAGCCGAAGGATTGACTTCATTGCACCAGGTTTTACCCATATGGCTCGGTCCCTCTCCGCAGAAATGGCACGCCACCTGCCGAAGTATTGCACAAAAACGTGGTAAAACGTGGTGTAATGAAGTCAACCCTTGTTTGTTTGTTTATTAGGGGATTAAAGCCTCTTTAAGCCGACACACGCCCCTTTCAACCTAAGGCGAACCTTTTATTGGTTATATCAGAGCGTGTAGGCCAACAAACATGAAAAATAAGAATTAACTCCTTTCGGAGAATCCAAGAATAAAGTCAACCCTTCGACATCAAGACACTTTTTATATGTCAGCTCATTATAAACATATTTGTATAGTTGATATTTACTGTTTTAAGGATGTTACAACACTGGAAGTCAAGACACATAGAAAGTTTATCATCAATATAAGAAAGATGCAGCCATCATTTTTCGGGAATGTGACGAGAAAAGGAGGTTTAGAATACATTGTAATAACAGATAAAATACGAGGGGAGACGAGACAGAGGAAGACGGAGAGAGAAAATTTTGGGTAGCCCAACTTCATGGCACAGAAGAGCGTCAACATCTGATATGTTAGCAAACACCTGAGACAGAGATTTGTAGAGATCCATGATAGGCTACGTAAGCTGACACGGCACATGATGATGATGATGACAACACTGTAAAATAACAAGATACAATTCCAGTAACCAGCAAGTGCTCATACCAGAGAAAACGTAGAGATGAATATAATAGGACGTCTGTGCTTTCTTACGCCCGAGTAGTTACCGGGGCCCAAATCAGGGGTATAAAGAATAGAACCATTTTTAGCTGCCATGCATGTCGTAATAGGCGACTAAGTAGGGTGTAGGGCTAGCTATCTCACCCTGTAAAAACACTAAATAGCAACAGAAACCACAACCAGGAAAATTCATAGCTCGTCACCCGAAGAAGAAGAAGAATCCCCAAGACAATAGAGGTAAAGGAAGACACAGGAACAACTGAAGGCTGGAGTTGGAAACAGAATGCAAGAAAAAGGGGAGAGAGTTGAGATCTCTCTCTCTCTATCTATCTATCTCTCAATCCCGCCTAGACTGATGAATCAAATTTTATCATGAATTTTACTGTTGCTTTCAGGGCCTCTGTCCCTCCGTAAAGCTTTTCGCAAAGCTCTGTGTTATCGGGCCACGTTTCTTTTCTCAGGGCTGCTAACAGCTGATAGTCGTGCAGTATGTGCTCTGCCGTCATGTCCACTTTTTCACAATGGCACAGGCTAGTTGTGCCAATTCTGAATTTGTTAAACATGTGGGCTCGGAGTCTGTTATGGTGTGGAGAAATCTGGAGAAGATGGCATTGGAAAGGAGTGTTTGGAAAAGATGGCATTGGAAAGGAGTGTTTGGAAAATCTTTGTTGCTGACCTATGCCTTCCTGGGGGTTAAGGGTGAAGAAGAAGTGACCTTTTCTATCTGTCTATTCTCTAATCCTGTTTTGCCTTGCAGCGTCAGGTCGAAAAAGAAGACACCTGGAGCGAGCCTCTCTATGCACCTTGTCTTTCTTTCTCTTCTCCAATCCTGATTTGCCTCACAGCTTCAGTGTAAGAAGAGATTTCTAGCATGGGCTTTTGTGTGTGCTTCATAAATAGTGTCTTTCGTCGTCTCTGTTATCTTTGAGGTCCACCTCAGAGCCTTTTTTAACAAAATAAGGTAAACATAACATTGGACAGTATTTACTTGAATATTCAGCAAACACTTAAAAGCCTTAAGTAACACAGAAGAATCGCGTAGAGGAAGCCAACGATCGTTAGGTAGAGGCATAGAAAAGAGATTAATATACATAATAGATGTATAGCAAGCAACAGTTCCCGCTAATTGTTTCACACCAGAAAGAAAATATAGGAACGACATTTGATAGCGAGCACGGAAGACTCAATGTCATCAGCAAGATTATATATAAATATATATATAGTGCCTGTAAGCAATTTTTCAATACCGGTCTATCCTGATCAACTTGTTCAGTCTTCTCTATGGAACCGAGTCCGATGTTTCTCGCCTCTATAAATAAATTTCGTTTCGTGATTTTCCTAGGGCGAACTTTTTTCTTCAACTGTTTGCCTCCAACTTCAGTGCCTGCTGTGTGATTTTTTGATAATTTCTTCACTGAGTATGCCCAACATATCTTCTCTTTCTTATTTTTTTATTTTTATTCCCCCGATATAGAACCACTTGAGCTGAAAGCTCTTCGGCTCGTGGCATGGACATCGTAACCCTTCGGCTCGGTGCCACGAACACCGTAAATCTGGGATATATGTGGCTTTTCCTGCCATCCCGCGGAATTGAACCCGCACACAGAGAGGGATAGTCACCCGTAGTCCAACAAGCTACGGACACGCTGGGCAGACGGGCTTCTTTTTCTTATGAAAGTTGTTATTAGTGGTTGACCAGACATTTCTCTAATTTCATCACTGCTTATGAATTGGTCCCACTTTATGTTTACTATTTTTCACAGACATCTATTTTCAAATGTATTCAACTTATTTTCTATATCCTTAGTTATATATATATATATATATATATATATATATATATATTCCTAATGTCGCAGTTAACACATAGTGTTATCGATGTAAGGGAAGAATGCAGTAAAACTATGTAGCAATTACGAAAACGTAAACACAAAGTACTGTAGTTTTACAAAATTCAAAAACAGAGCAGCGTTTCGACCAAAAGGCTTTTGTCAGGTTAGTTAACGTATAAGACATTTACAAATGATCTCTACTGCTGTGGGACTGCTCTTTATTTCTATCAATGGAATCCCATGTTAGTCCACTCTGTTTCTTTCACTTTCTACCGTCCTTTATATTTCTGTTGGTCTACCTCGTATCTTCGTTCCACCTACTACACATGGAAGCAGTGGCGGCTCGCGCTAAGTTTTGTTGGTGGGACCAGACATATTTTTGTGTGGAAAATCATGGTACTGGGTTAGATTACATTTTAATTTATACACGTTACACATTATTTTTGGTGGGGCTCGGCCCACTGGCCCTTAATGACGAGCCGCCACTGCATGGAAGACCTGTATTTATTAAATTGCCCGATAGTCATCATTTACACACATGTCCAGACATCTTAATCTTTCCTCCGGCTAGACAGTGATGCGAATTTAGTTTTCATTACCAGCTTCGTATTTGTGATATATTGTGAAAATATTCCTATGATTTTCCAAATACATTTGATTTGAAAGATCTCTATTTTATGTATATATTGAATTTGATATTTTTCCAGCACTCGCTATTTTACAGGATTATTCAGAGAATGTTACGTGGGTGTTATCTGAGTTTGGTTTTCAAGCCAAGTTCTTTTGATCTCCATATGTGTTTTAAGCATGGCAAATAATCGGTTTGTTTTGCTAATGCTGCTACATAACTTGCTGACATAAAGCGTGCCAGGAAAAAGCAGAAATTAAATTCACAATGGGAGTTACATCTGTTGTCTCTCGAGACTATAATATATGTATCTAAAGCCCGCCTTTCCAGCGTGTTCGTAGTGCCTTGGACTCCGGGGTGACTAACCCTCTGTGAATGGGGGCTCAATTCTGCAGGCTGGCAGAAAAGCCACAGGTGCCCCAGATTCACGGTGTTCGTGGCACCGAACAGAAGGGTTACGATGTCCATGGCACGAGCCGAGGAGCTGAAAGCTCAAATGCTTCTGGATCGGGGAAAAAAATGTATCTAAAAAATTAGTCTTGTTCTGTTCCGTCGCGTCTCGTCGCGACGCGTCCCGTCCGTCGCTGCCTCCCTTCCTTTATCGGTCGATCGCTCCCTTTCTTTATCCGCCCGTCCGTCCGTCCCTCCCTTTATCTGTCCATCCATCCACCCACCCACCCACCCATGGTAAAAGTGTAATAAGAGTAAAAAAGACAAGATATAAATAATTTTTAGAAGGGTTTCACTCTTGTTTATGAACACTTATTGTTATAATATTGATCTTACAAAAACCAGAATATTGCTAATTTATAGCCGGGGCTGTTGTTTCCTTGTTCGTGTGGTCTATTTTTGTTGTTACAAGTGATAAAAGTGAGACAGACAACTGAAACAGGTAAATATGAATAATTTTAGTTGAAAAATCGTGGCATATCCCAAAGGACGTAGCCATCAACCACAGTAAACGAGTCGTTGATTTTTCTAGGCACCACTTATACGTTCAGTAGTTTGCCATTGTATTCTGAACGGTGAGGTATATTTTTACCTTTGTAAAAATCCCACGGAAATGAATTTGCTTCCAAACTAGTCCAACTTGGGGTTTGAACCAGGTACGCTTGGGTTTGTGATCGAGCTCACTACCTATTGAGCTACAGACGCTCACAATCCTTTATTAGAGTTTTAGTTAGATTTACAAAAATAGAGTAGGGAAGGAGTTTGAAATAGGAGCCAAAAAAATATTATTATTCAAAGATAGAAGTTGACATGGGGAAGAGACAAAAAAATATGAATGTGGAAGATAAATTCACTTCTTTCTTTCTTTGTTTTGCCCCACAACGTCAGGATAAGAAAAGAATTCTAGAACAAGCCCTTGTTAGCGCTTCATAAATAGTGTTTTTCGTTGCCGCTGTTATTTTTGAGGTCCCACTGTTGCGGGGATCATTTAAAGAAAGAAATATTGAATAAGTCAACAAACACACAAAGTGAAGAAATGATTTTTCTGAATGCGAACGCTCCATATCGACCACTTCTTAATCACTCTGGTATAATACAGCATCAGAATCAAGATTAACAGATATCAACCGCCAGAATGGTAACTGGGGCCCACATTTGGGGTGTAAAGAATAGAACCACTGTTACCTGCCACGCATGTTGTAAGAGGCGGCTAAGGAGGTTTGGCTGAAATCGGATGCACGTGTCCGCTAGGGAATGCTAACCCGAAACAAATGCTTGCAGAAAACGGATGCACCAGGCCGTAAGGCGCGTAACATGGTGCAACGACCCTCACAATGAGGAATGGGATAATGGATTCTACGGTCGCCAGTCTGCCTCGGAGATTTAGCCACACAGTAAGAATGTCAGACCTACCATTACGAGGCTGGCCAAAACTTACTGTGGGAAAAGGTCGGCACAAATGGGGAAGCAGAAATCATAGGAATTATATCCTACAGAACTGCCCCCCGTGTGCAGACTTGAGAAGAATAGGTGCCCACTTACACCAGCATCCAAGACAAACTATATAGTGTGGCTGATAATCTGAGGCGGACGGCTGCCTTTGTTAGAGAATCCGAAATCCCAATCTAGTGAGAACGCAGAAGACAAATGTATGGCGTGGCTGATAATCTGAGGCGGACGGTTGCCTTTGTTAGAGAATCCGAAATCCCAATCTAGTGAGAACGCAGAAGAAGGAAGAAGAATGCGGAAAGAAATACATTAAAGTAAAATCAACAGAAATGCAATTCTAGTCAGTTCAAATAAAAGAAAGAAGTTAATGTGAAGAAGAAAAAGGATATTCGTTTATAAAAACAACAGTGTAGTAAGAAAAGTTAGTTGTGTGTTTCCAAAACAGAAACGGATTGACGTCAGAGGAAAGATAATAATAGTACAAGAAAAAAGAAAAACTGCTTCAGAGGCTTCATAAACTGATAGAAGCAAGCAGGGGGGAAAAAACCAGAAGAAAATTGAAATAATAAAAAAAGTTACAGAATGTATGGAAATATGAATGCGGTAAAAGATAACAGAAGGAAGGCATGGGGTACGTTGTTGCAACAAATGACAATTGGGGAAGATAACGAAAACAAAAGTGCACACATTTAAAGTCGGTGATTTCACAAACATGTATATTATGCGAGTTTCAAGGAAATTATTTTGAGTAAAACCTTGCTGAAACGTAGTTGCAGAAACATAAAACTTATTTTATAGTGAGTCACTGAATTAAATACAAATAATATTCAGACCTTCCTCAGCGGACGTTTTCTTTTTATTTACTAGGGTAGATTCCCTAGGTCTTACATCAGTCGCCTCTTACGACATGCTTTGTAGGTCGCAGTGGTACTATTCTTTGCTCCCCTGTGGGTTCCGGCACACACGTGCGGCTTATGTGGATTAGAAACTAACATTTCCCGTAGCCTTTTCAGACCGTAGGGTAGGGAGTCATTTCATCCTAGTACCTTTACCATCGCCTACCACAGAGATATTACACAAACATTAAGAACGAAAATCCAGTCAGTCGAAATTAAATGCTACAGAAAGATCATACGAATACCATGGACAGAAAAAGAAAGAACACTGATGTCCTGAAAGAACTAAATGTTAAAGAGAATTGGCTGATAAACAACATACTATACAGAAAAATTACATACTTTGGTCACATCAGCGTCACGATGGCCTGGAAAGAACAATACTAGAGGGCAGGGTCCAAGGACGCAGAGGCAGACCAAGAAGAAGATGGCTACAAGATATTTAAGAAACCATGAACATGACCATCGACGAAGTGGGTGAACTGGCAAGAGACAGAGTCAATTTCAGATGTGCTGCAAAGAGAGCAACGTCCTATAAAGGATACGCACCTTGATGATGACCACAGAGAGACACATCGAAAAAATATAACGAGTACAAAGCAAGACCACGCAAAAGATGGAGCGACGGCATCAAGAAAAGCTTTACGAAAATTAATATCAGCTTACAAAGTGCCTTAAAACAAGTACACACAAGATCACTACGCCCCCCCCCCAACACTTCTATAAAGAAGTAAATGTTGGAAGAGAAGAAGGATAACCTAGTATGCAGGACGCAGGAGGACTAATTCCTTTCCTCAAGTGTGCAAGGTCGAGTGTGGGATTGAACGCACAATCATCGTGTGTCCGAGACGATAGTCGAACGCTTATGCATTACGATAATCCGTCCCACATCTATGTGGATCATCATCATCATCAAATAGTTTGTCTTGAGCAGAACTTTGCCACCCCAACAGTCCTTCGGAGTTTCTCTCATAGGCCAGATGTCCTGCCTCTGCACCGTCATGTTCAAACCATCAGTTACATCCTGAATCCATCTTCTCCTCCGTGGTCTTCCTCTTCTTCTCTTTGCTGGTATGCCTCCTTCCATGATGGTCTTCTCAGGCCTTCATGTCTTTTTATATGTCCAAAATATCTCAATTTTTCTTTCTTATTTGTAGCAACAGACAAGTTTTTTTAAATTTGTTAGTTCTTTCTGGATAGATCTATTTTTCTCTTCTCTGTCCATGATATACGGATGACTCTTCTGTAACATTTATATTCAAAAGCACATATGTTTTTCCACTGCCTTATTAAACGTACATGCTTCACACCTATCTCTGTGGATACCCTAAAAAATATAGAAGATGAAAAACCGTCGCTCCCTAAAATACTTATCCTGTAAGCAGATTCATTTTCTTAAGTTGCTAAATTGTGCATGTTGTTATCACCTACATTAGCTAATGGACTGCTTAAGTCATGATACAGCACAGCTTAATTATTAGTTTAAACTCTACCTTTTTGAACAGGTGCATCCTTTCATTAACGTTTCTGCAGAAAACCTGGTTTTATACTCGTACTTACTCTCCCCTTTTAGCCAGTAGCAAGCTCCGAATTGCATTAGTTAAGTAAGAATTATACAAATTCATGAGAATTATCGAAGCTTATAAAAATGGTGATACATATCGACCACTTGTTAACCACTCTGTGTGATTTGTATGTGATCTGAGCCTAAGAGCTATTGAACGTTGTGTCAGTTATGCGCATACCAGTAGGCCAGCGCATACAAGTAGGCCAGCACATCCGATTTCTGCGATGTTTATTTACTAGGGTAGCTTCCCTACACCCCATCGTCACTCGCCTCTTACGACATGTCTTGTAGGTCGTAGTGTTACTATTCTTTGCTCCTTGGGGATCCCCGCAACACACGGGCTGCGAAATAATCAACTTTATTAGAACACACGCCTGATACTTACATACACTTAACGCCAAGTTTGCGAATATATTCATACAGTAAGAATAATCTACCTACCTTGCCCAGAAAACGGGACTGTTCAAGTATCGATATACTGTTGCCAAGCTGACCTATGTTCGCTAGGCGTGTGATTTAAATAATTTCTGTTTTTTAAATAACTAAAAACAACACACACAAAAAACCATAACATTTTAGTCAGATTCTTCTTCTTCTTTGCGTTCGTTCTTTACGACCAATTTTAATCACTCTTTGTGATATGTTTAATCTTTGCCAAGAACGTGTATACGTTGCACATTGACTTGGTAGGCCCCTAAACACATAGACGTCTACACGTTTAGTACATGTGCATCCGATTTCAACCAAACCTCCTTAGTCGCCTATTACGACATGCGTGGCAGGTAACAGTGGTTCTATTCTTTACACCCCAAAATTGGGCCCCGGTAACCACTCGGGCGAGTCATATTGTTTATTCCGGTCATCTCGAGATAACGACATGTGTTTAAATAAGCATCAATTATTTGAAACAAATTATGTAATTAATTGCGTTGAGGTTTAAGATAACTGAAATAACTTACTGCTCTAGAATAGTTCCGGTATAGCGTCACTAGAAGAGTGTCTGATATACCAATGTCGCTTCTTAGTTTAGTGGTCTAGGTTCAATCCCACAGTGGGCGTGGAAAATGTTTCCAACCGTAACGGATTTTAGGTCGACCCAGCCTTAATTGGGTACCAGGAAAAAGCTCTGAGGAAAGTAAAGATGACGGGCGTGATGTTGACCGCATCACCCATCGTGTGCCGAAGGTCAATGAAAATACGGGCCTAACATTCTATTACCCAATATACATTGTGGTAGGAAATAGGGTTCATTTACACCTTTTATCATTACAAAAATCTAACATTACAGGGAAGCGTACCTAATTTACGATTTCGGGATCAGTTTACATCCTCAAGGTAGCTAGCTTGAAAACTTTGTAAGTTAGATTTTAAAGTAGGAGTAAAACGGTAGCCCAACGAACAGGTTAAAAAAACGCTGGCGCTGGATAGGACACACTTTGCGAAAACCGGAGGGAATATAACAAGAAGGGTCCTTGCCTGGAACCCGCAGGGACAGCGAAAGAAGGGAAGACCGAGAAATACATGGAGACGAGATTTGGAGGCGGAGATCAACAATATAAAGAAGAGCTGGAGGAGCTGCAGGAGATAGCTAGAGATAGGAAGACTTGGCATGAGTTGGTTGAGGACCTATACCCCAATCCGGGGTAAAAAGGCAAAGAGAGAGAGAGAGAGAAAACTGTAGTCCTGACCTACACCATGTATGGTACCATACACAAAGTGGGGGCCTAATTTTAACATGAGTTCAACGTCAGTCGTTCTTGTCAAAGATCAATTATATATCACAATAAGAATGATAAAATTGACCGCGAA
The DNA here is from genome assembly GCA_020796225.1 of Arion vulgaris. NCBI lineage: Eukaryota > Metazoa > Mollusca > Gastropoda > Stylommatophora > Arionidae > Arion > Arion vulgaris. Next base: position 5,875,551 of record CM036760.1, read on the forward strand.
GAACGAACGAGAAGAAGAAGAAGATTTTTAAAATGTTATACAAGATTCTTGAAATAATGATGCTATTTTGAAATGTTGTTATTAAGTTCTTAATTACTTTATTTATGTGACAATTTAAAGACTTAGACGCTAATCTTGTCAGGGACATGTAAAAGGTGTAACTGATGAATAGGGAAAGGGTATAAAATAACGTTTAGAAGCATAGGATTGAATTCATTGCAAAGTGTTTCCCACTATGGCACAGTCACTTATCAGTAATTGCACACCACCTGCCCAGAGTGCGTCAATGATGAAAAGTGGGAAATTATCAAAGAGTTTTACAGTTAATGGATTCACAAAGACAAAGAAAGGGAAAGACTTTTTCTTCAAACGCTCCATATCGACCACTTGTTAACCACTCTGGTATAATACAGCATCAGAATCAAAATTAACAGATATCAATCGCTGGAGTGGTTACTGGGGCCCAAATTCGGGGTGTATAGAATAGAACCACTGTTACCTGCCACGCATGTCGTAAGAAGCGAATAAGGAGGTTTGGCTGAAATCGGATGCACGTGTTCTAAACGTGTAGAAGTCTATGCGATTATGGGTCTACCAAACTAATGTGCAACGTATACACGTTCTTGGCAAAGATCAAAATATCACAAAGAGTGATTAAAATTGGTCGTAAAGAACGAACGCAAAGAAGAAGGAGGAGAAAATATCAACCATATCGATCACTTATTAAACACTCTCACCTGACAAGAATGTCATGGTATCGCCTACCAAAGAGATACACACATAAAAGTATAACGAGTACAAACCAAGATGCAGACCACGCAAAACATGTAGAGACGGCATCAAGAACAGCCTTAGGAAAATGAATATTAGCTTACAAAGTGCCATAAAACAAGCACACACAAAATCACTACCGTATTCCCCCCAACACTTATATAAAGAAGTAAATGGTGGAAGAGAAGAAGAAGTTAGCTCCTCTGTGTGATTTGTAGCGACCTGAACCTAAGAGCGATTGTACGTTGTGAAAGTTATGCGTCTACAAGTAGGCCAGCACATCCGATTTCTGCGACGCTGTTTTATTTACTATGGTAGTTTCCTTAGGTCCTACATTAGCTTATGTCATGCTTCGTAGGTCGCAGTAGTACTATTCTTTGCTCTCATCGCAGGGCCCAGCGCCACACAGGCGAGAGAAAGACTAAAAATAAATAAACCATAAAGGAAGTCACTATCCCCTAAGGCACAGACGCCAATCCCTGCCACTCTTACATTACTACATTCTACCACTACTACACTACTACATCTACTGCACTACCTACATTCTACCACTCCACACCTACCACATTCTACTACTACCACTACCTCACTTAAATACTACACTCTACCACTACTGCACTACTACACTCTACCACTACTGCACTACTACATTCTACCACTACTGCACTACTACATCTCTACCACCTACTCACTACTACACTCTACCACTACTACATTACTACATTCTACCACTCATACACTACTACATTCTACCACTACTACATTCTACCAATCCTACACTACTACATTCTACCACTACTACACTCTACTCATCCACACTACTACATCTCTACCTACTGCACTACTACATCTACCACTCCTACACTACCTACCACTACTACACTCTAATCCTACACTACTACACTACCACATCTACCCCTACTAACCACTACTACATCTCTACCACTACAAACTACTACATTTTCACTACTCACTACTACATTCTACCACTACTACACTACTACACTCTACCACTACTCACTACCGCTACTACATTACTACCATTCTACCACTCATACACTCTACCACTCTACCACTACTACACTCTACCAATCCTAAACTACTACATTCTACCACTACTACACCACTACATTCTACCACTACTACACTACTACATTCTACCACTCCTACACTACTACATTCTACCACTCCTACATTACTACATTCTACCACTCCTACACTACTACATTCTACCACTACTACACTCTATCAATCCTAAACTACTACATTCTACCACTACTACATTACTACATTCTACCACTCCTACACTACTACATTCTACCACTACTACATACTACATTCTACCACTCTACACTACTCTACCACACTACACTACTACTCTACCATACTAACTACTACATTCTACCACTACTACACTACTACATTCTACCACTACCTACACTACTACATTCTACCACCACTACTACACTACTACATTCTACCACCTCTACAACTACTACATTCTACCACTCTACACTACCATCTCTACCATCCTACACTACTACATTCTACCACCAACTACTACATTATATCACTACTACATCTCTACCACTCTACACTACTTACATCTCTACCACTTCCACTACTACATTCTACCACTCCACACTACTACATTATATCACTACTACACTACTACATTCTCCACTACTAATTCTACCACTACCTACACTACTACATTCTACCACTACTACACTACTACATTCTACCACTACTACATTCTACACACTCTACACTACTACATTCTACCACTACTTACACTATACATTCTACCACTCCTACACTACTACATTCTACCACTACTACATCTACCACATCTAAACTACTACATTCTACATCTACACATACTACATTCTACCACACTAACACTTTACTACATTCTACCACTTACTTTCATCTACACTAATACATTATATACTCACATATACATATCACCATCCTTCTTCATACTACATCTCTACCACTATACACTACTACATTCTGCACTACTACACATGCACTACTGCACTACTACATTCACACCTCTACATCACTACAGTTCTACACTTCACTAACCATGTTCTCATACACTCCCACCTACTGCACTATAACCTCACTACTGCATAACATTCTACCACTATGCACTATACATCTACCACTAACTGCACTAATTCATCTTACTCATTACACTACCATCACATTTTCTACCACTTAATACATAAATTACTACAAATATACATTTCTTACAATCACACTATTACATTGTACCTACAACTTTATAATCTCAAATCTATCATCACAACTACTGGACAAACTACATGTCTACCACTCCTAACTACCACATCTAGCTACACTTCAAAATTGTCTTCAGGCATTACTACCTGGCTCCTTACCATTATACACTAACATTTCTACCACACAACATTATTTTTACATTCTACCACTACTACATCTCTACCACTATACATTCTCATTCTACATTCACTAGCTCCCCACTACTACATTACACATTCTACCACTCATACACTACCATTCTACCACTACTACACTCACCCAATCTAAACTACTACATTCTACCACTACTACACCACTACATTCTACCACTACTAAACTACTACATTCTACCACTCCTACACTACTACATTCTCACCACTCTACATTACTACATTCTACCACTCCTACACTACTACATTCTACCACTACTACACTCTATCAATCCTAAACTACTACATTCTACCACTACTACATTACTACATTCCTCCACTCCTACACTACTACATTCTACCACTACTACATTACTACATCTCTACCACTCCACATTCTACCACTCCTACACTCTACCAATACTAAACTACTACATTCTACTACTACTACACTACTACATTCTACCACTCCTACACTACTACATTCTACCACTACTACACTACTACATTCTACCACTCCTACACTACTACATTCTACCACTACTACACTCTACCAATCCTAAACTACTACATTCACCACTACTACACTACTACACTCACCACTACACCTACTACATTCTACTTCTCCACATTCTACCACTCCAACACTACTACATATATCACTACTACACTACTACATTCTGCCACTACTAAATTCTACCACTCCTACACTACTACATTCTACCACTACTACACTACTACATTCTACCACTACTACATTCTACCACTCCTACACTACTACATTCAACCACTACTACACTACTACATTCTCATCCTACACTACTACATCTCTACCACTACTACACTCTACCAATCCTAAACTACTACATTCTACCACTACTACACTACTACATTCTACCACTACTACACTACTACATCTCTACCACCCTACATTCTACCACCCTACATACCATTAATCACTACTACACTACTACATCTCACCACTCCTACACTACTACATTCTACCACTACTACACACTACATTCTGCCACTACACATTCACCACCCTACACTACACATCTACCACTACTACACTACACTTCTACCACTACTACACTACTACATTCTACCACTACTACACTACTACATTCTACCACTACTACATTCAACCACTCCTACACTACTACATTCTACCACTACTACACTACTACATTCTACCACTCCTACACTACTACATTCTACCACTACTACACTCACCAATCCAAACTACTACATTCTACCACTACTACACTACTACATTCTACCACTACACACTACACATTCTACCACCCTACATTCTACCACCTACACTACTACATTATATCACTACTACACTACTACATTCTACCACTCCTACACTACTACATTCTACCACTACTACACTACTACATTCTGCCACTACTACATTCTACCACTCCTACACTACTACATTCTACCACTACTACACTACTACATTCTACCACTACTACACTACTACATTCTCCCACTACTACATTCTGCCACTACTACATTCTACCACTACTATACTACTACATTCTACCACTCCTACACTACTACATTCTACCACTACTACACACCACATTCTACCACTACTACACTACTACATTCTACCACTACTACACTCTACCGCTCCTACACTACCACATTCTACCACTACTACACTACCACATTCTACCACTACTACGTTACCACATTCTACGACTTCTACATTACACAATCACTTAATCTATTACAGCAACAAATCTTCCCTTTAGTCTTGTCCATTATCTTGTTCATCTTAATCTTGTTTAATACAAGCAAAATGTATATACCTCATCAAATATACATTAGAAAATCAAATTTCCTTCTTTCAGCGTTCCTACCTAATAAATGAAATGTTTACTTAGTGGGTATTTTTCAAGGTATACTGTTTTCATATAGTGAGCTTATGGATGGAGCTGACCTTCTTAATGTCCTGATAGGGTATGGCCGGAAACAGGACTTTCATCTAAACCATGGGTTCCCAAAGTGGGATGGTACCGCCCCACAGTGGGCATTGAAGCCTTCCAGGGGGGCGATAGTGGGTTCAGAAGTATTTTTTGGGAGGGTTACGGGGGTGATTTTGCGATTGAATAATAATAAAAAAATTTAAATTCTGCATTCTAATTCATCTTATGCTCATCTTACAAGATCCATTTTTCATCAATTTTCTATTTCATGTATATAATCATTTGAAAATTGACCATGTTTGACAGAAATATATATCCATTTTCTATGTCAAAGTGAAAATAGAGCACGTATATATATGTGTGTGGGGGTGGAAGGGAAGGGGCCGTTGAGAAACTGTTATAATGGGGAGGGGGCGTTACAAAGTTTATGTCATGCAAAGTGAGCGGTGGACCGAAAAAGTTTGGGAATCTATGATCTAAACCAGCGTTTCCCAAAGTGGGCGGTACCGCCCGCCAGTGGGCGCTGAAGCGTTCTAGGGGGGCGATAATGGGTTCAGGAGAATTTGGAGGTGTTCAGGCGATTAGGGGTAGGTGGCTCCTTTAAGAAAAAATTGATAATAAATATTTTTAAATAAATTATTTTTGTAATTTTGCGATGGAATAATCATTTAAAATTTGAATTCTGCATTTAAATTCATCTTATGCCCGCCTTACACGATCCATTGTTTTAATCAATTTTCTATTTCATGTATATACTCATTTGAAAATTGACTATGTATGACAGAAATATATATCAATTTTCTATGTTAAAGTAAAAATAGAGCATGTATATATATATATAGATATGTGTGTGGGGGTGGGGCATTGGCAAACTGTTATAATGTGGAGGGGAGTTGAAAAGTTTATATCATGCAAAGTGAGCGGTGGACTTAACAAGTTTGGGAATCTATGATCTAAACCAAACTACATCAACATATATATTGTAAGAGCTTGGGTTGAAGATTGGAGTGACCATAAAATAACAACACAACAGGCGTATGAGAAGATTTATCAATCAACATTGAACAGATACAGTTAGTTGCTGGACTCTATTGTTGATATTGCAAAGGAGATCGGGGCACTCATGAATCCAGTGAAATGAAGATAGTCCAAACAAATTGAAACTGTTTCGTGTTCTCCGTGTCATTCAACGTCTCTTTTATTTATATTACTTAATTTGTAGATTTATGTTCCAATGTGTAAGGCTTTCATAGTTTGTAGCTCAAAAGTCTATCATATTTATAAAATGAGATTTGTCTTCGAAAGTACAATGTTTCTGCAGTCTGTTATTTACATTCTCTCAGATTCATAACAGCGTGTAAATCTGTTTATTCACATTCTCCCAGTTCATAACAGCTTGTAAATTTATCTTCCGAGTTGCAGTATGTCAGTAATCTGTTGTACAAAGTCTCTCAGATTCATAATAGTTTATAGATTTATTTTCTAAAATGCAATATTTCTTTAATCTATTGCTCAAAGTCTCTCAGATTTATAACACTTGTACACTGATCAATACAGATTTATCATAATGACCTAGCTTTTACACTGCTATATAATGGGGGTCTCTGCAGCTAAGTGGTTAAGCCATGTGCCTTGTGAGTCGAAGGTCGTGGGTTCGAATCTGAACCGCGCCGTTCTGTTCACGAGTACAGTTTTTCCAGAGACCCTAGATTGCTGCCGAGCTAAGGGTTCGTGCTTTGTCAATACTCTAGGCAGGTGACGTGCCATTTCTGAGGAGAGGCACCGAGCCATACGGGATAAAACCCGGTGCAATGAAGTCAATCCTTCGGCTTTAAACTGATATATATATATACATTAATCAAATATATTACGAATATAACAAATGGAGTAATTTATAACGGAGAAATGAAGCATTTAGTTATTAAATTAAACTTCGTTTTCAATGTTCATAGACTATCCTTATAACACTGATATTAAACGTATTAGTTGATAAGTCTCTAGTAATTCTCCATAACGGAGAAATGTAAGTACATTTAGTTATTAAATTAAACGTTTTCGTTTCTCAATGTTCCACTTAAAGACTCATCTCTTATAACACTGATAATTAAACGTATTAGTTGATAAGTGCATATTTACATCTAGACTAAAGTTGCAATATAAATTATGCTACGAATTGGCAAAGCAACATCAGCTTTTAAAAGTCTAAATAAAATATGGAACTGCAAGTTATAAAGTATTAAAACTAAATTACGAATTTTCAATTCCAGTGTTGTATCAATTCTAACATATGCCAGCGAGAGTAGAAAAATGGCTAAAGGTGTAGAAAGTAAGTTGAATGCATTTGAAAATAGATGTTTTCGAAAAATAATGAACATGAAATGGAACGAATTTAGGAGAAGTGATTAAATCAGAAAAATGTCTGGTCAACAACTAATAACAACTGTTATAAGAAGGAGAAGTTGGACACACCTTGAGAAGAAATGATCGAAGAATATCAAAGCAGGTATTGAAGTGGCATGCACAGGGTTCAAGAAAGACAGGACGACATAGGGAGACCCTGAAACGAACTTTGGTGAGAGAAGTAAAAAATATCGGTCTCAGTTCCATGGAGGAGATTGAACGAGTTGTCTAGGATGGAGAGGTATGGAGAAATTGATTGCAGACACTATGTAACATATAACCGTACCAGAGAAATTATTATTATGATTACAAGTTGCAATATAAATGAGAAGAAAGCAATAATAAATATATGTTAATTGTATAACTTACCTTTCTGACGTCTACTCCCATGTTCTCTAGCAGCTCCTCGGCTGTCTTGTAGCCAGTGAAGTTCTGGTCACTCTCATCTGCTCCTGGCACAGTTATCAGCTTTCTCTGGGGTGCTGGTTTCTCACAAAGACTTATGAAATCAGTGATGGTCACTAGACCCTTCTTGCCTTGAAGTACTCCCCACATCTGTTTGGCTGTAGCTGATGTCTGTTTTGTTCCTGGTTGTTTGCTGCCTTGTGGAGGAGATGAAACTTGACCAAGTCTTTCTGCTTCGATCATTTCGTCCTCGATGTCTATCAGTTTATCACCTTGAGATTTAGACTGTCTCATTCCATTTCCACTTTGTTTATTGTTTTGTTCGAATGCATAGCTGTTAGGACGAACTCTCCTGTCGTCAGGACTCAGAGGAGAGGCAGGTGCCGGTTTGAGGGGATAGTGGGATGTATGTGGAACAGGTTCGTCCATGATGTTCGGACCAACTTGTGTAGATCGACGATTTCCATTAATAACGCTATCAATGTCATCCACATTGCTAATCATGCCGGATTTCTGACCTTGGTACTGTTTCTTCTGTTGCTTCTGCGATTGTTCGGTTTTTCCTGCCCAATCACCACCAGGACTTGGCACAATGTCTGGTAGAGATGGCTGAGAGCCTGCTTGAGTTGGTCTTCCACCTTCTTTCTCTTTGGTTACTCCCAGCTGACTTGGTCGTTGTCTAGCAGTGTTTTGTCCTCTTTCATCTAGAACGTCTTCCCTTGAGTTCTGACGACTAGTTCGGCCATGCTTAGTGCTGCGTCTGTTAGGAGATTCCTCTCGGTTAAATCCAAACTGTGAGCCGTTGCTGTCGCTAATTTCATTGTCTTGCTGCTCTCGCCTGGAACGCCGCCTATCGTCTAGTAAACCATCTCGAGAGTTATCTTTGTTCAAGCGCTTATGGTCCTCTGATGCTTGCCACTGCATGCTACTGTGACGGTGTCGGTTTGGTGAATCGTCCCTCGAAATCGCCTCGGATGAGCTGCCTGATTTCTTTGGTTTTTGACCTACGCCATGATCGAAACGTCGCCGTCTCGTGTCAGTTGGGGAAAGCTCCCTTTCGAAAGCGTCGGAATCATCATAGTAATGATCCGCCTTGTTAAGCTCAGATTTTCTGAAATCTTTGTTAGGTAGTCTGGGATCTCTGTCATCTTCATCGTCCAGAATGCTGTCGTTAGAACCTCGTGATGGATGACGAGAATGCTTGTGACGAGATCGATGTGATGGGGAATTCTCACGAGAATGTGGTGGAGTTTCTTCTCGCTGACTGTACTGTCTGGAGACGTGTCTGGAGTCATCGTAGACATCATTTCTGCTCTCAGCTCCCACGCCCGGGTGTCTCTTAGCATGGCGACTTTCAGGTGATCTTGGTTCTGGTAAATTCTGTTTCCACTGATGAACTTTCTCTATGCTGTCTCTCAGAGACAGAATCTCCGGTGTCAACTGCTGAGGTTGCTCACTGTTCTCAGGGTCACATTCGTCAAGTAGGTCTTTACTTGAATGCCTTTTTCTTCGTGGGCGATCATTCAGCATGTCTTCTCGTGAACTGGACCGGGAAGGCTTGGATTTACGAGTAGACCGTTTGTCCTCAGCGGCGCTGCCATGATCTGTTTCTCGTTCACGTAATGTGCTAGGTGTGCTAGTGCGAGCGCCCTCCCGACGCCGACGCCCAAGACGATTGTCTCTGTCGTCAGTGTCTTCTTCTTCGTCGTCTAAATCCACTTCACGTCTTGGTGCTCCTCTAGTAGATTCTCCGTAAACAGATTGTCTCCATGATTTCTCATTTGGTGGAGTGCTTACACCGTCTTCAGCATAGCTTCTTCTTGGCTCATCCTTCAGCGTTGACTTGGAACTGTTTCTTGACATTGGCGATGAGGGCGCTTTGCTGTAGCCAGGTGCTGGTGGTCCCATGCCCTTGCCATAGCTAATGCTATGCGTTGGAGCTGGTCCACCCAGAACCTTGTCTCTATATTTGTAATACGTCTCGCCTGGTTGGCTACCAACTCCTCCGCCGCCTCCTCCACTGCCGCCGCCACCAACTCCCCCTCCTCCTACAGGTGCGAAATTCGAACTCGAATTGCTTCTCTGTCGTCGGGATTGTGGTTGGTCCAAATTTGTCTGTATAGCGCAGTCAACAGTGCCCTGATCAACCGCTCCTTTCTTTCCTGGTCTGTCACTTCGTACTGTAGGTTTCTCAGCAACTTTGATTCGTTTCGTTCTCGAAATGCTAGCTTTGTCTTTGACCTTAGGTTCTTTCTGTTCTCCGTCCGGTATAGGAGACGTCCCCCTACAGATAAGATAGCGAACTGCAGGCTCACGCTTCTCCGCCTCTGGTGCACTGTCATCGGATTCAGAACTGACAGAAACTCCTCGTCTGTTCCGTTTTGTGCTAGTTTCCTGTCTTGGCACGGGTACGCTGAGATTTTTACCTGCGCACGTGTTTCCACTCTCACTCTCTGTCGAAGCCTTCTGCGTGGTACTTGGCGCTTCGTAACCTCGGGAGGATTGCCTCTCGTATGATCGGGGTGGGGGTTTGGAAACGGGGGAGGCATCAGAGCCGCTTTTATAAGATGAGTACGTGGAGTACGGTCCTGATGCACTACTACTGTAATCGTATCTCGATGACCGAGTACTCACGGGAGATCCTTCACGACTTCCTTGACCATAACGGCTGTTCGAGCTTCTTGAACTTCCCCTATCCCAAGAGCCGTATGGACTACCTCCTCCGTAGTCAGACATATAACCACTTCTTGAAGAGTATCGATCTAAACTGGGATATCTGTCTGCTGACTGATATCTATCGGTTACATAACCGGACGATGGTTTCTTGGTATCATTGGTCCCAAATTTTTTTACAGCATCACTTACGCTACTAGAGCGGTACTTAGGTGGTTCGTAGCTTGTTGTTCTTGTGTAGGATGGTCGGGAGTTGGAGGGAGTGTATCCTCGTGAGGAGGCTCCGTAGGAGGATGAAGGCGAATAGTTCTTTCCTGTCCCCATATCGTAGAGCTGTAGACAAACAAAAACGTAAAAGTTATTTAGTTTAGAAATGTTAGAATTATTTTAAGTTAAGTTTAAGTTAAGTATAAACAAAGAATGAAGTGGTTTGGCCACTTAATAAGAATGCATCCAAACTCCACAGTATACAGAGTCTTCTACAACAGAACATCGGGAAAGAAGGCAAGAGGAAGACCACGGAAAAGATGGTTAGATGGCGTAACAGAATCATGTGAAAGAGCAAAGATAACAATCACACAAGCCACCAGAGCAGCGCAAGACAAAAACAGAAAACCACGACACTTAGCAACAACCCGGTAGCAGTGTGACGACAAAAGAAGAAGAAGAATGGCAACGGATAAAACAAACATGATAAACGATATTGTAATTATCAAGGAAGACAAATTAAAAAGAGTTAAAGGTTTTTTAATATCACGATTTCCCGCTAAGAAATGTTGGACATCAGATGAAGGAGATTAAGAGAACATCAAACATTGTCAAAAACAAATTTAAACAACTAAAAACAGTGCGGAATGGGATTGATTATATAAAAACAAAGATCAGAATATGAAGAGCATGATTAGTCCAGTAGCAACGTTTGGGTGTAAATCATGTACATTTAAAAATGAAGTGAAAAAGTATTATGTGCTTTCAAATAAAGTATTATAGCATAGTCATCAGTATAGCATGGACAAAGAAGGAACAATTAGATCTAACCCGCCCGAGTGGTTACCGGGGCCCAAATTTGGGGTGCAAAGAATAGAATCACTGTTACCTGCCACGCATATCGTAAGAGGCGAGTAAGGAGGTTTGGATGAAATCGGATGCACATGTCCTAAATGTGTAGACGTCTATAAGTTTAGAGGCCTACCAAACTAATGTTACACGTATACACGTTCTTGCAAGATCAAACATATCACAAAGAGTGATTAAAATTGGTCGTAAAGAAGGAACGCAAAGATGAAGAAGATCTATCCCAAAGTAATTCAAAATGGAAGAAAACTGACAAAAGTGAAGTAAAATAAAAATGAGAAAATTTAATTATTTTGGACATGAGAGGGTTGGGAAAGACCATTTTGGAAGGAAGCATCACGTCTAAGATGAGAAGAGGAAAACAATGAAGAAGGTAGAATTAGGTGTGGCTAGTGATAAGAGCATGTGACATCAGAGGCGGGGCTTGTGGCCCATGAGAGAAATTATAATGGACTACTAGGGTATCAAAGTTCTACTCAGCACAAGCTACTGGATGATGATGATCGTATAGGTTTTAGTATATACATCAACAACACAAGTCTGTATTCTACTTAGAAGGTCAGCAGAGGTATAAACACATTAAGGAAAATGTAAAAGAAGAAAACAGAATAAGGCAAGATAGAAGAAATGTACTTACAATAGTAGGAAATACTGCTCGTACATTGTGGAGTAATATATGAATACAGAGCAAGTAGACAAGCAAGCAATAGATGGAGAGATGGAGTAAAGAAGAAATTTAGAATAGTGAATACCAATTTGCAATGTAAACTAGAGAAATACTACGCAAAAGATGGAGTGACGGAATCATGAAGAACTTTAGAAAAATGAATGTTATTATGGATATAAGGGAAGACTGCAGTAAAACTATGTAACAATGTCGATATAAGGGAAGACTGCAGTAAAACTATGTAGCAATGTCGATATAAGGAAGACTGCAGTAAAACTATGTAGCAATGTCGATATAAGGGATGACTGCAGTAAAACTATGTAGCAATGGCGAAACACGTAAAACAAAGTGCTGTAGTTTTACAAAATACTGTTGTTTTACAAAGTACAATATATATATAATAACGTTTCGACCAAAATGCCTTTTTCAAACAAAGGATACAACAACAGCGAAGAAATTCAAACTTCTTGGACGACATGCATAAAATAAATAATCAGAGAATAATGATTAACCCTTTCGCTGCTATATACTTTCCGAAGGCTGAGCTAAAAATAGCTACGCTTTGTTTCTAGGTCACAAATGCGAATGTACGCCTATCGCAGTGACAGTAGCAATGTATAACGTGTTAATACGTCTTTAGTCACAAAGAGATAATAACAGACGTGTTAATGCGTCTTTAGAAGTGGATGGGAAAAACGTATATATACGTCTTTAGCAGCTAAAGGGTTAAGAATTTATTGTCTGGTAATATATGTTATAATATCAACTTACAAAGTACATTGGACATATGTTCTTTACATCACCACCTAACACCACAATAAGGTAAAATGAAGGAAGAGAAGAAGAAGCTTATGAGTAATGTATGTATTTCTGTTCTACACTTCTCTTTAATCTGTATATCTATACTTCGCCCGGGGGATGCTGGGGCCCGCAAGGGAAGCAAAGAATAGTACCACTGTGACCTACAAGGTATGTCATAAGAGGCGACTGATATAGGACTTAGGGAAGCTACCCTAGTAAATAAAAACCATCGCTGAAATCGGATGTGCTGACACAATGTACAATCGCGTTTAGGCTTAGATCACATAGAAATCACACAGAGAGGTTAACAAGTGGTCGATATGGAGCGTTCTAAGAAGAAGAAGATATCTATACCTCTTCCTAAAATTCGTACCGTCTATCGATCATTTCACTGTCTCTGTAATTCATTAAAATCAATCCATTTATATTGTAAATATATCCCCCTGTTCTTCAATCCAGTCATTACTAATTTCAACAATCCATTCATCAATCCACACAGTAGTATCCTTGTTAAAAGTTAATTGAATATCCTTTACAGGACTTTGCGAATCAACCCCAGCTTTTTAACGCTGTTTGTGATTTTTCTAGGCATTATTACGTTCAATAGTTTGTCATTGCTTTCTGAACGGGTGGTGCCATCGTCCTTTTGTAAAAATCCACGCGAAACAATTTACAACCAAACTGTCGGCAGCGTGATTCGAACTCAGAACGTTGGGGTTAATAGACCGAGTCACTATCCCCTAAGCCACAGACGCCACCTGTATCCTTGTTAGGGAAGGTAATATAGTTACAGTATGGGGTCTCTGTGGCTAAGTGGTTAAGCCCTTTGCCTTGCGAGTCGAGGGTCGTGGGTTCGAGTTCGAGGTCATTCTGTTCACGAGTGCAGTTTTTTCCAGAGACCCCTAGGATTGTTGCTGGAGCTACGAAGTTCGGGCTTTGTGCAATACTCTCGGTAGGTGGCGTGTTATTTCTGCTGATAGGGACCGAGCCGTATGGGGCAAAACCCGGTGCAATGAAGTCAATCCTTCGGCTATTAAACCCTTTTTAAATATATAGTTATGTATCGTGGCATATCCCTTACAGTCACTATCAACCACAGTAAACTAGTCGTTGATTTTCTAGGCACAATTTATACGTTCAGTAGTTTGTCATTGCTTTCTGAACGGGGAAGTCTATTTTAACCTGTACTAAAATCCAACGAAACGAATTTTCTTCGAAACTGCCTGCCGCGAAGTTTGAACCAGGTAAGCTTGGGTTGTGATCGAGCTCACGACCGCTCAGAGTTATAGCATACGGAATATTAATCTGTTCATAAACAGTCTCATGTGCCGGAAAATGAAGTATTTCGGTCACGTTGAACGACACAGTGATTTATCGCTAACAGCAATAAAAGGAATTTTTCCTGGAGCAATGCGAGGTCTGAGCAGAGAGAGAGACCAAGACAAAGGTGACAGCAGGACATCAAATAAACGTAAACATGACGTAAGAAGAGGCAGGGGAAGACCAAGACAAAGGTGACAACAGGACATCAAATAAACGTAAACATGACGTAAGAAGAGGCAGGAGAAGACCAAGACAAAGGTGACAGCAGGACATCAAATAAACGTAAACATGACGTAAGAAGGAGGCAGGGAAGACCCAAGACAAAGGTGACCAGAAAAATAGAAAACAGTAAACAAACGTAAAGGCATCAAAACGTAAGACAGAGGCAGGGAAGACCAAGACAAAGGTGACAGCAGGACATCAAATAAACGTAAACATGACGTAAGAAGAGGCAGGAGAAGACCAAGACAAGGTGACAGCAGACATCAAATAAACGTAAACATGACGTAAGAAGAGGCAGGGGAAGACCAAGACAAAGGTGACAGCAGGACATCAAATAAACGTAAACATGATGTGCGAAGAAGACGGGACAGAGGAACTTAAGCTAGGGACAGAGAATGTTTTTCATGCAGGCTGTGATAAAAGTGACGTTCTGCAAGGGACGTGCTACATGATTATGATTCGGAATTTCCGAATTTAGCGGGATTACGATTTAATTTAATATATATATATATATATATATATATATATATATATAAATTGTTATAGTAGAGATATCAGAACGAGCGCATTAAAGAGTCGATAGTTGTTGAGGACTGTTGACCGTGTGTTGCCAGAGCTCAAAAGGGGAGCAAAGAATAGTAACACTGCGACCTACAAGGCATGTCGTAAGAGGTGACTGAGGTAGGGCCTAGGAAAGCTACCCTAGTAAATAAAAAGCAGCGCACGCCCGAGTGGTTACCGGGGCCCAAATTTGGGGTGTAAAGAATAGAACCACTGTTACCTGCCACGCATGTCGTAAGAGGCGACTAAGGAGGTTTGGCTGAAATCGGATGCACATGTCCTAAACGTGCAGAAGTCTATGCGTTTAGGGGCCTACCAAACCAATGTGCAACGTATACACGTTCTTGGCAATGATCAAACATATCATAAAGAGTGATTAAAATTGGTCATAAAGAACGAACGCAAAAAGAAGAAGAAGAAGAAAAGCAGCGCAGAAATGGGATATGCTGGCCTATTTGTAGGCGTATAACTTGCAAAACGTAAAATCGCTCTTAGGCTCAGATCACACAAACATCACACAGATTAGTTAGCAAGTGGTCGATACGGAGCGTTTGAAGAAGAAGAAAAAGAAGACATAGCGGGCGAACACAACCCTCGTTTGTTTTTGAAAAATGCGTTCAAAGAGAGGTAATAGAACACAAAAAAAAGTTTACAAAATAAGACATAAAAATAAAAGTAACACTACACTATAAACAGCTGCAGAAAAATAAAGATAGGTTTAATGAAATTATTGAATACTTTATACAGTTTTAAAACTAGTTTTACTCACCAATGTCATTAGTAATAGTTTTTGCTGACAGTGATAAAAACTGCACAGGATGTGAACAGAAACGTTACCGTTACTGCGTATACATGATGACTCGTAGTGTTTGTACTATTTTTAGCATATGCTGCTTTGTGTCTGTCAGTACTCACCTCTAATTTCAAGAGATTGGATTTTTTAAAAACTGTACTTTGGTTCAACCTACTCCCATTTGTTAACTATGGCATTTCTTCGGTAATCTAAACAGCAAAGTTACGAAAAGTTAGTGATTTAAACGAGACCAAACTGTATGTACAATCTAATCGCTAGAGATTCTGAACAATATAAAAAACTAAAGATTAAGGCCACCAAAAAGATGGTTACAAGGCATTGCAGAATCCTGTAAACGAGAAAAAAATAACAATCACCCAAGCCACTAGAACAGCGCAAGACAAAAACAAAACTACGATACTGAACAACAACCCGGTAGCAGTGTGACCGACAAAAGAAGAAGAAAATAAGTAGATTATCATCTCTCTCTCAAAATGCATTATCAAAATAAATAAACTAAAACCATGATAATTTATTTGAATTCTTGGAATAAAGATAGCGGAAATTAGTTGTATCTCAGATAGTGGGGGGAAAAACAAACCAGAGTCAGATATCTTACAAGTTTTTCCTGCTGTGTATACATTTTGTTTGTGTTTTTGGGTAAAAATTAACATAATTCCAAGAAAATTAAGAAAAAAGATAAATATCAAACTTATCTTTAACTTTTTACTGTTGAGCCCACACTGATTATACAGGGTGTTCAAGATAAAAGTAGCCTATCAATGGAGCTAATCTGGCATATATTTATGAAAATGAGAAGGTTCAGTTATGACGCAGTATAGGTCAAGGTTGTGTGATGGTGTGTAATTGTAGTGCGGGAAGGGGCGATGAACAAATGTGACGTAGAACGAGCTAGTCAGAACCGGTTTAAATAGTAAATAGACACAACGGCAATAAGTAACTGGCAAATTTTGAATTGTCAATGGGGCTACTTTTATCTTGAACACTGTATAATACTTTAAAAAAATTAGACGATGCCCTCTTTTGTTCTTACTTTTACCTGTTTGTGTTGTGAACAGGTTTTTTAAAATAATATCCTGTAGCCTCTGAAATGCTTCGATATAGACATCACATACTGGGAATCCCTGGCGTAAGATCGCAAAAATGTTGCGCCGTGTCAGCACAAGAGGAGCTTGCCTAGCTGAGAATCGTCGTACCGGTGAGTTACAGAGAAAACGAACTGCGCGAAAAAAAGGGCACACAACACCCACATGTCTTTTTTTTTCTTTTCTTTCGTCCGCTTTCAACTCAGACGAAGTTTCATCTCTGAAACTGATTTTTGCGTGAAAATCCGTTTTCCAATTTCTTACAATGGCAGCAGCGTGCACATTGTAAATTACTTTACACTGGCAGCCGTGTGCTCAATGTACTCGTAATTAGTATTCCCTCGCCATACAGGCAGATTTTCTCCGACTTCAGAGGTACTCACGTTATCGTCCTGAGTAAGACCAGGGACTCGAACAAATGCCGGACAGTAGGTTCGAACCCGAGCTATGAGGCGTCTCACAGCTAGCAGGCCGAGCTACTATCAACTACTCTAGGCAGTCCCCCACCCACATGTCTAATCTTGATCATGTATGCCCCACCCGTGTTAAGGGATTGTGTGCTAAGATTTAACTCTACAATTACCCCCGCACGTACCAGAGAGGTGCATCAGCACACATCTGAGGCTGTTGTCATCATCGCTTGCTATGGATAGCTATTATTATTAAGCAGAGGAAAGTAAATAAGGCGCTTTTTTTAAGAACCCAGGAAAAGCACCGGAACCAATGAGTAGGGAAATAACTAAACAAGTATTAAAGACCTCCGAAAAAAACCACCAATTTACTAAACACAGGATTCGAATGACAACCTTATTCCTTAAGGCTCCCATTGCCTAGCGCTGCAGACGAGCATTTTTCGGAGCACAATCTACAAGCTCTCCAAATTAAAAAATAAATAAATAATATCCAGGCACTTGAGCTGAAAGCTCTTCGGCCCGGTGTCATGGACATCGTAACCCTTCGGTTCGGAGCCACGAACACCGTAAATTTGGGGAACCTGTTGCTTTTCTGCCAGTCCGCGGAGTTGAACCCGCACTCACAGAGGACTTGTCACCCGTAGTCCAACGCACTACGAACACGCTGGGCAGGCGGGCTAGCTCTCCAAATAAAGAGCTTCACTTAGTCGTGTTGGGTGACTAGTGTCCTATCCTTAAACATAGTCCCCTACCAGAAGTGGAACATACATAATTGATATACACACCAGATTACAACAATAATGAGTCAGTTTTACTAATGGAATCAACAAACAAACATCGAAGTTTTAACGTCAAAGTTATAACCTCATTGTGTAAAGCAAACAATGCAAACGCAATTAGATAGTTAACAGTTCTACATTAGCAAGGTGAACAAATCAATAATGAAAATAATAACGGACGTTTCGACTATGGGTTTTTGTCAAGATAAGACAAAAACAACAATCCTAAAATATAGATACTTTTTTTTTCTCTGCTAACGCTCCATTTGCGACCACATATTAAACAACTCTTTGTGGATTGTATGTGATATGAGCCTAAGAATGATTGTGTGTTGTGATAAGTTATGCGCCTATGGGTGTCTAGGCCAGCACATTTGATTTCTTGCCCCGCTTTTTATTTACAAGGGTAGCTTTACCTAGAACTGTCGGACGGATGGGACTGATGGTCTTGCCGCGTGAACGTCATCTTACTCGAGTAGGATGATCGGCATCCGAAAGGTATCGCCCTTCGTCAATATTTGGGTTTGTACGAGTCAAGCCTTTACATTATCGGCCTAACTTTTCTATTCACGGAGAATTTTCTCCAGAATAGGAGTATTCTCAGCCGTTTCGGGGCGCGTGTTGGCACTTGTCAGTTTGCAATGTCTTCTCTGCATTTTCTTTGTCCCCGGGAAACACTGGACGGGGGCTGTACACAGATATTTTAGAGGGTCGTTTCAATCGGCGCTAGCAACACAACAGAAAATTTTGAGCTAGCCAACATCACCCACCCTAGTTCTACCCGGGATGTTAATTGTTAATGCAACAGTACCTCGCCCGGTTGTCCTAGTGAGGACAGTTTCATTAGGTACTAGAACGTTAGGATTTACGCTCGGTCAACCTTACCCAAAATATTGTATTCGCGCTTGGCCTCCGATACGGAGTTTGCTGCAATCTTCCCTTGTGTCGGCCCGACAAGTTGCTTCTTTTCCAACCGATTCTTGCCGAGAGCTGGCAAATTTGGTGCGACTTTTGGTTTCGAGAGGACATGGATCTCCTGACGACTCGTACTTTGTCAGTTTTACGATTCGTTTAAAAAAAAAAAATGTATTCATCTTTTCCCATCGGCCAGGAGAGACGTGCAGAAATAATCAATCAGGGATTCTGCTCGTCTGTGCTGCGAGCAGATATAATCAAACGTAACTACATCAGCATCACTACTTATACCAGAGTAGCTCTCCCTCGATCCCTACCAGCTTTGCCAGACAGGATTCTCTGCTTGTGGAGGTGGAGTAGGATCTGTATTAGTGCTAACTCACTAAACCTGGCGCGACGTTGTCCATATGACTGCGCATTTGACCCCAAACTTGGTTACTAAGCTAAATACACTTTTGTGACTTCATTTCTACGTTTGTTTGTTAGTCCCCGCCAGTTTAACTGAAATCTATCATATTTTGGTAAAGTATAAGTATAAAGTGTATAGAAGATAGTAAATTACGAATTTTCAATACAAATGTTGTACCAATCCTAACATATGCCAGCGAGAGTTGTATCAATCCTAACATATGTCAGCGAGAGTTGTATCAATCCTAACATATGTCAGCGAGAGTTGTATCAATCCTAACATATGTCAGCGAGAGTTGTATCAATCCTAACATATGTCAGCGAGAGTTGTATCAATCCTAACATATGTCAGCGAGAGTTGTATCAATTCTAACATATGCCAACGAGAGTTGGAAAATGACTAAAGATATAGAAAGCAAGTTGAATGCATTTGAAAATAGATGTCTGCGAAAAATAATGAATATAAAATGGAACGAATTCAGGAGGTGATGAAATCAGAGACATATCTGGTCAACCACTAGTGACAACTGTTATAAGAAAGAGAAGATGGAGATATGTTGGACACACCTTGAGGAGAAATGATCAACGAATATCAAAGCAGGCATTGAAGTGGGATGCAAAGGGTTCAAGAAAGAGAGGTCGTCCTAAGGAGACCCTGAAGCGAACTTTGCTGAGAGAGGTAAGAAATATCGGTCTCAGTTCCATGGAGGAGATTGAGCGAGTTGCCCAGGATAGAGCGGTATGGAAAATTACTTGCAGGCCCTATATAACGTGTAACAGTACGAGGAATTATTATTTATTATTATATAGAAGATGACATTTTTTTCTTAGAAATAGTTATAGAATATAGATAAGCAAACAGGTGTGTATTTGAGATGCGATTTTAGTCAGCATATCAATCAATCATGAATGCTAGTGTAGCCAAATAGCTAGAGTGATGGTTAAGTAATTTATAGATACATGGATCTGTTGATCTGTATGCCAAGTAGTAAAGCTGTTGACGTACGTTCCGAAAGTCATGGATGCGAATTCGATCCTCGCCGTTCTGTTCAGGAATTCGATCCTCGCCGTTCTGTTCAGGAATTCGATCCTCGCCGTTATTTTCAGGAATTCGATCCTCGCCGTTCTGTTCAGGAATTCGGTCCTCGCCGTTCTGTTCAGGAATTCGATCCTTGCCGTTATTTTCAGGAATTCGATCCTCGCCGTTCTGTTCAGGAATTCGGTCCTCGTCGTTCTGTTCAGGAATTCGATCCTCGCCGTTCTGTTCAGGAATTCGGTCCTCGCCGTTCTGTTCAGGAATTCGATCCTCGCCGTTCTGTTCAGGAATTCGATCCTCGCCGTTCTGTTCAGGAATTCGATCCTCGCCGTTCTGTTCAGGAATTCGGTCCTCGCCGTTATTTTCAGGAATTCGATCCTCGCCGTTCTGTTCAGGAATTCGATCCTCGCCGTTCTGTTCAGGAATTCGGTCCTCGCCGTTCTGTTCAGGAATTCGATCCTCGCCGTTCTGTTCAGGAATGCATTTTTTTCCGGAGACCCCTAGGACTGTTGCCTGAACTATGGAGTACTGCTTTATGCAATAGTCACGGCAGGTGGTGTGCTATTTCTGCCGAGAGAGACCGAGAATTATGGAGAAAACCCGGTGTAATGAATTCAGTCTTTCGTCGTAAAAACAATTAGATAATGGAACCGGCACTGTAAAAAAAAAATGGGGATATTCACCGCGCAGAAAGTGGATAAGTCAAAATACATACATACACACACAGACACGCACTAACTACACACATACACGTAAACACACACATACATACAGAATATAAGCAAACGTTGCTACGGTCAGTTCATCGTGCAGTGGATTTCATAAATATAAGAAGTGCAAAGAATGCCAAACTAGCATATGGTGCACATATCACCCATAATTATAACATGAACCTCCACTTTTTGTCTAAACTGTATATAAGCAGAGATATTGCTGTTCTAATTTGAATTTTTATTTAAATTAGGAAGGGTTACATTGCAAAAACCATATCTATAAAACCAATTGAGTTAGACATGTTTTGAAGGTTCACGCTATAATTATGGGTGATATATATATATATAATATGCAAGTTTGGCATTCTTTGCACTTCTTTTGTTTTTGAAATCCACTGCACGATGAAGGAGGGAGAGGAGGGAGGGGTTGGTTTACAATATGTTTTCAAGTATAGTAATTACTTTTTAAATAAATAATCACAATGCATACACCAAACTTTATTTATCATCAAAACCAATGTCTTTTACAATATGTGGCCAAATTGCATGAGAATATGTTTGGTAGTTTTTGTTCTGAATTTTAAAAAAAGACAACCCTAGTTCTGGGTGGGTCTCCCGTCTAAAAGACGCCCGTCTAAAAGACGAAAATGGAGATGGACTTTACATGTATGTACAAGACACTACATGGACCTCAAAATAACAGAGGCGACGAAAGAGACTATCTACGAAGCGCATACTAGGGCCCGTTTTAGAAATCTCTTCCTGACCTGACGCTGTGAGGCATACAGGATTCGAGAAAGAAAGAAAGAAAAGAACAAGACTCTACAAGTTCCTATTCGTATTCTCTCAATGAATTTAAAAAAAATAAATCAAACTGTGTATAATAACAAAGAAAATAAATACATCTTTTTGACAGCAAAATAATCAAAGAAATTAAAAAAATCGGAATGAATCAATACGTTTTACCGTGTTGAAAACAGTTTACAAAGTACATAAGAACAGGCACACACAAGACTACTAAATTTCCCAATCAACGCTTCCTTCTATAAAGAAGTTAATGATGGAAGAGAAGAAGAAAATAACTCACATTTCTCAGAAAAGTGTGCACAAAAATATAATCCAAACATTACCTTTATCGTAGTCGACACTACGTCGAAGTACCAGGTTCCGGCACAATTTGTCTTTAGATCCCTTCACGTCTTGACTGATGTATTCGAATGCCCGTGTTAAACCGAACAAGTAATGCCATGGTAACGGCAGTTTGGGATGAACCAATCACAAGGGCGGACTACCGTGCGGGTGGACCGAACTTGTCTTCGATGTTTACATTTGAGGATCATAACAAGAGGCAGCTGCTCAAGAAGAAGATAAGGAATGAGGAAAGATTGACCGAGACAATAACCTGTTGCCGGTGGGAAGTATTGCTATTTTAAAACTAGTATGAAAGATGGGTGTAACCATACGACCAAGAACAAAAGATAAGTTTAAAATATATGTAGAGGTGAAATTTTATTTGAACAATTTATGTTACTATTCTGATATGTTACTATTATGCCTTATCTGATATGTTACACATATATATTATCTGATATGTTACTATTATGATATGTTACTATTATGTCTTATCTGATATGTTACTATTCTGATATGTTACTATTATGTCTTATCTGATATGTTACTATTATGTCTTATCTGATATGTTACTATTATGTCTTATCTGATATGTTACTATTATGTCTTATCTGATATGTTACTATTATGTCTTATCTGATATGTTACTATTATGTCTTATCTGATATGTTACTATTATGTCTTATCTGATATGTTACTATTATGTCTTATCTGATATGTTACTATTATGATATGTTACTATTATGTCTTATCTGCTATGTTACACATATATATTATCTGATATGTTACTATTATGTCTTATCTGATATGTTACTATTCTGATATGTTACTATTATGTCTTATCTGATATGTTACTATTATGTCTTATCTGATATGTTACTATTATGATATGTTACTATTATGTCTTATCTGATATGTTACTATTATGATATGTTACTATTATGATATGTTACTATTATGTCTTATCTGATATGTTACTATTATGATATGTTACTATTATGTCTTATCTGATATGTTACTATTATGATATGTTACTATTATGATATGTTACTATTATGTCTTATCTGATATGTTACTATTCTGATATGTTACTATTATGTCTTATCTGATATGTTACTATTATGATATGTTACTATTATGTCTTATCTGATATGTTACACATATATATTATCTGATATGTTACTATTCTGATATGTTACTATTATGATATGTTACTATTCTGATATGTTACTATTCTGATATGTTACTATTATGTCTTATCTGATATGTTACACATATATATTATCTGATATGTTACTATTATGATATGTTACTATTCTGATATGTTACTATTATGTCTTATCTGATATGTTACTATTCTGATATGTTACTATTCTGATATGTTACTATTCTGATATGTTACTATTCTGATATGTTACTATTATGATATGTTACTATTTTGATATGTTACTATTCTGATATGTTACTATTATGATATGTTACTATTATGTCTTATCTGATATGTTACTATTATGTCTTATCTGATATGCTACTATTATATATTATCTGATATGTTACTATTATGTCTTATCTGATATGTTACTGATATGTTACTATTATGTCTTATCTGATATGTTACTATTATGTCTTATCTGATATGTTACTATTATGTCTTATCTGATATTTTACTATCCTGTAATGTCTTCTTCTTCTTCGAATTAATATACTTATTTTGCTTCATCTTGAAAAAACCACAAAGAGTCAGAATGCTAATTTTATTTCATCTTAAAAAAACGCAGTCAGTATATTTATTTTGCTTCATTAAAAAAAAAACACGCAGTCAGTATACTTATTTTGCTTCATTTTAAAAAACACTCAGAGTCAGTATGTTGGCACATATGGGCAAATGGGTTAATGTACGTCTATACACGTTTAGAGGGACTGAGATGGTATGATAAGATTACGAACGAGGAACTCAGAGAAATAACTAAACAGATACCAGTGGAGAATGAGCTCAGGAAGAGACGCTAGCGATAGATAGAACATACATTGAGAAGATCGACTGGAAGCATAGCAAGACAGGCACTGTTGTGGAACCCGTAGGAAAAGAGAAGTAGAGGAAGAGCTATGCATACCTGGAGAACGGAGCTGGAAACTGATTTTAAAAGGATAGGTAAAATATGGAAAGAATTGGAAAGGATGGCAGGAGAGAGAAAGAGCTGGAAGAAGTTTGCTGAAGACCTGTGCTCCGTTGGGAGTTGAAAGGTAAAGAAGATACGCGTTACAATGCGACCATTTGTAACCACTTCATCAAAAGCTAGCATCTTACAGGTGTTCAGGCAACACATGCCTGTCACTTTTGTACTTTGCAGCAACAATGTTTTCCCTAAAGGTCGTTATCTTGGCAACTCATCCAAGACATATTTTTCCTGTAACCAAATCAAGGAATCTAGCATGACTTTATGTTGAACTTTTTCTAAGTTTTGCTGTAGGCCAGAATGTCATAGAGTTGGTGAAGAAATCAAAGATGTTACATTGCTAAGGTGCACAACGAAAAAAGAGTACCAACAATAACAAACGTCACCGCCCGAGTGGTTACCGGGGTTTGGGGTGTAAAGAATAGAACCACTGTTACCTGCCATGCATGTCGTAAGAGGCGACTAAGGAGGTTTGGCTGAAATCGGATGCATGTGTCCTAAACGTGTAGAAGTCTCTGCGTTTAGGGGCCTACCAAACCAATGTGTAACGTATACACGTTCTTGGCAAAGATCAAACATATCACAAAGAGTGATTAAAATTGGTCGTAAAGAACGAACGCAAAGAAGAAGAAGAACAAACGTCACGTGATAGTTCAGAAATGAGTATAACAATAATTTATGTAATTTAGAACTTAGAAGTCGCTAACAAATGCTGCGATCAGAGTTGAATTCGGAAAGCTTTTGTTTTTTTCTTCTTCTTCGAGCGCTCCATATCGACCTCTTATTACCTCTGAAGTCGAAGAAGGCTCGCCTGGATGGCGATAGACACTGAAAGGAACAGTAAGTCTTAACGCAAAAATCAGTCAATAGTCACCATGCAGGACTACACCTGAATTCATAGCGGACGAAGAAGAAGTAGAAGACTACTTGTTAACCACTATTTGTGATTTGTATGTGATCCAAGCTTAAGTGCTATTGTACATAATGCCAGTTATGTACCTACAAGTAGGACAGCACATCCGATTTCTGCGACGCTTTTTATTTACTAGAGTAGCTACCCTAGACCCTTACCTCAGTCACCTCTTACGACATGCCTTAAAGGTCGAAGTGTTATTATTCTTTGCTCCTTTCGAGTCTCGCAACAGACGTGTAGAAAGCATATATGAACTGTACTACTCTTCCGTTAAGCTGCTAAGAACATAAGCATTAGTCATCAGCGTGTTTATGATAACTCTAACAATCATCATCATCAGGTGCCGTCTCCACATCGAAGTTTGGCTGCAATTAATCTCCAGCATCCTCTGTCTTTCGCCTTGGTATTGCACACTGCCAGACCAGTTCCTGTCCATTTCCAGAACCTGTCCATTTCTTAAAGTTTCCTCCCACTTATCTCTCGGTCTTCCTCTTGCTCTTCCCCCTCAACTTTCCCTCTAGTAAATGTTTTATCATGGTGTCATGTCTTTTATGTGCCCAAAATACTTTACTTGTCTGAATTTTATTTCTCTTAATAATAACCACTGCATAAAAATCATGACTCAAGCATTATCCCCCATCGTGTATACGAAAATACATGCAATAACCATCATCATCATCAAGTAGCTAGTAACTTCTAGAATTTGCCTCCAACGACAGCAGACCTGAAAATCTCTCTGTTCTGTGCAAGTTTACCGACGTCATTACCGACGTCATTTTAAGTTCATCAATGACATCCTGCACCCATTGTCGTCTAGGTCTTCCTCTTGTTCTTCTTCCAGGCACCATTCTTTCTAGAATTATCTTCTCCAGGCTCTCATGTCGTTTAATATGTAATTTTCCTTGATTTTATGCTCTTGAATAACCAACTCTCTTTAAAATCAAGCTGTTGCAGAACAGAAGCATTTGTTCTTTTCTCTGTCCATGATATTCTAAGTACTCTTCTGTAGCATTTGTATTCAAAAGCATTGATAATCTTCTCTGCTAATTTGTCAATGGTCCATGTCTCACAACCATACGTTGCCAAAGGAAAAGCAAAAGTTATATGC
The DNA here is from genome assembly GCA_020796225.1 of Arion vulgaris. Taxonomy (NCBI): domain Eukaryota; kingdom Metazoa; phylum Mollusca; class Gastropoda; order Stylommatophora; family Arionidae; genus Arion; species Arion vulgaris. Next base: position 5,902,324 of record CM036760.1, read on the forward strand.
AATAACCACCTGCATGTAAATAATAACTCGTGCAATAACCACCTGCATGTAAATGATAACTCATGCAATAACTTCCTGCATGTAAATGATAACTCCAATAACCACCTAGATGTAATTGATAACTCATGCAATAACCACCTGCATGTAAATGATAACTCATGCAATAACTTCCTGCATGTAAATGATAACTCCAATAACCACCTGCATGTAAATGATAACTCATGCAATAACCACCTGCATGTAAATGATAACTCATGCAATAACCACCTGCACGTAAATGATAACTCATGAAATAACCACCTGCATGTAAATGATAACTCATGCAATAACTTCCTGCATGTAAATGATAACTCCAATAACCACCTGCATGTAAATGATAACTCATGCAATAACCACCTGCATGTAAATGATAACTCATGCAATAACCACCTGCATGTAAATGATAACTCATGAAATAACCACCTGCATGTAATTGATAACTCATGCAATAACCACCTACATGTAAATGAGTACTCATGCAATAACTTCCTGCATGTAAATGCTAACTCATACAATAACCAGCTGCATGTAAATGATAACTCCAATAACCAGTGACATGCATATCAAACATAGTGTACTTAAACTACAGGTGTTTCACTGTTGTCTGTATTTTAATTACGAATGTTTTTTCCCTAATGTTTTCAACACTTTCTCTTACTTTCATTTTCAGAAATAGTGAGCAACAAGAACATACCATTAAGGTGGATATTTTTATTCTCTCCCTCTCTCTCTCGCGATCACCACCCAGATAGATGTACCAGACCTCCCTTTACATTCTATTGATGTGGAGATCTGATTCATGTAGCCTTAGCATTGGTGTATTTTACGTCACATCTTCAGCACCATTTGGAGCTCTGGTGCTTATCCTTCGGCTATGTGTCCGGTTTCAGGCAGCGTTTACTCGGTTCGTTCTCCGTTCTGTAGCCATCTAGTGGTTTTTACGGTGTGGGTTAGCTAGCCCCATGTCCAACCTCCTTAGTCGCCTCGTACGACATGCGTGGCAGGTAACAGTGGTTCTATTCTTTACACCCCAATTTGGGCCCCGGTAACCACTTGGGCGGATGTTTTGATTCACATTTTGGGACTTGCACTAATATGACTGATTGATTGATAGGACCATCATCATTGCACTCCGGTGAGTAACCATGTATGCTCCGATCGCTTTCTTACACATGAAGATCTCAGCTGCAGTGCACGAACTCCGAAGCACCGGCGATCTTATTTTAAATATGAAGATATTTTTTAGGAATTTTATTTTTAATTTTTTCTAATGAATTTTCTCCAGGCAGCGGCTTTCCAGCCTGTTCTTCTCGATATTGAAATGTAAATTGTTCTTTTACTTGCACAAATTGAACACGGGACCTACGTTTTATCGTCCATCTCCGATACGACTAGGAACTCGACCTACACTGAGATCAGGGAGCTCTGGAAAAATATCCAGATAACTCCACAAGAGAGCGAATCTGGTACCTATGACACGAGAGACGAACCCCTACCCTCTACGCCACAGGTACCCCTTATACCTTCACAACATCTTAATGAAAGAGATCACTGCAAGGTTCGTGTACTCAATGTTTTCAACTTTCTGGGTGGCACCGAAAGAAAACAAAAAGAATAAGTATGTGATGAAAGCATAGTTATAACAAAAAACAAATCAAATACATTCTTAGACAGCTTTAACACGTTATAAATACACAGACAAAGCAGCCCTTTAATATGGTTTGATTTTTCTTTCTTTAATACAAAAGTTGGACGAGTTAATTGGCTAGTTCGCACTTCCTGTTTCAATTTGTTAGTACTAGGTTCACCTGTTGTCACATAATTCACAACGGATGTACACACCTTATACCACATTAAATATCATGGGTGTTAAAACTCACAAGAAAGTCAAAAGAATACTAAATTTGTGGCATCAGATGAAAAGAAAGAATAACGACTGAACAAGGGTATGATGAACCGTCGGTGTAAGAACTCCAAACAGGTCTGAGAAATCTCGTCTAATGAAGATGGCATTGTTTAAGGATGAAACTAACATCAGTTTTAAAAATGGATGAGTAGACTCCCAAGATACAGCTGTTAGAAGTGCAAGAGTGTGTTACGCACGTGTTTAAGTGTGAGTCAGATCAGTGTGTTTGACACGCACTTTGTTTAGAGGTTATTGTTTTCAGATATATTCTACTGTAAACAAACTTATTATTCAGATATATTCTACTGTAAACAAACTTATTATTCAGATATATTCTACTGTAAACAAACTTATTATTCAGATATATTCTACTGTAAACAAACTTATTATTCAGATATATTCTACTGTAAACAAACTTATTGTTCAGATATATTCTACTGTAAACAAACTTATTATTCAGGTATATTCTACTGTAAACAAACTTATTGTTCAGATATATTCTACTGTAAACAAACTTATTATTCAGATATATTCTACTGTAAACAAACTTATTATTCAGGTATATTCTACTGTAAACAAACTTATTATTCAGGTATATTCTACTGTAAACAAACTTATTATTCAGATATATTCTACTGTAAACAAACTTATTATTCAGGTATATTCTACTGTAAACAAACTTATTGTTATTTTTCTTCTTTCTTCTTCGAATGCCACACAACGATCACCTGTGTGATTTGTATGTGATTTGTATGTGATTTGAGCCTAAGTGCGATTTTACGTTGTGGCAGTTATGCGCCTACAAGTAGGCCAGCATATTCTATTTCTGTGATGTTTTTTATTTACTAAGGTAGCTTCCCTAGGTCCTACATCAATCGCCTCTTACGGCATGTCGTGTAGGTCGCAGTGATACTATTCTTTGATTCCCTTGTGGGCCCCGGCATTGTACGGGGCGATACATTTGTTCCAGAAAGAAAAAAACGATGTTTAGTTTGGTTTTATAAAGGTGTACACATTATGTATAATTATGTATTTATGAGTCTCTGTGGCGTAGTGGTTAGTTTCTTGTCTCTCGTGTCAAAGGTACCAGGTTCACTCCCTCTTGGAGCCATCTGGATATTTTCCAGAGATCCCCGATCAGAGTGTAGGTGAGATCGAATACCTAGTCCTATCGGAGACGGAGTTAAAACGTAGGTCTCGTGTTCAGTTTGAGCAAGTAAAAGAACCCTTGGTATTAAAAAAAAATTAGAAGAGCAGGCTGGAATGCCGCTGCCCGGGCAAAATTTCACTAGCAATGATTAAAAATACAATTCCTACAAAAATATCTTCACCATCTTCAAAATTACATCGCGGACCCTCGCCGGTGCTACATAGTTCTTGCATTGCATCTGAGATCTTCCAGTGTAAGAAAGAGATCGAAGCACTCATGGTTACTCATCGAAGTGCAATGATGATTGCCCTATCATCATTCAATCAATCAATCGTTCTCGTCCGTTGAAGTTGACATTGTTTAAAGATGAAACTAACATCAGTTATAAAAATGGATGAGTAGACGCCCAAGATACAGCTGTTAGAAGTGCAAGAGTGTGTTATGCACGTGTTAAGAGTGAGTCAGATCGGTGTGTTTGACACGCACTTGTAGAGAGTTCATAGTTTTCAGGTATATTCTGATACATACACATTTATTCCAGAGAGAAAAATGATGTTGAGTTCGGTTGTTATAAAAATATGCACATTTATGTATACATTCAACAAGGGGTTGCCAGGATCCACAAGTGGAGAAACGAATAGTAACACTGCGCATGTACAAGGCATGTCGTAAGAAGCGACTGATGTAGAGACATTTTTTTTTCCGATCCAGAAGCATTTGAACTGAAAGCTCTTCGGTTCGGTGTCATGGATATTGTAACACTTCGGTTCGGTGCCACGAACACCGTAAATCTGGGGAACCTGTAGCTTTTCTGCCAGTCCGCGGAGTTGAACCCGCACCTACAGAGGACTAGTCACCCGTAGTCCAACACGCTACGAACACGCTGTGCACGAGGGCGAGGTAGGGGCATAGGGAAGCTACCCTAGTAAATAAAACGCGTCACATAAATTGGATGTGCTGACCTACTTGTAGGGTGTATAACTGGCACAACGAACAATCGCTCTTAGGCTCATATCACATACATGGGGTCTCTGTAGCTAAACCGTTTGCCTTGTGAGTCAAAGTTCGTGGGTTCGAGTCCGGACCGCGCCATTTTGTTCACGTATGCAATTTTTTCCAGAGACCCTAGGATTGTTGCTGGAGCTACGGAGTTCATGCTTTGTGCAATACTCTGGGCAGGTGGCGTGCCAGTTCTGCTGAGAGGGACCGAGCCGTATGGGGTAAAACCCGGTGCAATGAAGTCAGTCCTTCGGCTTTAAACCCTTTTTTACATCATATACAAATGACAAAGAGTGGGTTAACAAGTGGTCGATATGAAGCGTTGGAAGAAGAAGAAGAAGAAGAAGAAGAAGAAGAAGAAGAAGAAAAGTTAGTCTTGCTGTTGAACTGATTGATCCAAATAACCAGAAAAACTTTGATTAGTAGGAACAAAATTGGGTGTAAAGAACAGAACCACTTGTTACTTGCCCCGCATGTCGTAAGTGACAACTAAGGAGATTGGGCGTGGGGCTAGCTACCCCACACCGTAAAAATACTAGATAGCTACAGAACGGAGAGTGAACCGAGTAAACGCTGGCTGAAACCAGACACATCACCGAAGGATAAGCACCAGAGCTCCAAATGGTGCTGAGGATGTGACGAAAACACACCAATGCTAAGGTGCATGAATCAGATTTCCACATGAATAGAATTTATGGGGAGGTCTGGTACATCGATCTGGGCGGTGATCGCGAGAGAGAGAATCTGGAAAAACCGAGGAGGCTGCGGTTATTCGTAATAAATGGGCGCTTCTGGACAAAGACACGTATGTATGGTATCACATAAGCAAGAAAAAGTGAATAATGATAAAATAAAAGTAACAAAAATCCAATCAGATGAAAACCTGATGTATGGAAAATGTATCATTTTGAAGTAGGAAGACAAAATTAAACTGTATCTAAGTAGAGAAGAAGGAAACAGGTAACAAAGGAAGATAGGATACTGCGCAGGTAAGACATGATGAATCAGCATCAACGGTACTACGCTGTGTTTAAGCATGCATGTTTTATTTAGTTTCAACTTAGAACGAAGTAGAAAAAATGTTTCTCATCTGCGTTAGCTTTAGAGCATGGGTTCTTAAAATGGGCGGTGCCGCCCCCCCCTCCCCAGTTGGCGCTGAAGCCTTCTAGGTGGCTGATAGGTGGTTCAGAAACGTTTGGGGAGAGTTATTTTTCGTAATTTTGCGATTGAATAGTCATTAAATATTTTAATTCATCTTGTGCCCATCTTACACGATCTATTTTTTTCATCAGTGGGCGGTGGGCCGGAAAAGTTCGGGAATCTATGCTCCACCTAGCTGCTGCTGCTGCTCTTCATTGGCTCTCTGGGACTTCATTTACTGGGGCTGTTGTTGTATCTGACTCTCAGTCGATGCTTCACAAGATCCAGAAGGGCAGGTTCCGGTATGAGTGGATGTCGTCTATAGAAGTTTCTAACCTCCAGCGGCTTACGATGATATACTGTCCTGGGCATGCGGGTGTTTACGGTAATGAGAGAGCGGACAGGCTTGCATCAACAGAATCGATTGTTGGGGAGTTGAAGATGGATAAGGAGGATGTTATTCGGTCTCTTCATGACTGTCTGCTGGATGAGGACACTAAAATCGATGTTGAATCGATCAAGCGATTTAGGCAGTTTGGAGTTACCTGTTGTACAAGTCGAAATGGATGCATGAGAGGCAGAGTGATAGTTGTGTTTAATCAGTGAACCACGGAACCATCAGTATGCATAAGTAAAAAAGTAAAGTAAAGGAACCCTTTCATGCCTCGTGGTATATGGGTCAATACAGTGTTAGGTCTGTATTTTCATTGACCGTCGGCACACGATGGGTGATGTGGTCAGCATCACACCGGCCGCCTTTACTTTCCCGGAGTATGTCTGGTACCCAGTTGAGACTGGGTCGACCTGAGAGCCGTCGTGGTCGGGAAAAATTCCACGCGCATTGCGGGAGCTGAACCCACACCACCAGCCTTGCGAAGCGAGTTCACTAACAACTACGCTACAGCGGCTCTCATCAGTATGCATACTCTTCCATATCTGTTGGGGAAGACTGAGCACCTATGGGTCTGCCCGGAGTGCAATGATGTCAGTTTAGTAACCAATAATCAATAGTATAAGCACATATCTTATAGCGAAATCGTATGTGTGACAGCAAACAAATATTTCCTCTGGTTCTCAAATCTGTAACACTTTTTCAATACCTTTTCTTCCTCTTTGTACGTTCCAAATTGACCACTTGTTAACCACTCTTTGTAATTTGTATGTGATCCGAGCCTAAGATCGATTTGCGTTGTGCCAGTTATGCGCCTCTTTTTATCTAATAGGGTAGATTCCTAGGTCCCTACCTCAGTCGCCTCTTATGGCATGCCTTGTAGGTCGTAGTGTTTACATTCTTTGCTCCCCATGCGAGCCCCAGCAACACACGGGAGCAACATCTTGTCTCAAGTCAAACTTTCTCAAGTCATACTTTCTCAAGTCATACTTTCTCAAGTCATACTTTCTCAAGTCATACTTTCTCAAGTCAAACTTTCTCAAGTCATACTTTCTCAAGTCAAACTTTCTCAAGTCATACTTTCTCAAGTCATACTTTCTCAAGTCAAACTTTCTCAAGTCATACTTTCTCAAGTCAAACTTTCTCAAGTCATACTTTCTCAAGTCAAACTTTCTCAAGTCAAACTTTCTCAAGTCAAACTTTCTCAAGTCAAACTTTCTCAAGTCATACTTTCTCAAGTCATACTTTCTCAAGTCAAACTTTCTCACGTCATACTTTCTCAAGTCATACTTTCTCAAGTCATACTTTCTCAAGTCAAACTTTCTCAAGTCAATGTGTCTGAGTAGAATAGCTTACGTAAAAACATGTTTTATGAAAATGAAAATATAGTGTGTGTAAATTTACTACCAACGATACAGGGAAACGAGTGCTCCAGTGCTATATTGTATGTCTAGCGCCCGCGTGCCCAGTGTGTTCGTAGCCCGTAGTAACCCGTTGGACTACGGGTAACTAGTCCTCTGTAAGTGCGGGTTCAACTCCGCGGACTGGCAGAAAAACTACAGGTTCCCAAGATTTACGGTGTTCGTGGCACCGAGCCGAAGGGTTACGATGTCCATGATACCGAGCCGAAGAGCTTTCAGCTCAAGTGCTTCTGGATCAGAAAAAAATTAAAAAAATTGGATGTCTAGCAGCGAACTATTGACAACTAACAAACAATCTATGAGACTGATGAAAGCCACAAACTTGTGGTTTTATCAAAAAATACTAAAATTGCCAAGGACATTAAAAAGCAACAAATGATCGTGTTATAAGATAGGCCTGCACTCTAAGAAAGCTTATCGAAAAATACGAATCAGCAAATCAATGTTCTTCGGGCATATAAAGCGAAGAGAATTCTTAGAACGTATGGCAACAGTGGGCGAAAAATACAGGAACACAGAAATAGTGGAAGGCAGAGGGAAAAGATTTTTTGGTTGGTTTAACAAAAACGACCGAGTGGTTACCGGGGCTAAAATTTGGGGTGTAAAGAATAGAACCACTGTTACCTGCCACGCATGTCGTAAGAGGCGACTAAGGAGGTTTGACTGAAATCGGATGCACATGTTCTAAATATGTAGAAGTCTATGCGCTTAGGGACCTACCAAACCAATGTGCAACATATACACGTTCTTGGCAAAGATCAAACATATCACAAAGAGTGATTAAAATTGGTTGTAAAGAACGAACGCAAAGAAGAACGAAGAAGACGGTTCAACAAAATATCGACGTGAGAACTGATTGAATGCACCAGGGAGAGTTGTGAATAGACATGATCGCCTACGAAGGCAGACATGCTACTTAATTTAAGCATAACAGTAAAGACATAATAAAAACAAACACGTTTACATAAATCAGGTTTAAAGAAACAACTAGCACACAAAAATTACACTAAATAAAAATGGTACATTACCTGTGTTAACACCGGCCCGGACGTGCGTATATCGTTATGCGAAAGTATATTCCAAAACTCGATATACACGTTCAGTAACCTAAGTAAATGAGATCTCTCTAGCTTCAATAAGAAAGCAGTAACTTTCAAGTATTCGTGACTGACTTTAGACAGAACTAATAAACCACTGACTTAACATGGGTGTATATAAAACTACAAAAAAATCGAAGTTAAAGCGAAACAAGTCATTGTATGTGTTCCTCCCTAGAGGGACAGCCATAACATTGTGCAGACTTCTACTTAATTGCTGGATCCGTAATCTGCACGGAAAGAAGAGAAAATACAATAGGATAAACAGAAGGATCGGGCAGCGACCTGGTAGTGTTATCAAAACCGGTGGGTGAGTCCCAGTGCAACACCCTGTTACAAGATAATGAATCTTCTGGTTCGCAGACATACTTCTTTTTTTTACTTACCCGCAGGCGGATCTGATGACTGGGCAAAGAACAGAGGCGAGGTCTATTAGAAAACGTTAAGTTAGCACGCAATATATTACCTTTGTGATACAGTACAGTAGTACATTGATAATAGAGACACTTCAACTTGGAGCAGTATAAACTGACTGTTTCCATCTCTTCGTTTATAAGTTCCATGTGGACAATAGATCCTTATCTTTAGTCTTTCTGCGCGGTAACTATTTATTATTCCAACATTTTTATCTGTTTATTTATCATATTAGATCAAGTGTCATCTCCACATGAAAGGTCGGCTGCAAGAAATCTCGTTTTGTCTTATTTATTTTGTGTAATATTCTGTTCATTTTATTTACCCATTACTAAATGTCTTTCTACTAAATCGTTTTAAAGATAACTGTTGAGATGTAATTATGCTACAAATTGTTAAACAACATCAGCTTTAAACAAAACTAATTCACATCCAAGTTATATAAATATAATCCAAAATTACGAATTTTCAATTCTAATGTTGTTTCATTCCTAATACATGCCGACGAAAGTTGAACAATTAATAAAGATACCTACTCTCTGTTATCAATGTCAAACATGGTCCCTAACTAAATCCAAATAAAGAAAGATCACAACATGTGAAATGAACTGTTTAAGAAAAACCGTCAATGTTATAAGAACAGTATAGATTGAGAAATGAGAACATTAGAAATGTTGTTGGAATCATACCATGTATCCAAAATTTTATAAAACAATAAAATAAAATATTTCGGTCACCTAATGTGAATGAAACCAAATCTACAACCATCTCGCGCTTACAACAACCGACAACCCGGACGCGGAGCCCGAGGAGACCAAGTACCGATGGATAGATAACATCACATATATTCTGCGATATCAAAGACTATAATTAACTGATGCAATAAGAGATTTATTAATCAACATTGAACTGGAGTGTTGGGCTGGGGGACGCTGCTGGATTTGCTGAGGCGAAGATCGGAGCATCGGAGCACCTATGGACATGTCCGGAGTGCTATAAGGATAGTTCTCATATAACTGATAACAGATGCAACACACATGGCACAGGACAGAAAAGATAACACCACACGTCGTTTCACGGCCCATGTGGATATGACAAGACAAGACTATTCTGTTTTATACGCAAAGGAATATTGAGAATCGTTACTTTTTTAAAATCAAGGATCACAACAAACCAGTACCATATTGAGAATCGTTACTTTTAAATCACGGATCACGACAAACCAGTACACTAGGAAGAAGAGTTACAAGAACTATCGTTACGGAATTGAAATAGAGCAAGTTGACTATCAATGTCTTTAGTTCAATGATCTTCTTCTTCTTCTTTCTCAGTCTGTGAATGTTCATTTCGTCCATTTGGTGCCGGGGCACGCAAGGGAAGCAAAGAATAGTACCACTGCGACCTACAATGCATGTCGTAAGAGGTGACTGATGTAGACCCTATTGATGCTACCCTAGTAAATAAAAAGCAGCGCAGAAATCGGATGTGCTGGCCTACTTGTAGGTGCATAACTGGCACAACGTACAATCGTTCTTAGGATCAGATCACATACAAATAACACAGAGTAGTTGACAAGTGCTCGAGACAGAGCGTTAAAAAACGAAGGAAATAAAGAATGCTCATTTCTGCAAATTTCACCCGCTATCATTTTCCTATGTTCTTAGCCATCTCTTTATTTATTGTTGACAATTAGTATTTCTAGGCCTTATTGTTATTTTAGAAGATTGCTGAAAATTCCATGAACAGCAAAGAAAACAAATGTAGAGGCTTTAAATCAAGCCTGCACACAAAGAAACCTTATCAAAAGAATAAGAATCCGACAATCAAAGTTTTTCGGGCATATCATGCGAAGAGAAGGTTTAGAACATTTGATGATTACATGTAAAATTCAGGGAAGGAGAGATCGTGAAAGACAGAGGGAGAAGATGTTGGATGACCTGACATCATGGTTCGACAAAATATCGACAGCAGAACTGATTACATGCACCAAGCAAAGAGAGTTGTGGAGAGACATGATCGCCTACGCCGGCAGGCACGGCACTTGATTGATTGATTGATTGTTATTTTCCATATTTATTTTTTTATTTATTTCTCCATGGTCTGTCTTGTGGTCCTTTTCAGATTATTTCGTATGAGCAATTGTCTGCTACCAGATGAAGTATATTCACGGTGATGATTTCCGTAACTGTCTGGTTAACCAAATTATTTATTCAATTCCTCAGACACATCCAGTTCTTCTTGTACAACAAATCTTCTTCTTCTTCTTCGAACGTTCTATATCCACCACTTGTTAACCACTCTTTGTGATTTGTATGGGATCTAAGCCTAAGAGAGGTGCAGGTTCTGCCAGTTATGCCCCTACAAGTAGAGCAGCATATCCGATTTCTGCGACACTTTTTATTTACTAGGGTAGCTTTCCTAAGCCCATACCTCAGTCACCTCTTACGACATGACTTGTAGGTCGCAGTGGTACTATTCTTTACTCACCTTGCAGACCCCGGCAACACACAGGCGATTCCAAACAATGAAATAATGCAACATCAACGTCATTGTTGTTATCCAACAGGCTATCACTGAGCAACCAAATAATGCAACATCAATGTTAGTGTTGCTATCCAACAGGCTATCGCTGAGCAACCAAATAACGTCCCACTATCTCTGTCCTATCCCAGGACGCAGAGGCAGACCAAGAAGAAGATGGCTACAAGATATTAAAGAAACCATGAATATGACCATCGACGAAGTGATGGAACTGGCTAGAAACAGAGTGAATTTCAGATGTGTTGCAAAGAGAGCAACGTCCTATAAAGGATATGCACCTTGGTGATGATGATCTCTGTCCTATCAACTTTCCACTTCTCTGTGATCGCTGCTGTTGATCTAAATATGTTTGCTCAAAATCTGCAGGAAGAGACATACTTCGATACGATCACTCTTAATGCAATAACGTCAGTTTAATATATGTTGATAGTAACGCCACTGCTTCTTCAGACATGGAGCTAGACCACAAGCTCAAACTTATCTGATACACGGATGCCCGCTTGCCCAGCGTGTTCGTAGTGCGTTGGACTGCGGGTGACTAGCCCTTGTGAGTGCGGGTTCAATTCCGCGGGCTGGCAGAAAAGCCACAGGTTCCCCAGATTCACGGTGTTCGTGGCACCGAACCGAAGGGTTACGATGTCTATGGCACCGAGCAGAAGAGCTGAAAGCTCAAAGTGCTTCTGGATCGGAAAAAAAAATCTGATACACGGAGAGTTATAAAAAAAAGGGGGTCTCAGTAGCGTAGAGGTTATGTGCTCGCCTCTCGTGCCAAAGATAACAGATTAGCTCCCTCTTGGAGTCATCTGGATATTTCTAGTCCAGCGATTTCTGATCTCAGTGCATGTGAGATCAAGTTCCTAGTCCTGTCGGAGGCGGACGATAAACCGTAGGTCCCGTATTTGATTTGAGCATATAAAAAGAACCCTTGGCAGTTCAAAATTAAGAACAGGTTGAAAAGCCGTTGCTCGGGAAAATTCATTAGAAAAGATTTAAAATAAAATTCTTACAAAAAATCTTCGCTATATTCAAAATTACTTCGGGGTGGGGGCATCGTCGGGGCTATGGAGTTCGTGCACTGTCGCTGAGAACTTTCTGTGTAAGAAAGATATCAGAGCATACATGGTTACTCACTAAAGTGCAATGATGATGTTCATATCAATCAATCCTACTGCTGCCTTGTAGATTGATTGGGGACAATCAAAGACTAGCGAAGCAAACCGTAAACAAACCTGAGCGGGCGGCAAACCAAGGTGTTCATTAAAACGACCGATTTGCTGGGAAGATGGCGCTCATAAGCCCGGGAGGGCAGGCCGTCTAAGGGTCGCTGCCCTGAAAAAATAGCAGCCCACTGCCTTGTGGGTCTGGCTGGGGACAGTCTAAGGCTAACGGAAGAGGCTAACGGAAGAAGCGAATCCGTACACAATAGCTGGCTGAAATCGAACACCCCACCGAAGGATAAGAAACTGAGCTCAAATAGGTGCTGAAGGTTTGGTGCACATACATTACGTTCTGATGTTTGGCTGTTTATATATCACAAAGAGAATGATTAAAACAGGCCTAGAACGATCGAAAAGAGAGAGATATCAATCAATCAATCAATCAATCAATAAATATAAGATACAAAATATGTTCTACAATTTGAACGACAGATAACTTTTTCAAAGTCAAATAAACTGCGTCTCTAACTTCCAGATTACCTTATGAGTCATTATTATGATCGTCTTTAAAACATGCAAAAATGCAACGTCCCATCTGCCCACGTTTGAAATTACAATATTACGCCTCTGCTTTTTTGAGGCGTCCACATCTCAAACGTACAACCTTCTTGAAGTATCAGATGCTTGCAGAGATGGATGAGGAAGAAGGAAAATACCGTCACAAAATAAAAAAAGATATAAAAATAAAAAAGATATACAAAATAAAAAAGATATACAAAATAAGGTGAAAAGGTAGAAGTAGAAGGGGTAGATAAAGAAAGTGATAACTGAGTGGTAGCACGTGCCGTTAACATGTTGAGTTGAACACGTCATACTGACGTCCAGAAACTCAGGTAGACTTATCGCAAAGATTTACTTCACGTTTTATTTCTTCTGCACTTTCTTCCAGTCTTCTTGAAATTATCTTTGCTCTGAGGCACTTCTTTATATATCTACATCTCCCCTCACGCGCAACGCTCTCTTCCCCCAGGCAGGAACAAACTTTATATATTTTTCGCTCTCCTCACGAGAAACGCTCCCTTCCCCAGGCAGGAACACACTTTATTCAACCCACACGTTATTTTTCTTTAACCTAGTTCTCTTCTTTCGTATCCCTGTTCATTAGTTCCAATATATTTTTACTCACACTATTTCTTTACAACATTTTCTGTTTTTAAAGTTAGTAAATTGCAAGGTTTTGTCGACTCTGGAGGGTAAATACTAGTCCTAGTCCAGACAGGGTGATCAATTGCAAGGCTTTGTTGATTCTGGAGGGTAAAATACTAGTACTAATCCAGACAGGGTGATCAATTGCAAGGCTTTATCGATTCGGGAGGGTAAAATACTAATCCTAGTCCAGACAGGGTGATCAATTGCAAGGCTTTGTTGATTCTGGAGCGTAAAATACTAGTACTAGTCCAGACAGGGTTATCAATTGCAAGGCCTTGTCGATTCTGGAGGGTAAAATACTAATCCTAGTCCAGACAGGGTGATCAATTGCAAGACTTTGTAGACTCTGGAGGGTAAAATACTAGTCCTAGTCCAGACAAGGTGATCAATTGCAAGGCTTTGTCGATTCTGGAGGGTAAAATACTAGTCCTAGTCCAGACAGGGTGATCAATTGCAAGGCTTTGTCGATTCTGGAGGGTAAAATACTAGTCCTAGTCCAGACAGGGTGATCAATTGCAAGGCTTTGTAGACTCTGGAGGGTAAAATACTAGTCCTAGTCCAGACAGGGTGATCAATTGCAAGGCTTTATCGATTCGGGAGGGTAAAATACTAGTCCTAGTCCAGACAGGGTGATCAATTGCAAGGCCTTGTCGATTCTGGAGGGTAAAATACTAATCCTAGTCCAGACAGGGTGGTCAATTGCAAGGCTTTGTCGATTCTGGAGGGTAAAATACTAGTCCTAGTCCAGACAGGGTGATCAATTGCAAGGCTTTGTAGACTCTGGAGGGTAAAATACTAGTCCTAGTCCAGACAGGGTGATCAATTGCAAGGCTTTATCGATTCGGGAGGGTAAAATACTAGTCCTAGTCCAGACAGAGTGATCAATTGCAAGGCCTTGTCGATTCTGGAGGGTAAAATACTAATCCTAGTCCAGACAGGGTGGTCAATTGCAAGGCTTTGTCGATTCTGGAGGGTAAAATACTAGTCCTAGTCCAGACAGGGTGATCAATTGCAAGGCTTTGTCGATTCTGGAGGGTAAAATACTAGTCCTAGTCCAGACAGGGTGATCAATTGCAAGGCTTTGTCGATTCTGGAGGGTAAAATACTAGTCCTAGTCCAGACAGGGTGATCAATTGCAAGGCTTTATCGATTCGGGAGGGTAAAATACTAGTCCTAGTCCAGACAGGGTGATCAATTGCAAGGCCTTGTCGATTCTGGAGGGTAAAATACTAATCCTAGTCCAGACAGGGTGGTCAATTGCAAGGCCTTGTCGATTCTGGAGGGTAAAATACTAATCCTAGTCCAGACAGGGTGGTCAATTGCAAGGCTTTGTTGATTCTGGAGGGTAAAATACTAGTCCTAGTCCAGACAGGGTTATCAATTGCAAGTTCTAGTAGTCTTTCTATGTTATTTACTATGCCCCTGTTTTGCCTCACAATGACAGGTTTAAAAAAAAGGGTTTAAAAGCCGAAGGATTTACTTCATTGCACCGGGTTTTACCCATATGGCTCGGTCACTCTCCGCAGAAATGGCACGCCACCTGCCGAGAGTATTGCACAAAGCACGAACCCCGTAGCTCCGGCAACAATCCTAGGGGTCTCTGGAAAAACTGCACTCGTGAACAGAAGACCGCGGTCCGGATTCGAACCCACGACCTTCGACTCACAAGACAAAGGGCTTAACCACTTAGCCACAGAGACCCCCACACACACAATGACAGGATGAAAGATTAATTAAAAGAGCTTTGTGTGCGCTTCGTATATAGTATTTTTCACTGCCTCTGTTATTTCTGATGTCCACCGTTGAAGTGGGTGACCTGTAGCTTTGTATCAACTTTATTGTAGTAACATCGCTCTTGTGAGGTTATGTTATGTTATGTCATGCGATCGACTTCATGGCACATTGGGCATTCCCATTCATGCTCTGTCCTCCTTTGCAGCAGCCATCCCAAAGTCAATTTGCTCACAGTACCCATGAGAAGTTGATGACTATATCTTCTCTCTCTACCACGAAGACGACACTGCTGTTGGTAATCTGCTTATATGGCCGAACCATTTGATTTGTTGTTTCTTGATGACGTTCAGTACTGATTGTACCCAATTTTTCCCCCTGATGTCTTCATTTCGAAACCGTTCCCTTCTTGATGCTCCCAGCATTTTGCGTAGACACTTCATCTCTGTCCTGACTAGTTTGCAAAAGTCTGTCATAGTGTTATACTCGTACTTATCTTGACCAATGACAGACGATGATTGATATGATTTATATCACGTCGGAACTAACAGAAGCGAATGGTATTTACTATCTCTTTTCTCTTCACTCTTCAGCCATTGGAGACACATTCAACCCTTGGAAACACGTTCCCAACCATGGTTTTCCAAGAACTTCTATCCAATGCCATCTTTTCCAGATCTCTCCACTCTCTTCCCATTTTCTTGCATTCTGTATTCAATTCCCGGTTTCATGCGTTTCTGTGTCGTCCCTGACTTCTATTGAGCTGAGTGGTTAAGTCCTCTGTCTTGCGAGTCGAAGGTCGTGGGTTCAAATCCGGACCGCGCCGTTTTGTTCACGAGTGCAGTTTTTCCAGAGACTCCTAGGATTGTTGCCGGAGCTACGGAGTTCGTGCTTTTTACAATTACAATACTCTCGGTAGGTGGCTTGCCATTTCTGCGGAGAGGGACCGAGCCATATAGTGTAAAACCCGGCGCAATGAAGTCAATCCTTCGGCTTAAAAACCCTTTAAACCCTGGCTTCTATTACCTTGGGGGTTCCATCGGAGGTCCTGTCTCGTGATGCTGTCAGGAGGTCTCCTCAGTGTGTCCTCTCCATCGCCATCTTCTGCCTCTTATCTCTTGGAACATACGACTATACGTGTTAATAAACAAGAACAATAAAGCATATCAAACTAAACGAGGGAGGTAAATAACACACGAGTTACAGGGTACAAGAAACAAGCAGCTTATGTGATTCTTACTGAACCCCCCCCAAAAAAAAACTATAAAAAAAAACTGTAGTCGGCCAGGTCTGTAACAACAGCAGTTCTGTGTGACCTAGTTTCATTTAAGAGAAGGAAACATTTACGGTAAATGTATTTTTTTTTAAATGTCGTTTGTAATTTTGTAATGAATGTGTTTCAGCGTCTGCCACACAAGAAAAAAGAGGTTTCATTTTTAGCTACGTTTATCGTCCATATGCGTTTTATAGTATTATTTCGGGCTAGTTAACAATGTGTATGTGTACTCATTTATACTGTTAATTTGTAGTACGTATATATGTGTTCCGATTCGGTAACCGATTCGGTACTAAACCAATCGGTGAATCCGGGTATGCAAACCCTCAACCACAAGTGAAAACTGTTATAAGAAAGAGAAGATGGAGATATGTTGGACACACCTTGAGGAGAAATTATCAACGAATATCAAAGCAGACATTGAAGTGGGATGCAAAGGGTTCAAGAGGGAGAGGACGACCTAAGGAGACCCTAAAAAGAACTTTGCTGAGAGATGCAAGAAATATCGGTCTCAGTTCCATGGAGGAGATTGAACGAGGTGCCAGGATAGAGTGGTATGGAGAAATTTCTTGCAGGCGGTATAAAACGTATAACGGTACGGGTGGAATTATTATTATTATTATTATTATTATTTATTTTGCTTGCGCATCGTAAAGAGTATATTACGTCGTCTCTGTTATCTCTGAGGTTCACTTTTTGCGTAGACGACCTTTTTGCGTTATATCCACTGTATCGGAGTAACAGTGCTCTTTGGTGCGCACTGTTTGTTGTTCATCTCATTATGTGGCCGAACCATTTCATTTGTTGTTTCTTGATGAAGCTCAGTACTGATGTTGTACACACTTTTTCCTGATCTCTTCATTTATAAACCAGTTTGTTTTTGTTACTCCTAGCAATTCTGCGTAGACACTTCATCACTGTCGTGACTAGTTTTCTTCTATCATTTGATGTCAGCGTTCTGGTTTTGGCACTGATATCATAACGTGGGGAGAAAGATTGTGTTGAACAATGCTCTTTTGGTGTTCATGGTGATTTGCTTTGCATTTCAGAAATAGCGTCATTTGTCCTATGGTTTGATTTGTTTTACTGCATCTTTGTTGAATTTTATTTGTTATTCTACCGTGTACTGACAAAAATGTTTCATAGATATGCAAAGTCTTTGACTTGTTTTAATGGGCGATTGTCGATATCGTTTCTTCTCTAGCGAATGTCATTACTTCGGTTGTTTGCGCTGTTTATTATCATATTGTAATCATTGCATGAGTAATGAAAAAATCAGAAGAAGACTGGATGTGAAACCAGTCATGTAATTCATAAAAGAACAACAGATTAAATGGTTTGGACACCTGAGAAGAATGCCCTGGTATCGTCTACACAGAGGCGACACAGAAAAATTATAACGAGTACAAAGCAAGAAGAAGACCACGCAAAAGATGGAGCGACGGCATCAAGAACAGCCTTACGAAAATGAATATCAGCTTACAAAGTGCCTTAAAACAAGCAAACACAAAATCACCCCCATCCCACCCCACCGCAACACTTCTATAAAGAAGTCAATGGTGGAAGAGAAGAAGAAGATTCATTGCTCTGTTAACTGGAGTCTGTTAATGTTTTGCTTGTATTGACAATCATTTGCAAGTTTGAAGGTGTGGGGGGAGATGTAGTGTAGACGAGCTTTGCACATGGGGTCTGGAACACACAATATTCCGGTTAAAACCGTGTTTCACTTTCATGTGCTAATCTTGGGATACCGATTCATCTGATTAATGAAGTCAAGATACACATAATCTTCGCTGTCATAAAGCCTGCTGGAGACCCATGATTGCCTGCTAGAGACCGATGATTGCCTGCTGGAGACACTTGATTGCCTGCTGGAGACCCATGATTGTCTGCTGGTATTAAATCAATAATTTTTTTTCTCTACGTGTCTCCGAGGTTGTACACGATAAGGGGCATAAAGATAAAGTGTTCGCATGTGGTTTAAAAGGTTCTTGGATCGTTCTGCGAATGAGGTGATCATGATATTTGTCCAGGTATCTATCATTACAATGTAGATCGCCCGAGTAGTTACCGGAGCCCAAATTTGGGGTGTAAAGAATAGAACCATTGTTACCGCCCCGCATGTGTAAGAGTCGACTAAAGAGGTTTGGCTGAAATCGGATGCATGTGTCCTAAACGTGCAGAAGTCTATGTGTTTAGGGGCCTACCAAACCAATGTGCAACGTATACACGTTCTTGGCAAAGATCAAACATATCACAAAGAGTGATTAAAATTGGATGTAAAGAACGAAAGCAAAGAAGAAGGCAATGCAGGTGAGATCAAGTTCATAGTACTATCAGAGACGAACAATAAAACCAGTGGCGGCTCGTGATCATTTTTTTTAAGGTGGGGCCAGACATTTTTTCCGGATAAATCATGGTTTTTAGTTGCTATATTTTAATTTATAAAATAATAAATACACGTTATACATTATTTTTGGTGAGGCCCTTAATGACGAGCCGCCACTGGATAGAACCCTGCTCATGCAAGTAAAACAACCATTAGCAGTTGAAAACCAATAAGAGTAGGACACCGTTGTTATAAGTTTCATAAGCCTCAGATGATACACATACAAATTCATAATCATCATCAAGTAGCTTGTCCTTTCTGGAAATTAGCTCCCATGACGTTAGTCCTGAAAAAATCTCTATTCTGTGCAAGTTGACCAGCGTCAACAGCAGTCATTCTCAGATCGTCAATGACATCTTGCACCCATCGTCTTCTATGTCTTCCTCTCATTCTTCTTCCAGTCACCATTCCCTCTAAAATTATCTTCTCTAGGCATGACCAACAAATAAACAGTGTACATGTATTAAGAGCTTCCGAAAAACAAATATGACAAACACGGATTCGAACTACTTACCTCATTTCTTACGATACCATCGCCTAGCCTAGAAATACGAGCGTCCTTACGTACACAACCAACCTTTTTAGAATGGCTGGCTGGCTGTACTCGTAAGGACGCTCGCATTGTTAGGCTAGGCGATGGGTGTCGTAAGAAATGAGGATAAGTGGTTCGAATCCTGTATTTGTCTATTTTTTTTTCGGAAGCTCTTAATACCTGTACACTGTTTTATTTGTTGATCATATTCGTTAATTCCGTTGCTTCCTCTGGGGTTCTTGCAACAAAAAAAACCCTCATTGTTCTCTTCTCTAGGCACTAATGTCGTTTCTTCTTTGCGTTCCCGGCCTAGCCTGATGGACCAACTTCTATCATGAATTTTACTGTTGTTTTTAGGGACTCCGTTCCTCCGTACAGCTTTTCGAGAAGCTCTGTGTGTTGTGGCCAGTACTCTTTTCGTACACCTGCCAAACGTTGACAGTCTTGCAAGGCGTGTTCTGCCGTCATGTCTGCCATATTGCATGGGCACAGGCTAGTTGTGCCAATTTTAAATTTATGGAACATGTGGGCTCTGAGCTTGTTGTGGCCGGTACGGAGGTGAAATATGGCAACTTGTTCACTGCGAGAGAGACCATAGTATCCGTCACTGTCTGTGTACTGCGGATGGTCTTTTGCCCATTTGCTTCGATAGTGCGAACCGATGGTTGTTTTGACTTCCTCATAGCTGATCTCGAGATCAGTCTGGGGTAGTCGCCCGCCCTCTTTGGCTAGCTTGTCGGCCGCTTCGTTTCCCTTAATGTTGCAGTGTGACGGTATCCACTGGATGACAGTGCGTTTGAGTGAACTCGTTAGTTCAGCGAGGGACGTTTTGAGCTCATTCATCTCAGTTTTGCCGACGCATTTGAGTGCCGTGATGACCGATAGAGCATCGGTGAATATCACGACATTGTTGCGTGTAGTGTTTCTTCTCTCCAAGATCATTTCGGCCGCCTTTTGATTGCCTCTGCCTCTGCTCGGTAGTTATTCGAGTATTTGCCAGTTGCAATCGCTTTCTTGACCGTGACTTTCTTTGAGATTTTAAGCACTATTCCTCCTCCGCCATCGCTTATTGCGTTATTTGCCGATCCGTCCGTGTAGACGTGCGTCCACTCATTTTCAGGTTACTCTGATTCTATGTATTCTTCTGCTGCAGTTTTTCTGTCGAGGTTTGTTTGATCCCTTTTGCACAGTATGCCTGGGATTGATTCCCTTAGTTCTGGCATTTTTGTTTTCCATGGCGGACACTTGTCAATTGTCGGAATTGGTTTGGCTGTGCATTTGGACAGGACTGGATGGTCTGTGGTCACTGCGTTAGAGATTCTAACGAAGTTAGATCTCTGTATTCTCCACTTTCCGGATTCATACATTCTTTCATGCATTGGGTGAGATTTGAGCCGTTTGAGTTTTTCCGCAAGTACTACTACTTTCTTGTCCCTTCGGTCAGTCATTGGTTGGATGCCTGTGATGGTCTCCATCGCCTTGATGGGCGTGGACTTTATGGCTCCAGTGATAATGCGTAGGGCCCGGTTTTGACTGCTGCTCACTTTTGCGAATTGCTTGTTCGATGCATTGCTCCACGCTGCCATACCGTACTCTAGGACCGGTCGCACTCTACCAGAGTAAAGTGTCTTGAGAATTCTGCTGTTTGCTCCCCATGTGGAACCTGCGAGTTTACGCATCATTGTTAGCCTGTGTCTCGCTTTTGCCGTAGCATTTTCGATCTGGGTGCACCAAGTCAGCTTTCTGTCGAGTGTGACTCCTAGGTACGTTGGGGTTTTATTTTCTGGAAGGTTCTGCCCATTGACTTTAAGCGTTATCTTGTAATCCTTGTTATTCTGGGAGAACACAGTGTAAGTGGTCTTTGAAGGATTTATTTTCATATTCCACTTTGCTGACCACACTTCAAGGTTATTTAACGTAGCTTGCAGTCGATTTTCTGCTGTGGGCATTGACTCTTCTCTCGCCCATATTGCCAAGTCGTCGGCATACATGGCAGAGTGAACTCGTTCTGGGAGGCATGTTGCAATGTCATTGACGAAGACTAGAAAGAGAGTCGGTGAGAGCACTCCTCCTTGGGGGACTCCTTGCTCCAGTGTGGCCTTCATACTTTTGTACCCTGAACCTGAACTCTAGCTGTTCTGTTCTCTAGGTATCTATCGAGCCAATTTTACATTCTTCCCTTTACGCCGAGGGTGAGCAGTTTTAGCCTTAATCCTTCTTTCCAGACTGTGTCAAAAGCCTTCTCCATATCTACCAAGACCGCCAGTGTCTGTTTCTTTTCTTGGAAACCGTCCTCGATTCCTTGGACAATGTAGGTTACTTGATCCTCTGTGGATCTGTATCTCCGAAAACCGCCTTGTTGTGCCATAAGCAGCCCTTTACTTTCCAAGTGCCAGGATAAGCGTTTGTTCACCATGCGCTCCATAAGTTTGCCCGTGCAGCTTAGGAGGCTTATTGGTCTGTAACTCGCTGGGTCGAGTTTATTTTGCCTGGTTTTAGGATGGGTACCATGATTGCTTCTTTCCATTCTTGCGGTACTATGCCTGTTCTCCACGACATGTTGAGGACGGACAGTAGAGCGACCTTTGCTCTGTTTCCCAAGATTTTAAGCATCTCATTGGTGATCCCATCTTTCCGGGCGACTTTCTGGGTTTCAGGTCCCTTAAAGCCTCTTCCAGCTCGTTACTCGTGAATGTGTCCGTTAGGTGACTATCTGCTTTTCTTGGCTCGCCTTGAGAGCCCGAGCTTTCTCTTGGTGGCATCAACTTTTCCTTTGCTATGCTTACTCTGCTGACTTCGGCATATGAAGTATATTTAATTTTCATTGATTTTATGTTGTTGTAAAGCCAACACTCTTTAATATCAAGCTATTGCAGAACAGAAGCATTACAAAAATACCTTCCTATTAAAAGAAACACATTTTTTTCTGTTGTTTACCACGCTCAATATGTAGGCACAACTTATCTCTCTTCTTTCAGCAGGTTAACTTTGTTAGTCGAGTGTTCAACGTGTTGTGTTGCCATGGAAACCAGGTAGAGAAATAAGGGGGGAAAGTGCAAACAAGCATAAATCCCCGAGTCTGTGTTATTTAAGACTACGGTGAACGCATATGAACTAAGAAACCAAAGACATTACTTTTATACAATGTTCGGTTGTTATGGTAGAGCTACATTGTTTGTGTGAATGCGTATGTGTACGTATGTCTGTGTGTGTTCATTTGATTGTGTACTTACGTCTGATGTGTGTTTGTGTGTGTGTGTGTGTTTGTAAACCCGTGCGTCTGTGCTTCTTATTTTTGCGAATTTTACCAAACGTTTTAACGGATTTACCTTTCATTTATCTAATGTATGTGTGTTTAGAGTGTACACGAGTGTGTTTATCCCAGTATGCGTATGTATGTGAGTGCACGCATGCGTATCTATGTTATGTTATGTTATGCGATCGACCTCATGGCACATTGGGCATTCCCATTCGTACTCTGTCCTCCGCTGTAGCAGCCATCCCAAAGTCCATTAACTCACCGTACCCATGAGAGGTTGATTAGTATATCTTCTCTCTCTACCACGAAGACGACACTGTCTGGCATGACCAAACTTAACGTCTAGTTCTCGAACTCGTTCCAGTGTCTGATACTGGCTCATGTCACATACATGAAAGCGTACCGCATTGATGATATCGACTATGTCCTTACTTATCTAGTTTCTATGAGTGTCTAATTTACCTTAGTGTTTATTTCAAAAGTATCTGCTTTCAAGATCTACTTGGCCTGTTGGCTGTGTCAAATGCCTTAGTCAGATCCACGAAAGCAATACATAAAGGCTTACTCTGCTCTCTGCACTTCTCTTGTAGCTTTCAGGTGATAACTCAGAACGTTACATAGGTAATGTTCTGAGTTATCCGTCAGGTTTGTTGTATCGTTTTGCTCGATAAAGGCCTTTTGGTCGAAACGTTGCTATGTATTGTCATTGTTTTTGTATTTTGTAAAACTACTGTACTTTGTTATTACGTGTTTCGCCATTCTAATGTCTGATTCAAAAGTTAAAATGTCTTATCTATTTCACTTGCATGTGTGTTAGGGTGCACGTATGTTTCAGTTTCAGTTTGGAATATCTTTACTGCACTCCGGACATGTCCATAGGTGCTCCGATCTCCTTCGCAATATCCCCAACAGCATCCAGCGACTGACCGTACCAGTTCGATTTTGATTGATGAGCCTACTCATGTACCTGTTATGTTGTTCTTGTCTTGCTACTTCAATCTTCAAACCCAGCTCCTGCAATCTAGTAGTTGACGTGGATTGGTTTAAATGAAAATCTTCTTTGCAGCCACACTCTATGATGGCGTTCAAAACATCAGCTCTATACATGGCAGGCCCTCTGATATTGTGGCAAGAGCCAGCCAGCCTGTCTGCTCTCTCATTGCACGTATATGTGCTAGGGTACACGTTTGTGTGTTAAGGTGCACGTATGTGTGTTAAGGTGCACGTATGTGTGTTAGGGTGCACGTATGTGCATTTGTCTTTACATGACTATGGGTATGTATTTGAGAGTGAGCGTCCAGCATCCCATACCCCCGAACCTCCTCCATATGCCTCTTACAAAAGTTACATCATCTTATTCTACTGTGTGAATATGTGTGTGTTCAGTTTCCACCCATGTTTTGTTCATAACTTGCAGGAGTGTTTAATAGATTTTGTGTTTACGTATTTGCGTACCTTTGTGCTGTGTGCATGTGTGCATAAATTTGTCAAATCTTGCATTATCTTACCAACTGACAAGAATGGTTACAGAGTGTACTTGTCATTTGTACAATCATTTATAGCCCAACCTATCACCAATACAATGGATTAACACTATCCCCTGGCTTATATATCCAGTTAACACATTGTCTACCAAATGTCGCAGTCTAAGTCAGTTTGTTTGTAGTGTTTGATCATGTGTCACGGACTGCGCCTAAATCTTTGTCCCTATAAAACTAGTTATAATTTGACGTTAACGCATTCTGATCGCTACTATATATTAATTTATTCCTTCATCAACAGCATCGATTGCTGGCTAGTTTCAGATGGATAATTGGGAGAATTGGGAACATAAATTAATGTTTGTTTACATTGTATGAGAGATTAGACAGACATGCATATTTAGCATTGATTGTCGGGGAGTTGAAGATCGATGGGATGTTCTTCGGTCTGTTGGATGATGACACCACAATTTATACTGAATCTATTTAGCGATTCAATGAGAAGTGATGACATCAGAGACATGTCTGGTCAACCACTAGTAACAACTGTTATAAGAAAGAGAAGATGGAGATATGTTGGGCACACCTTGAGGAGAAATGATCAAAGAATATCAAAGCAGGCATTGAAGTGGGATGCAAAGAGTTCAAGAAAGAGAGGACGACCTAAGGAAACCCTGAAACGAACTTTGCTGAGAGAGGCAGGAAATATCGGTCTCAGTTCCATGGAGGAGATTGAGCGAGTTGCCCAGGATAGATCGGTATTGAGAAATTACTTGCAGGCCCTATGTAACGTATAACGGTACGAGAGGAATTATTTATTATTATTATTATTATTATTATTATATTTAGTGATTTAAGGAGTTTGGAGCTACACGTTGTCCAAGCAGAACTGGCTGCCCAAGGAGCACAGTGAGAACAGGCTTAAGCAGCCAGCAACGAAAACGTCAGGATAGTTATTCTTCGACAACGTTTGGGAGAGACTGAGCATCTCTGTCTGAACTGAGTACTGTGACGTTAGTTCAGTAACCACAAAGCTATCCGCTGCATGGTATCATATAAAAATTATATTCATAGCTAATCATTTCTCAAGACGTGGAGCGACTGGTCGAATGGATTAGAGCGCGGCACCCATGCGGAGACCTGGGTTCAATCCCTGGAAAGGCTAAGGATATTTTTCTGTCGGGAGCATAAAGTCAAATTCTAACCTGAACAGTTTCGTGGCGACTGCATTTAGCCATGCAGCCATTAAATTCCACAAGCACATGCCCCCCTTCTGTCCTACACCGCCCTCAAAAGCGATATTACAGACAGTAATGCCAGTTTTTTTTTTTTTTATTTCTGAAGAAAAAGTAGCAACAATCCCAGACAGATGTACTCATTTTTATTCACACATTGAGTTATTCTGTCTTGTATTCTGTGAAGAACATTGGCAATTTAGCTTCTTAGGTTCTGCGTAATTGCTATATATGTCTCCCAACGTTTGAGTAGTTTACTTCTGGTTGTGAAAAACATTGGTTGTCATACAGCGCAGCATTTACTGCGATAAATTGTCTATGTTTATGTCTGCAGATTTAGCTTACATTGAATTACGAGACGAATCAGGGAGAGAGAGAGAGAGAGAGAGAGAGAGAGAGAGAGAGAAACAGACACACAGAAAGAGAGAGAGAGAGAGAAAAAAAAACATTGACAGAACAAACGAAAGTAGGAGAAGAAGTGGAAATGGGATATCTAGCCCAAGATAGATCCAGATGGAGAATGTGTTAAATTAGATCAACGTTTCTCAAAGTGGGCAGTACCGCCCTGTAGAGGGCGCTGACGCCTCCCAGGGGGCGATGGTGGGTTCAGAAGCATTTATGGGGGATTTTTGTTGGTGAGATTTTGCGATTGAATAATCATAAAAAAATTGAATTCTGCATATTTATGTCCGTATTACACGATACATTTTTTCCATCAATTTTCTATTTCGTGAATATAATTATTTGAAAGTTGACCATGTATTACAGAAATATATATCAATTTTCCATGTCAAAAAAAAATAGAGCATGTATATATGAAAGGGGGCGTTGACAAACTGTTATAATGGGGAGGGGGGCGTCACAAAGTTTATATTGTGCAAAGTGGGCGGTGGGTAGAAAAACTTTGGGAATCTATGAATTAGATGAGGTTTCACTTCAGCACTTCAGATTCGGTTTATAATAGATTCGTATACTTCACATTTTTCTTCACCCAAGATTCGTTATTGTTTATTGGTTATTAAACTGACGACATTGCATTTATCCATCTTCTCTCTGACAATCAATGGTGTTGATGCAAGTCTCCGCCCCTATAGTGCCGGGACCCGTAAGAAAAGATAAGAATAGTACCACTGCGACCTACAAGGCACGTCGTAAGAGGTGACTGAGGTAGGGTTCTAGGAAACTACCTATTAAATAAAAAGCGTTGCAGAAATCGGATGTGCTGGCCTACCTGTAGGCGTATAACTGGCACAACGTACAATCACTCTTAGGTTTGGATCACATACAAATCACAAAGAGTGGTTAACAAGTCGTCTATAAGGAGCGTTTGAAGAAGAAGAAGATAACAAGTCTGACAAAATGAAAACTTCCAGTTTAACAAAAAGATAACACCAACCTGACGAGAAGATAACATAATTTCAGTTAACAGACATAATTTGGATAGCGTTTTCAAATTTAATCATTTTAAAGAGCTTTTAAGCCAAAGGATTGACAATATTACACCGGGTTTTACCCCATATGGCTCAGTCCTCTCCGCAGAAATGACACGTCACCTGCCCAGAGTATTGCACACAGCACGAACTCCGTAGCTCCAGTAATAATCCTAGGGTCTCTGGAAAAAAACTCCACTCGTGAACAGAACGACGCGGTTCGGATTCGAACCTACGATCTTCGACTCACAAGGATTAAATCAGTGTTGGCATTCTTAAACATTTTTTTTAAAAAATAGGTGCTCTAAAAAATCAATTGTAACTTTTATGTTAAGTATAAGAACATAAGAACAGAACATCAGGGAAGAAGGCGAGAGGAAGACCACGAAAAGATGGTTAGATTGCATAGCAGAATCCTTTAAAAGAGCAAAAATAACAATCACCCAAGCCACCAGAACAGCGCAAGACAAAACAGAAAACCACGACACTGGGCAACAACCCAGTAGCAGTGTGACGACAAAAGAAGAAGAGGATAAGAGCAACATTTAATGCATATGAATATGCACAATTTAAGACTGTATTTGATCAATTAAACTGTCGTATTCTCCATCAAATGTGTACACAAAAAGTATAAAATGGAAGACTTGTATATTTGACCTGCCTTGTCGAGCAGTTTCTTACGTGGTTTGCCGTATTGTACAAAGTAATGACTAAAATTAGACAAAGAGATGGGATGCCAAAGAGAAAAAGAAAGAGAGAAGAGAGAGAGAGAGAGAGAGAGAGAGAGAGAGAGAGAAATAGAGAGAGCTAGCAAAGTATAACAACACTTGTTATTAAAACAAAAGTACAAACTAAATATAATGCGATTAGTTTGAAATGTTTTAAAAATTCGATACTATATTCTCATGATTCTATTCGGTCTCCTGTTTAAAAAAAAAATAAAAATAAACATGCATACATTATTTATACATCAACGATACATCAGCTATACATCAGTCATACATCATTCATATATTATTTATACATCAACGATACATCAGCTATACATCAGTCATACATCATTCATATATTATTTATAAACCAATTAAACAAAATCCCATGGCGACGGGTAGATTGAAGTCTTATGCCTATCCGTTAAGGGGAAGTAACCAAGAAAAACCCATTCGGAGTTGCACTGATTGCTTGAATTATTTTCCCATTGCAACCAAATAATTGTTAGGTGATCTCTTGTTCAGATGACCAAGTACTAATTGCAGAAAATGAAGAATCTCCCTAGAACCATTTGAGCTTAGCTAACATCAAGGGTGAGGAGTACAACATGAAAATAAATATAATGAAGACAGAGACAATGGCAATAAGTAGACAACCAGAAAGCCTACAATAAAACTCCAGAACGTAGACATAAAACAAACAATTGAGGCCAAATACTTAGGAGCAATTTTCACAGCAGATGGAAGTATCGATAGCAAAATCAGCAATCGTTGCACAAAAGCTAACCAAGTACTGGGACAGTTAACACCACTTTTGTCCCATAAAGAGATACCGCTAACAACTAAAGCAAATCTCATAAGAACGATTTTCTGGCCAACACTATGCTACCAGTGTGAAACATTGCCAATAACAGCAGCTAATGAGCGGAAAATCATAACGGCAGAGATGAGGTGTCTTAGAAGAGCTGCAGGTGTGACAATAAGAGACAAAATTAGAAATGAAGAAATCAGAAAGAGACTGGATGTGAAACCAGTTATGCAATTCATAAAAGAACAACAGATTAAATGATTTGGACACCTGACCAGAATGCCCCGGTATCGCCTACCACAGAGAGCCAAACAGAAAAAGTATAATGAGTACAAGGCAAGAGGAAGACCACGCAAAGATGGAGCGACGGCATCAAGAACAGCCTTACGAACATGAATATCAGCTTACAAAGTGCCTTAAAAAAGCACACACAAGATCACTACGTTTCACCCCGGCAACACTTCTATAAAGAAGCCAATGGTGGAAGAGAAGAAGAGATCTCTTGTGGCGTAGTGGTTATGTACTCGTCTCTCGTGCCAAACGTACTCGGTTCGCTCCCTAGATGAGCCATTTTTGATATTTTACCAGAGATTCCTGATCTCTCTGTAGGCGAGATCGAGCTCCTCTGCATATCGGAGACGGACGATAAAACATAGGTCCCGTGTTAAAGTCAAGCCCGTAGAAGAACACTTGGCAGTTCAAAATCGAGAAGAATAGACTGGAATGCCGCTGCCCGAGCAAAATTCATTAGAAAGATTTTTAAAAAATTTACTACAAAATATTTTCAAAATCTTCTAAATTACACCTGTGACCCTCACCGGTGCTATGGAGTTCGTGCACTGCCGCTGAGATCTTCAGATGTATGAAACAGATCGAAGATGAAAGAGATCCACCCATGGATACTCACTAAAGTGCAATGTTGATGGTGCCATGAATCAAATAATCAATGAAGCAATCAATTATCAATGACCGCGTACTATTGAACTTGACGGATTCGCTCAATGAGTGTACCGTTTGCTTATATACCATAATAACTGTTAAATAATTGTTAAATAACTGTTGTGTAACAAAAGAAGATGTTAGCATACTGTATGAAGAAATTATCAAATAATCACAAAACTAGCATTGAAGTGGGACACAAAGGGTTCAAGAAAAAAAGGACCCTGTAAAGAAATATTAAAACAGACTTTATTGAGACAGACCCAACATATTGGATTCACTTCCATAGGAGAGATTGAGCGAGTATCCTAGGTTAGAGCGGTACGGAACATATTGGATTCAATTGCATAGGAGAGGTTGGGCGAGTATCCCAGGTTAGAGCGGTACGGAACATATTGGATTCAATTCCATAGGAGAGATTGAGCGAGTATCCTAGGTTAGAGCGGTACGGAACATATTGGATTCACTTCCATAGGAGAGATTGAGCGAGTATCCTAGGTTAGGGCTGGTCGGGAACATATTGGATTCAATTCCATAGGAGGTTGGGCGAGTATCCTAGGTTAGAGCGGTACGGAACATATTGGATTCAATTCCATAGGAGAGGTTGGGCGAGCATCCTAGGTTAGGGCTGGTCGGGAACATATTGGATTCAATTCCATAGGAGAGATTGAGCGAGTATCCTAGGTTAGGGCTGGTCGGGAACATATTGGATTCAATTCCATAGGAGAGATTGAGCGAGTATCCTAGGTTAGGGGGGTACGGAACATATTGGATTCAATTCCATAGGAGAGATTGGGCGAGCATCCTAGGTTAGAGCGGTACGGAACATATTGGATTCAATTCCATAGGAGAGATTGAACGATTTTTTCAGTTTAGAGCGATATAAAGAAATTACTTGCAGACCCCACGTAAAGTATACATGTACAAAAGGAATATAATACAAAATTAATAAATAGAAATGGACAAACAACTCAAACAGTCAATGTATATATAAGATTGTAGAGATATAAACACAGATAAGGAGAGATAAATATGCATATGTCAAACATATATGCAGGAAGATGGTCCTCTTCTTCTTCTTTTTCTTCGAACGTCCATATTGAATACTTGTTAATCACTCTGTGTGATTTGTATATCAGAGATTGTACGTTGTATCAGTTATTCGCCTATTTGTAGGCCAGACATCCGACTTCTGCTACGTTTTTTGTTTACAATGACAGCTTCCCTAGGCTTCTACCTCAGTCGCCTCTTACGACATGCCTTGAAGGTCGCAGTGTAACTATTCTTTGCTCCCCTTGAGAGCCTCAGCAACACACGGACGAAGGAGATGGTATTCTTCTTCTCTTCCACCATTGACTTCTTTATAGAAGTGTTGCCGGGGTGAAACGTAGTGATCTTGTGTTTGCTTGTTCTTCTCTTCCACCATTGACTTCTTTATAGAAGTGTTGCCGGGGTGAAACGTAGTGATCTTGTGTGTGCTTGTTCTTCTCTTCCACCATTGACTTCTTTATAGAAGTGTTGCCGGGTGAAACGTAGTGATCTTGTGTGTGCTTGTTCTTCTCTTCCACCATTGACTTCTTTATAGAAGTGTTGCCGGGTGAAACGTAGTGATCTTGTGTGTGCTTGTTCTTCTCTTCCACCATTGACTTCTTTATAGAAGTGTTGCCGGGTGAAACGTAGTGATCTTGTGTGTGCTTGTTTTAAGGCACTTTGTAAGCTGATATTCATGTTCGTAAGGTTGTTCTTGATGCCGTCGCTCCATCTTTTGCGTGATCTTCCTCTTGCCTTGTACTCATTATGCTTTTTCTGTGTGGCTCTCTGTGGTAGACGATACCAGGGCATTCTGGTCAGGTGTCCAAACCATTTAGTCTGTTGTTCTTTTATGAATTGCATAACTGGTTTCACATCCAGTCTTCTTCTGATTTCTTCATTTCTAATTTTGTCTCTTATTGTTACACCTGCAGCTCTTCTAAGACACCTCATCTCTGTCGTTATAATTTTCCGCTCATTAGCTGCTGTTATTGACCATGTTTGACACTGGTAACATAGTGTTGGCCAGAAAATCGTTCTTATGAGATTTGCTTTAGTTGTTAGCGGTATCTCTTTATGTGACAACAGTGGTGTTAACTGGTCCAGTACTTGGTTAGCTTTTGTGCAACGATTGCTGATTTTGCTATCGATACTTCCATCTGCTGTGAAAATTGCTCCTAAGTATTTGGCCTCACTTGTTTGTTTATGTCTACGTTCTGGAGTTTTATTGTAAGGCTTTCTGATTGTCTACTTATTGCCATTGTCTCTGTCTTTATTATATTTATTTTCATGTTGTACTCTCACAGATGGTCAAAGCAGACAAAGATATAAAACTATGCATCTGTTTATAACAAGAGATATACATAGAAGAAAAAACAAAACCAATCTGCTTATTTATATTATTGATGGAAACTGAGTACAGAACTTAAGGAAAGGTTGATAGAAAGCTCATGGATAGGAAGCATACAACTAACGACATACATAACTCAAGGGTAAATAAATATCATGACTTGGCATGGCGCGTGGCACATCGCACATATTTTTCAGTTTCTTGCCAGTTCTAGACAGAAATACATGCATCGTAGTTTATGACATTTAATACGAAAAACAGATTGCCTTGTCATATGTGTACCTTTAAGTTTGTGTATACCTGTGCTGGTGCATAACCAGCCGTTCTACATGCATGGAACTTTGATCTCTGCTCTGTGAAAACAATCTACTCACTAACTTGGCATATTATGTAGATATTATTAAACAATAACCATCGAACAAAACAAATAGAACAGTAGCTTTATTCCTCTTGAAGAGATGTTCATAAGCTAACCAAGCTAACCATATACTGGGACAGTTAACACCACTGTTGTCGCATAAAGAGATACCGCTAAACAGGTACTGGGACAGTTAACACCACTGTTGTCGCATAAAGAGATACCGCTAACCAGGTACTGGGACAGTTAACACCACTTTTGTCGCATAAAGAGATACCGCTAACCAGGTACTGGGACAGTTAACACCACTGTTGTCGCATAAAGAGATACCGCTAACCAGGTACTGGGACAGTTAACACCACTGTTGTCGCATAAAGAGATACCGCTAACCAGGTATTGGGACAGTTAACACCACTGTTGTCGCATAAAGAGATACCGCTAACCAGGTACTGGGACAGTTAACACCACTGTTGTCGCATAAAGAGATACCGCTAACCAGGTACTGGGACAGTTAACACCACTGTTGTCGCATAAAGAGATACCGCTAACCAGGTACTGGGACAGTAAACACCACTGTTGTCACATAAAGATATACCGCTAACCAGGTACTGGGACAGTTAACACCACTGTTGTCACATAAAGAGATACCGCTAACCAGGTACTGGGACAGTTAACACCACTGTTGTCACATAAAGAGATACCGCTAACAACTAACTTTTCACCCCCAACACTTCTATAAAGAAGTCAATGGTAGAAGAGAAGAACAAGCACACACAAGATCACTACGTTTCACCCCCAGCACTTCTATAAAAAAGTCAATGGTGGAAGAGAAGAACAAGCACACACAAGATCACTACGTTTCACCCCAACACTTCTATAAAGAAGTAAATGGTGGAAGAGAAGAACAAGCACACACAAGATCACTACGTTTCACCCCAACACTTCTATAAAGAAGTAAATGGTGGAAGAGAAGAACAAGCACACACAAGATCACTACGTTTCACCCCTACACTTCTATAAAGAATTCAATGGTGGAAGAGAAGAAGAAGAAGAGGTGTTCAAAATCGTATAGGTTTGTTTTCTCTTGAGGAAATCTTACTGCAAAGCTTTTATTTGACATGAAATCTTACTGCAAAGCTCTTGTTTGACATGAAATCTTACTGCAAAGCTCTTATTTGACATGAAATCTTACTGCAAAGCTCTTATTTGACATGAAATCTTACTGCAAATCTCTTATTTGACATGACATCTTACTGCAAAGCTCTTATTTGTCATGAAATCTTACTGCAAATCTCGTATTTGACATGAAATCTTACCTCAATCAGTGGCGGCTCGTGACCATTTTTATTGGTGGGGCCAGACAAACGTTTTTCGGAAAAGTCATGGTTTTGGGTTACACTGTATTTTAGTATTTACTATTATTTGTATACTCCGGGAAGATATTCAACTTTCAAAGCTAATCAGTATCAAGTTAAAAGTAATAATTATGAAATAATAAATACACGTTACACATAATTTTTGTGGGGCCTGGCCCTACTGGCCCTTAATGACGAAACGCCTCTGCTCAAAGCATTTACTCGATTTGAAATCTTAGAGCAAAGATATTATTCAATTACAAATCTCATCAATAAGGTCAAAGTTTATTGCAAAAATCTGACTCATCTTCGAGATGTCTGATCGCAAAACGTTGACTCCATGTGGGGGAATCAACGCAAAGAACTTATTCTTCATTGAGAAGCGGTTCCTTTAAAGAAGTCTTAGGTGGTGGTCTCTGTGGCTAAATGGTTAAGCATTCTCCTTGCGTTCTGAGGGTCGTGTGTTCGAATCCAGACCACGCTGTTCTGTTCACTGGTGATTTAAATAAATAAATAAGTTCATTGGTACCTTTCTTTCCAGAGACCTCTAGGATTATTGTTGGAGCTACATATTATTGCTGGAGCTACAAAGTTCGTGCTTTGTGCAATACTCTCGGCAGTGCTGTGCAATTTCAGCGGAAAGGGACTAGGGACCGAGCCATTAGGGGTATAACCCAGCACAATGAAGTCAACCTTTCGTCTTTAGATCCCTTTTTAATTCATTTTTATTCATCTACCGTTTGACACGTCTCTGAATACTGTCAGTTTGACATGTCTCTGAATACTATCCGTTTGACATGTTTCTGAATACTGTCCGTTTGACATGTCTCTGAATACTGTCCGTTTGACATGTCTCTGAATACTGTCCGTTTGACATGTCTCTGAATACTGTCCGTTTGACATGTCTCTGAATACTGTCCGTTTGACATGTCTCTGAATACTGTCCGTTTGACATGTCTCTGAATACTGTCCGTTTGACATGTCTCTGAATACTGTCCGTTTGACATGTCTCTGAATACTGTCCGTTTGACATGTCTCTGAATACTGTCCGTTTGACATGTTTCTGAATACTATCCGTTTGACATGTCTCTGAATACTGTCCGTTTGACATGTCTCTGAATACTGTCCGTTTGACATGTCTCTGAATACTGTCCGTTTGACATGTCTCTGAATACTGTCCGTTTGACATGTTTCTGAATACTATCCGTTTGACATGTCTCTGAATACTGTCCGTTTGACATGTCTCTGAATACTGTCCGTTTGACATGTCTCTGAATACTGTCCGTTTGACATGTCTCTGAATACTGTCCGTTTGACATGTTTCTGAATACTATCCGTTTGACATGTCTCTGAATACTGTCCGTTTGACATGTCTCTGAATACTGTCCGTTTGACATGTCTCTGAATACTGTCCGTTTGACATGTTTCTGAATACTATCCGTTTGACATGTCTCTGAATACTGTCCGTTTGACATGTCTCTGAATACTGTCCGTTTGACATGTCTCTGAATACTGTCCGTTTGACATGTCTCTGAATACTGTCCGTTTGACATGTCTGAATACTATCCGTTTGACATGTCTGAATACTGTCCGTTTGACGTGTCTGAATACTGTCCGTTTGACATGTCTCTGAATACTGTCCGTTTGACATGTCTCTGAATACTGTCCGTTTGACATGTCTCTGAATACTGTCCGTTTGACATGTCTCTGAATACTGTCCGTTTGACATGTCTCTGAATACTGTCAGTTTGACATGTCTCTGAATACTGTCCGTTTGACATGTCTGAATACTGTCCGTTTGACATGTCTCTAAATACTGTCCGTTTGACATGTCTCTGAATACTGTCCGTTTGACATGTCTCTGAATACTGTCCGTTTGACATGTCTCTGAATACTGTCCGTTTGACATGTCTCTGAATACTGTCCGTTTGACATGTCTCTGAATACTGTCCGTTTGACATGTCTGAATACTGTCCGTTTGACATGTTTCTGAATACTGTTCGTTTGACATTTTTCTGAATACTGTCCGTTTGACATGTCTCTGAATACTGTCCGTTTGACATGTCTCTGAATACTGTCCGTTTGACATGTCTCTGAATACTATCCGTTTGACATGTCTCTGAATACTGTTGACGTTTTAGAAATACCTTTTATTTGGACAATGAGCTGTAAGTTGGAATCTGATCAATGGCTATATGTTTGGGTTACTAAAATTGTATGTGTTACTGACGATGTTTTGGTTACTAAAGTTGTGCGTGTTACTGAAGATGTTTGTGTTACTAAAGTTGTATGTGTTACTGAAGATGTTTGTGTTACTGAAGATGTTTGTGTTACTAAAGTTGTATGTGTTACTGAAGATGTTTGGGTTAATGAAGATGTCTAGTTTACTAAAGTTGTATGTGTTAGTGAAGATGTTTTGAGTTACTGTAGATGTTTGGGTTACTGAAGATGTTTAGGTTAGTAAAGTTGTATGTGTTACTGAGGATGTTTGTGTTACTGAGGATGTTTCTATAACTGAAGATGTTTGTGTAACTGAAGATGTTTGTGCTACTGAAGATGTTTGTGTTACTGAAGATGTTTGAGTTACTGAAGATGTTTGGGTGACTAAACTGTATGCGTTACTAAACTGTATGCGTTACTAAACTGTATGGGTTACTAAGCTGTATGGGTTACTAAACTGTATGGGTTACTAAACTGTATGGGTTACTAGACTGTATGGGTTACTAAACTGTATGGGTTATTAAACTGTATGGGTGACTAAGCTGTATGGGTGACTAAACTGTATGGGTTACTAAACTGTATGGGTTACTAAACTGTATGGGTGACTAGACTGTATGGGTGACTAGACTGTATGGGTTACTAAACTGTATGGGTTACTAAACTGTATGGGTTACTAAACTGTATGGGTAACTAAACTGTATGGGTGACTAAACTGTATGGGTGACTAAACTGTATGGGTGACTAAACTGTATGGGTGACTAAACTGTATGGGTTACTAAACTGTATGGGTTACTAGACTGTGTGGGTTACTAGACTGTATGGGTTACTAAACTGTATTGGTGACTAGACTGTATGGGTGACTAGACTGTATGGGTTACTAAACTGTATGGGTTACTAAACTGTATGGGTTACTAAACTGTATGGGTGACTAAACTGTATGGGTGACTAAACTGTATGGGTTACTAGACTGTATGGGTAACTAAACTGTATGGGTTACTAGACTGTATGGGTAACTAAACTGTATGGGTTACTAAACTGTATGGGTGACTAAACTGTATGGGGGACTAAACTGTATGGGGGACTAAACTGTATGGGTCATTAAACTGTATGGGTTACTAAAGAAATGTTCTGTGGATCGATATTTATTTTATATTAACCAGCGCAGTAGACATAATCTTACATGCAAAACAACAGCAGGATGGTTAGCTTCTGGATTGTGTACCTAATATACAGCAAGTGGCATG
Organism: Arion vulgaris; assembly: GCA_020796225.1. Taxonomy (NCBI): domain Eukaryota; kingdom Metazoa; phylum Mollusca; class Gastropoda; order Stylommatophora; family Arionidae; genus Arion; species Arion vulgaris. The sequence goes on from CM036760.1 coordinate 5,939,135, forward strand.
ACATTTGTTAGAATGCCACACACTACGTAATAGAAAAAATGCAAGTTGAAGTAGAACAAATAAATAAGTAAATGAGAACTAAATCACAACACTTAGTAAATCATTTGTTTCTTTCTGGTGGAAAATGGTTAAACAGTTTGCCTTACGTTCTGAATATCGTGAGTTTGAATACAGATCTTGTTCATCCATTCCCAAGTGCATTTATTTCGTAGATCGTTTTGAACTGTTACTTGTGCAAAGAAGTTCCCGTTATGTGCACTATTCTCAACAGGGACTTGCCGTTTCTGCGGAGAGTGACCGATATATACACACATACACACACACATATATATATATATATATATATATATATATACACATGAGAACCGTAGGCATATTTTTTTTTAGGCAAGGGAACCCGGTGCAATAAAGTTAGTAATTCATCTTTAGTGCCCTTTTGACTTGGCAGATAACTGCTTAACAAAATCAGGCATATTCTTGGCTGGAACCTTCGGGTGAGGAGGAGAGTGTGAAGGTCAAAAAGTATATGACCAAGGTTAGTAGAAAAGAAGGTAAGAGAGGTCGGAATCTCGTAGATGGAGCTTAAGAGCGATTAAAAAAATGTTACAAAATATGATCATCGAGAAACATTAGCTGTGCCGATAACATTAGCTGCGCCGATAACATTAGCTGCGCCGATAACATTAGCTGTGCCGATAACATTAGCTGTGCCGATAACATTAGCTGTGCCGATAACATTAGCTGTGCCGATAACATTAGCTGTGCCGATAACATTAGCTGTGCCGATAACATTAGCTGTGCCGATAACATTAGCTGTGCCGATAACATTAGCTGCGCCGATAACATTAGCTGTGCCGATAACATTAGCTGTGCCGATAACATTAGCTGTGCCGATAACATTAGCTGTGCCGATAACATTAGCTGTGCCGATAACATTGGCTACTACGATAACATTCTTCTTCGTCTTTTGCGATAAATTTCTGCTATGCGACTACTTTGGTAGTATCATAAACTGGGCGGTGCGCTTCAGGTCTTTACCAGCACCTCATAATTTGTTTTGTAGAGTTGTTTCTGTTGGCCAGATTTCCATTTTCCCACTGTTCAGGCTGGTGCATTCTTGACGATAACATTAGCTACTACGATAACATTGGCAACGACAATAACATTAGATACGGCGATAACATTAGCTGCGGTGATAACATTGGCTTGGACGATAACATTGGCCACTACGATAATATTCTCTACTACGATAACAATGGCTGTTACGATGACATCGGTAATATTTTTTACTACGATGGAAAAGAAGGGAAAACAAATTAGAGATCGCGAGTCATTCAGACGGGATGTGCTCAGAGCGACTTTCTGCAAAATACTTGCAGAAAGAGATGATAAACAAAGCTGTTGTGTTATGGACATGTTACTAACTATTCAAATATTGATAAAACTATCTTTTATACAAATGTAGAAGACAACAAATGTCGCGTCTGTGGCCTAGAGAATAGTGACTCGGTTTATTAACCCCAACGTTCTGAGTTCGAATCACGCTGCGGACAGTTTGGTTGCAAATTGTTTCGCCTGGATATTTACAAAAGGACGATGGCACCACCAGTTCAGAAAGCAATGGAAAACTACTGAACGTAATAATGCCTAGAAAAATCACACACAGTGTTGAAAAACTGTGGTTGATTCGCAAAGTCTTGTAAAGGATAAGCAATTAACTTTTAGAAGATAACAAAGACGATTTAAAACAGAGCACAAAATGGGACTGATAAAGTAAAATAGTAGACAATCCGTAAAAAAAAAAAAAATTCAGAAAAACAAGTCCAGAACTGGAAGAACTTGAAAAGAGCTAATATGAAGATACTCATCAACATAGCTCTAAATATAACATTTTAAAGAAACAAACAAGATGAAGAAACAAGATGAATTATGATGTAAAAATGAAGAAAAAGAAGCACTCAAGATGGAAATATGATTTGAAAATACGAGTAAGAAAAATAAAATAAAAAAAATTTCTTTAAAACCGTAATTACAAAACTGAAAAATTGTTTGTCTGTTTGTCTGTCTCACGAAAAACTCTCGTGAACAGAACTATGGAATCTTGAAATTTGCACATTTATCTCATAGTGGAATTTCTATGTCAACACGACTAATTCTCAACAGTTTGTATTTTTCTATTCTTGTTTCACGATATATTTAACCATTTAGTCCAGCTGATCCGGTATACTTTCTCACAGTATTTTTCTATTCTTGTTTCACGATATATTTAACCATTTAGTCCAGCTGATCCGGTATACTTTCTCACAGTATTTTTCTATTCCTGTTTCACGATATATTTAACCATTTAGACCAGCTGATCCGGTATACTTGCTTACAGTATTTTTCTATTCTTGTTGCACGATATATTTAACCATTTAGTCCAGCTGATCCGGTATACTTGCTCACAGTATTTTTCTATTCTTGTTTCACGATATATTTAACCATTTAGTCCAGCTGATCCAGTGTACTTTCTCACAGTATTTTTCTATTCCTGTTTCACGATATATTTAACCATTTAGTCCAGCTGATCTGATATACTTTCTCACAGTATTTGTTAAGATGAAGCAAAGCTAGTATACAGGTTAATTTTATATACATTGCAAAATAAATTCCTCTGGGGGTAAAATAAGTTACGGAACGAAAGGGCCAAGTTAGTAAACCTATTGTGGGACGTATTGGCGTAATGCGTAAACACTCACCTATTGACACGGACTCAAGAGTCTTCTGGGTTCAATCACATACTCGACGTTCAATAAAGATTTTGTAACGATATAAGATAGTCAAAAAATGGGACATCCACATCAGAAAGAAAGTTGGTACATAACCTTACTTAAATTACATTGATAAACAAAGAATGAAGTGGTTTTACCACTTAATGAGAATGCATCCAAACTTCACGGTATACAGAGTCTTCTACAACAGAACATCAGGAAAGAAGGCGAGAGGAAGACTACGAAAAAGATGATTAGATGGCATAGCAGAATCCTGTCAAAGAGCAAAAATAACAATCACCCAAGTAACCAGAACAGTGTAAGACTGAAACAGAAAACCATGACACTGTGCAACAACCCGGTAACAGTGTGACGACAAAAGAAGAAGCAGCAGATAAAATGACAAAAAAAAAACCCCAACATATAACATATTAGTGCGATAAGCTGAAAGTGAGAATGAAGAAACGATGAACAGGAAGCACTTTAATGATAGATTTCCTGTGAAGTTCTAATGGTTTCTAATTATAAGTTAGGTAACTGACATTCTAATACCCTAGCCACCATGTCTCTTAACTAAGTCAAGAGCTATCCTGTTGGAATCTACTAACTTTATTATGTAAAATAACTGAGCAAAGAAAACATTACTGTTAGAGTACATTTGCCGCCCATATGATGCCGGAGCTCGAAAGGGGAGCAAAGAATAGTACCACTGTGACCTAAAACGCATGTCGTAAGAGTCGACTGATGTAGGACCTAGGGAAGCTACACTAGCTAATATCTTATCTGACTCTCATCTTATTCGTGGAACGTCCCATATCGACCACTTGTCAACCACTCTGTGTGATCTGTTTGTGACCTGAGCCTAAGAGCGATTGTACGTTGTGACATTTATGCGCCTACAAGTAGGCCAGCACATCTGATTTCTGCGCTGTTTTTATTTACTAGAGCAGCATCCCTAGGGCCTACATCAGTCGTCTCTTACGACATGCATTGTAGGTTGCAGTGGTTCTATTCTTTGCTTCCCTTGTGGGCCTCGGCACCACGCGGGTGGCATTTGCATTCAAATGAATTAATGATCTTCTCAAATCATTAATGACGTTATTTTTTAGGACGACATCATGTTGTAATGATATATACAAGATTAGGAAGACAGAAGTTTGGAATTACCTCAAATGTAAACACGTTCTTTTGAAATCTAGATGAAATCATCAAGATTAGATACAGAACATGAATCAGTGACAACAATAGCACACATATCAGTACACACTCAGACATGGTGATACCAGAGGAAGGTATCTCTGGTATAAACATATATGTTACTGTCAGGCTGTGTACTTCAGCGTATTCACCAAGGTATGTTTCAGGTAAATGCTCTGTTTGCGTCATGAGAGGTAATGATTGTTTTTATTTCCAGAAAATAATGACTGAACCTGCATAAAATGTGCTGTAATGTGAGAGTGAATATCTATCAACGCACGTGCATATGTTTGTATGTGTATGTATGCGAGCAGATACGTACGTACACTTATACGTGTTTGCGTTTGTATGTAGGTGTGTGTGTGAGTGAGTGCATAGGTATGAATGTGTGCGTGTTTATATGGAGGTAAAGTAGGTAGGTAGCTTTGTAGGTGGAATATGTAGTTGTGTATGTATGAGAGCAGATACGTACGTACACTTATACGTGTTTGCGTTTGTATGTAGGGGAGTGAGCGTGCGTACGTACGTATGTATGTTTATATGTAGGTAGAGTAGGTAGGTAGCTTTGCAGGTAGAATATGTAGTTGTGTAGATATATATATGGCATTTTTTATCTTTACAGACGGTCAATTGGCAAGTGTTTTACTGTGACAACTTCTGAGTTTTCGCTTTTCTCTCTTGTCGTTCAGCTCGTACATAAGTCTCTTCTCAAAAGACGCTGCGCCCTTTCGCAATTTGGCTTTCCGCACAACTCTGTCATCAGCTAGTCCCTCCCATGTGCTGGGACCTATAGAAAAGTTTTTCATTGAGGCTTTGCAGACATCTTTATATCTGAGCAGTGGTCTGTCCTGGTGCCTCTTCCCTTCGAAAGTTCACAGTACAACATTTGTTTTGGTGTCGATAAGTTTCCATTCTTCTCACATGCCCCAACCATCTTAGTCGTCTACTGCTGAGCATGCCCATGATGGAAGACAAGTTTGCACGTTGCAGTACTTCAGAGTTGGTTATCTTGTAGTACCTCCTGATGTTCATAATCTTGCGGAGACATCGAAGGTGAAAGATGTTAAGTCTCCTCTCGTGTCTTGAGTAGGCTGTCCATGTTTCTGAGCCATATAGTAAAGAACTAATTACACAGGCTCGATATATTTGAGTCTTCGTCTGCAATGTCATTTTTTTGTTGTCCCACGCTCGCTTTGATAGTTTGCTGAATGTAGTAACCGCACTCCCTATACGAGCGTTGATTTCTACATCAAGAGAAAGGCTGGCAGTGACCATGGACCCAAGATAGCAGAATTTTTGAACTGGTGTTAGATGGTTGCCATTTAAAGTGATATGTGATGTGTTACCTCCCTGACATAATACAACTATTTTGGAGACACTTATTGTCAGAGAAAATAGGTGTAGATATACGAGCAGATATATATGTATCCATATACGCGTTTGTGTAGGTACGTACATATACGTAAACGTGTGTACGTTCGTAGCTATGTATGTAGGTAGAGTGAGTAGGTAGTTATATAAGTAGAATATGTAGTTGTTATGTACGTAGATATGTAGGTATATCTGTAAACATGTGAACAATAATACGTTATTAATAATTAATAAACAATGACCAGATTAGTGATACCATTCCGCCCATGTGTGGTGCCAGGGCCCACAAGGGAAGCAAAAGAATAGTACCACTGCGACCTACAAGGCATGTCGTAAGTGGGGACTGATGTAAAACCTAGGGAAGCTACTCTAGTAAATAAAAAGCATCGCAGAAATCAAATATGCTGGCCTACTTGTAGGCGCGTAACTAGCGCAACGTACAATCGCTCTTAGGCTCAGATCAATACAAATCACACAGAGTCGTTAACAAGTGGTCTATTTGTAGCATTCAAAGAAAAAGAAGTGATACATTTAGACAGAGAAAAAATGACGTCTTGTCAATTCTGTCTTCATTTTCTCAACAGGTTATAATTCCAGTGGGGAAAATAAAAGCGGGATAACATGAGACCACTCTACGAAGAACATTTCTACAAGAAAATAAACTATTGGGATGTAAAAACCATACAAGATCTCCAATTTCTAGCAACGAACCGCATCACATGGAGCTCTTAAATCTCTGCCCTATGAGCCGCCTTTGACACGAAAGGAATAAACTAACTAACTAACATTATAATTATATTTATATAGGTGCATACACATGGTGAAATTTAATTCATAAGGTTTTTCAAGGATGGAAATATGGGAACGTCATAAACGGGAAAATGTACTAATAGAAAAACATTCCCGTCTCAGATTAATTTGTATCTAAATATTTTGCAAATTAATTGCACATAACTCTTGAAGTATTTTACAGATGTTTGAGAATATATATCCAAAGTTGATTTTTATTTTCTTCGCAAATTTACTAATAATAGCGTCCATCTTAGTTATCGAGTTCGCAATATTGTTATCAGCATAAAACCTAAAGATATATAATGCTCAGTTATTTCAGTAATTAGTACGCTTTTTACAATATAGGGTAGGAACTGGAGAAGGTTATAGTTCACCATCACTTTTTTCCTTGTCCATTCTATCCCGTTTGCTCCTAAACAATGTCGTCTACTGTCATAGACTTGCAGAAAACAACATCCATTGTCGCAATCAACATATGCACAGACTATGATATAGTCTTACACCTTCGCTAACTTTCGCCATTGTTCATTTTCCGGCACTGTTTCATCCGTATCGCCTGATGATAGACGACCCTAAACAGATCGTGGTTGTGATTTGCAGTATAGCTTCTCGACTCGCTGTCCTGGTACCAGGGAATCACCATTTTATTATTTCTTCTTCTTTGCGTTCGTTCTCTACAACCAATTTTAATCACTCTTTGTGATATGTTTGATCTTTGCCAAGAACGTGTATACGTTGCACATTGGTTTGGTAGGCTCCTAAAGGCATAGACTTCTACACGTTTAGGACACATGCATCCGATTTCAGCCAAGCCTCCTTAGTCGCCTCTTGCGACATGCGTGGCAGGTAACAGTGGTTCTGTTCTATACACCCCAAAATTTGGGCGCCGGTAATCACTCGGGCGACCATTTTATAATCTTCCACATTGTTTTTTAATGCTTGGCCAACCTTTTTGTAACCAGATTCTGTATTTTTGTTCATTGCGTTTGATAATGTCTTGATCTAGCAGTTGGAAGATAATTTGTACATATAGTTGGAAGATAATTTGTACATATAGTTGGAAGATAATTTGTACATATAGTTGGAAGATAATTTGTACATATAGTTGGAAAGTAGACTATATTTAAGTTAGGTGCTTATCTCTCGTGTCAAAGGTACCAGGTTCGCTACCTCGTGGAGCCATCTGTATATTTTTCTAGCGATCCCTGATCTCAGTGTAGGTGAGATCGAGTTCCAAGTCCTATCGGAGAAGGACAATAAAATGTAGATCCTGTGTTCAATATGAGCACGGAAAAGAATCCATCGCAGTTCAAAATTGAGAAGAGCAGGCTGGAATGCCGCTGCCCGGAAAAAATTTATTAGAAAAGATTAAAATTAAAACTCCTACAAACATTTTTCCACCATCTTCAAAATTACATCAGGGACCCTCGCCGGTGCTACGGAGCTCCTGCACTACCGCTGAGATCTTCATGTGTAAGAAAGAGATCGGAACACATGGTTACTCACCGAAGTGCAATGATGATGATCATATCATCAATCAATCAATCTTAAGTAGGATATGTCTTTAGAATACACTACACCCAGGTCAATACTACAATTTTTATGTTTCTAGCACCGAATCTTGAGTCTCATGTACATACGAAGTTGTCAACTACTGATGATATGCAGATTTTGGTATTTTGTGCATGGTTTGCAAGTTGTTTTCTGTCTGGCTCTAACTCTAGCAGATTTGGGTCGACTAGTCTCTCTTATGAAGATCAAAAAGTGAAATTTAGTAGCCTGTTGGTGACCAGTAGACCAAACAAGCCAACCCCAGCTTCCAGTGATGTAGACCAGGAAATTTTGACAGATAGATCAAAAACTAACGGGGATATTGTTCACTATCGATCGCGACCAAGCGTCCCTAGTTCAAACACAGCGGCAGGCAGTTTGGAGCAAATTCATTTCTGTGGGATTTTTACGAAAGATAAAAATAGACGTCACCGTTCACAAAGCAATGGCAAACTAATGAATGTATAAGTGGTGCCTAGAAAATCAACGATTTGTTTACTGTGGTTGATGGTACGTCCTGTTAAAAATATGCCACGATTTTCATTTCAGGGGATAAATATAATAATTCCTCTCGTACCGTTATACGTTACATAGGGCCTGCAAGTAATTCCTCCATACCGCTCTATCCTGGGCAGCTCGCTCAATCTCATCCATGGAACTGAGACCGATATTTCCTGCCTCTCTCAGCAAAGTTCGTTTCAAGGTCTCCTTAGGTCGACCTCTCTTTCTTGAATCCTCAGGGGATAGACTTCCATATTTCAGTTAATTGTTGTCTCAACCCCAGACACGGAGAAGAAACCCATAGAAAAGCATGCAGAAACCTGATGTTCTGGCTTAAAGGACTGTAATTAGACGCCTAACAAGCATAACGAACTCACGTGCTAAGGTGCATATCACATTTAGATTATAACTTGATTGATTGATTGATAGGACCATCATCATTGCACTTCGGTGAGTAACCATGTGTGCTCCGATTTCTTTCTTACACAGGAAGATCTCAGATGCAGTGCACAAATTCTATAGCGCAGGCGAAGGTACCCGGTGTAATATTTGAAGATTGTGAATATATTATTATAGGAACTTTATTTTTTTAAAACTGGCAGCACTTCATCTCTGTCTTAATTACTATTCTTCTGTTGTTTGATGTCAATCGTCCAGGTATGGCACTTCTATCAAAATGTAGGGAGAAAGATCGTGTTGTGCAATGCACTTTAAATGTTCATATTTCTAGCATTTCAAAATTGTTGCCATTTGTTCTATGATTTGATTTGTTTGATCGCATCTATTTTGGATTTCGTTAGTTACTCCACTTGCTAAAAAAAATCATTCCTAGATTGTCACTGAGACTTTAAAAAATAGTCGAATTGTTTGGGATGAACAAACAGGAAAAGTGATAACACGATTTTACTATATATATATATAAATATAAAGTGAGCGTCTGTAGCTCAAGCGGTAGTGAGCTCCATCACAAACCAAAGAGTACCTGGTTCAAACCCCACGGTGGGCAAGTTTGGCATATATATATATCTATGTATGTATAACATGTTCTATATGGGAATGGTAATGAGAGAGCGGACAGGCTTGCATCAACAGCATCGATTGTTGGGGAGTTGAAGATGAATAAGGGGATGTTCTTCGGTCTTTTCGCGACTGCCTTTTGGATGATGATACTAAAATAGATGTTGAATCGATCCAGTAATTTAAGTAGTTTGGAGTTACCCGTTGTACAAGTAGAACTGGATGCCTGCGGGGCAGAGTGAGGAGTGTGTTCTTCTTCTTCTTCTTTGCGTTCGTTCTTTACAACCAATTTTAATCACTCTTTGTGATGTGTTTGATCTTTGGTAAGAACGTGTATACGTTGCACATTGGTGTGTGTTTAATCAGCGAGCCACAGGAACCATCAGTTTGCATGCTCTTCGATATCTGTTAGGGAAACTGAGCACCTATAAGTCTTCCCGGAGTGTAATGACGTCAGTTTAGTAATCAATAACCAATATAAAATATTCTAAAATAAAAAAGCTCCAAATATTTCCAAAAATTATGAAAATTACAAAACAAATATGAATAAATAATATTGTCGTGCGAGGGATGTAACAAAATTGTAGAAGAATCAAACAGAATAATGTTTTTTGAATACAACTGAGGAAACAGAGTAGTAGTACAAAAATGGGGAAAATTAAGAGGATCACTCAGAAATGTCGAAATGAAGACATCCTGTACCTGCTCAAGTATACTGATCACATGATGTAGATAGGATGCATGTAGAATACGACTGGCTTCTGGAGTTAAGTTCTTTCCGTTGCATAAACTGAGACTTGTACAGATGATCTTGAGGACTTGCTTTAGATACTTAAGAGATAAACGGCAGCAGTAGCTCTCAGACAGCCCTAACCTTAAGAGCAGGTGTAGAATTATTTTTGAAGATCTGTTTTCAAATGTCGAGATCGGAGATACATTGTTTATCACAACTTGTAGATCGGTATCACCGTCTGTTGCAGTCTGATCATGCTCAGTGATCAAATCTGCGGTGTCTTTATCACATGCATCTTTAACAGCTCGGGTATGAAATGTGTTAATTAAATAATCTTTTAGAATATCACTAACTGTGCTTGAAGAACTAGAGTCCAGATGTTCTTGAAGTTCGTCTTCTCGTTCATCGTGAGTAAAGAAATCATTCTCCCAACGCTCATCTTCTTCATATATAACTGGGAGAACTTTGAATCTGGAGTTCTTAGTAACGTGGATGAATTCTTCATCTGATGAGTCGTCGCTACTATCATAACTCTCATTATCACCATCACAATCAATAAAAATATCGTCATCCTCATCATCATCATCGTCTGAATCTGTATTAGTCTTGTGGTTACTGTTCTGTTTTATTATATCGCAAATATAACTGTCAATGATATCTGCATCGCTAGATATCGGTATAGCTAATGTGTAGTAGTTATCTATATTCATGTTGTCAGCTTCAGTTTCTGAATCGTTGCATTGTATCGCATTTTTCAGATTTACAGTCACTTCAGCCCAGACCGATTTGGTTATGTCCGAATCGGAACTCTGGTTTGCCAAATTATCTATGCACAGTGGGAGGGCCCAATTTGTTTGAATGGACATATCTTCAGTTTGAATAAACATACCATCTGTTTGGATAAGCATACCATCTGTTTGGATAGGCATACCATCTGTTTTGATAGTCATACCATCTGCATGGATAGGTATATCATCTGCTTTGATAGTCATACCATCTGTTTGGATAGTCATACTATCTGTTTTGATAGTCATACCATCTGTTGTGATATACGAACTGTCTGTTTCCATGTGCGTACAGTCTGCTTCGATAGGGGTACAGTCTGCTTCCATGGGAGTAGAGTCTGTTTCCATGGGGGTACTGTCCGTTTGGATTGATATACCCTCAGTTCGGATGGGCACACACTCAGAAAGAACGTACACGTCGTTCGCTTGCATGTAGATAATCTCAGTTTGAATAGGTGTGGTATCCGTTTGGATGAACACACAATCGGTGTGATTATTCATGTCCGTTTGTATAGACATATCTGATTGGATTGGTTTAACGTCGGTTTGGATCGACATACTGTCCGTTTGGTTAGAATTCTCATCCGTTTGAATGTAAACATTGCCTGTATGAATTGACGTATCCACATGGCAATTGTCTTTCACAAACACATCAATGCTAGACTGGAGCCTGTCATAGTCTGAACAATTCTCATTTAAATCTACAATTCTGTTGTGATTCTTTGTTCCCTCTTGCATTTGAAATTGGTCATTGATGCAGATTGTATTTTCATTAAATTGGTACTTGTGGTTGTCTAAAAGTGGTTCTTGTACAACTCCATAAACATACACAGATTCAACAACTAAATGATGTAATTGTGAATTCTCTGAGCTTTGTCTTGAGGATTCAAGTTCACAAATATTTTCCCAGAGCACAGATTCAACTTCTTCAATTCTTATTTCACAGGAGTAGTCAACATTACCAGAGTTTGTAAAAGTAGTGGGTGAATGTTGCAATAATTTTGATAATAAACATATATTTTTATTCTGTGAGTGAGATTCCTTGTTGAGGTTAATGTTTTTATTTGGTGTACTACTTAACTTATGCATGGGGGATAATTTGATCAGAGATTGAGTACATGGTTCTAGACTTGCAGGACTTGTTTGTTGACACACAGTTTTGATATTACATTCTTCTGGTATCGATTGCTCCCCTTTAGAAGTATCATTACATTCTTTTAAAATCGGTTGCTCCCCTTTAGAAGTATCATTACATTCTTTTAAAATCGGTTGCTCCATTTTAGAAGTAATACTACATTCTTCTGGTATCGATTTCTCTTCTTTAGGAGTAATACTACATTCTTCTGGTATCGATTTCTCTCCTTTAGAAGAAACACTACGTTCTTCTGGTATAGATTTCTCTCCCTTAGAAGTAATACTACATTCTTCTGGTATCAATTGTTTCCCTTTATAAGAGACGTTCTCTTGTGTCAAATATTCAGGGACAGAGTCCGCCAGGCATTGATAATCAAGCTGATGGGTAGGATGTTGTTGATTGTTTGAGAAAGTGTTTGGACCCAATAATGTGAATTCTTGAGAATGAATTTGATTAGATGTATTACTTGAGCAGGGAGCAGTTGGTCCAATGTGTGTACGCTGGTTGTGTCCGTGTATGAACTCTGATGACTTCAATGTGTTAGTGTTTGTAAGGTGTTGTGACTTTTCTGCGTTTACTTCTGAAGTAGCGATTGTTTCCCCCACTGAATCCATATGATTAGTTTTAGGGTGACAACAGTTATCAAGTACAGACTCAGACCGCGGAGAGGTGTCTACTAATATTGAAATAGCTTCAGTGTCGATAAGCTTCTTAACATGGGTAGAACTCAAAGAAATGTGATCATGAGGTTCTATGATTTCAGATCTTGGTGTATCAGCATGCGCACATTTTGATGTTTGTTTTGTTTGCTCATTATATGCTGTAGTTGATTGATCATCTGATAGCTTTTTTATTTCCTTATTGAATGCTATATTTATATTGTCTTTAGGTACTGTACCAGACTGTTCTTCTAATGATGCAACTGCTTGTTTTTCTAATTCTTTCTTTGTTGAACTCTTGCATTTTGTACTTGTATGAATAGTTGATAATTTACCAGTTAGTGTTTCTGATAAATTTATTTCATTTCTTAATGTGTCCATATCATTTTTAAGCACATTCGACTCCATTGTCAACAACTCACTAGAGTTATGTGATAAGGTTTTCATGTCTGGTGTTTTGTTTAATGATTCTGCGTTAGATGCCTGCGATACATGTTTTATTTCTGGTGTTTGGTCTAGTGATGCTGCATTACATGACTGCAATAAGAGTATCGTTTCTGGTGTTTTCCCTACTGTTGCTGTATTACATTCTTGCGACAAGAGTCTCGTTTCTGGTGGTTTCTCTAATGTTGCCGTGTTAGATGTATGCGATAAGGGTCTCGTTTCTGGTGTTTTGTCTGATGATGTTGCGTCAGATGCCTGCGACAAGAGACTCTCGTCTGGTGTTGTGTCTAATGATGCTGTATTACAAGATCCAACAGAAATACTGTCTTTATTTATGCATAGTCCAGCTTCTACTATTTTTCTGTTATCTAAAGGTAATATTGAACAATGGTTGTCTACTATAGATAAGGCGGCTGCATTCTTTTCTGTAAATTGTGACGTTTCTGATGAATCAGTTTGCTGCTGTCTCTTTCTAGCAGAGATGGTCGACTCTAAAGATGGAACAGAGGCGTTGCATGTTGATTCTGATGGTCCAATTTGCTGTTGTCTTTCTCTGGTAGAGAGAGCAGACACTAAAGAGTGATTGCGTGATGGCTCTGAGAGTTCAATTTGCTGATGTCTCTCACTGGCAGAGAAACTCGATGGTAAAGATAACAGAGAAGGATTACATGCTGCTTCATGTGACGCTGCTTCTTGTGACGCTGCTTCATGTGACGCTGCTTCATGTGACGCTGCAGTAATCTCTTGGTATTCCTCACATTTTCTTTTTCCTGGATCATCATCAAAAGATTCTGACAATGCATCTGCAAAGGGAAGTTCAATGGAAGAAGCAGATGACAGGATGCTTTCCTTTCTACTGCAAGTGACGTAGCCATATTTGTCAATACTAGAAGTTTCTGGTGCGTCTGTTGGGATTATGGACACAATACTTACTTTTCTGTAAGTTGGAATGTCAAAACATATCCCTTCTCTATCATCTTGCCAAGTAGATTGGATTTGAGAATATGGCAGATCATTGTTTCCTACATTACCAAATCTGGATGATAAAATTTTCAAGTGTTCTCCTTGTTGTAAGGAATCAATATCATTATATCTGACTAGTTCATTAATATCATCATCAAACACATCAGGAAATATGTCTTCATCAGCGTTATCTACACCCTTATTTTCAACGATGTCATCATTACTGCCACTCGTCTGTCCTTGTTTTGCTTTTTTCTCACCTGCTGTTCCAGTCGTTGGGCGTGACTGTGTAACAGAGTTAATGATTCGCTTAAAGTAAGCAGCCACTGCCTGCATGTTGCCAACGGGAAATCTTGCTTATACTTTAACAGTGTAACAGTAAAGCATCTTCACTGCACATTTATTTTAAATACCTATCACTTTGTTGTTCATTGCTTCTATATAGTAAATATGTTCATGTTATATTCAAGTACTGTTCAGAAACCATTCACATACACTTTAACATAATAATAATAGCCGCCCATGGCAAGCGATGATGATAACAGCCTCAGACGTGTGCTGTTGCACCTTTCTGGTGTGCGGAGGTGACTTTTGAGTCCAATCTTAGAACATACACATACACAGTTATAATGTGTATGTAACTATACTGTCACTATATTCTAACTATGTAACTTGTTTTTTTTTTAAAGTACCTTACACACGTGATAGTTTTTTCATTTAGAAAATATGTATGTAAGTACACAACACACGTCTATATGTTTATGAAGCGTGTTTTTTTAAAATGAAACCGGTAAGCTAATTTATCACAGTAGAACACATAAAAACAATTCGTATTGTGTCAAACGTGAATATGGTTTTTAAAATTATTTCTTGAAGTTATTAACCCTTTCTGTCCGTATTTATTTTTTGATATAAATTTTCGGACGCATTCCTATTGCAATATCTACTGAAGTAGCATGTATACTGGCTTTGCGTTATCTTAAAAAAATACTACGAGTCATTATATCGGCTTAGAAGGATGAATGAGTTAAAAAACACGACTAGAAAAGATTAGAATATGTAGATTGAGATAGAGAAGACAAGTAGAAAGCAAATATATCTTAGTGAAGTAAACAGAACGTCTGCGAAGATGTTTTGTAAAAACGCACTCTAAAAACTGCACGCTAAGCATAATAAGTTTGTATACTAGATAGATAACACAGCACACTAGATAGACAACACACCTGAATTAAGCACGGAGTTTGTTTAACACAGAATCACTATTAACACACAAAGGACGATGCCATGAACAACAAACCGTCCTAATACACACTTTAGCACATCACTAACACACCCGGTTTCGCACCCAAATGTGTCATGCGAAGGGAACTCTTTCCGGTTCACACATTCCCTTTTCCACGACCTCAATGATGAAAAGGAAGGACAGCCCGTTGTATTTCCCCCAGGTAGAAATGTTCAGACCGGGAAGGAGACAAACACGCTAAGAACATAAGAGTAATGATAATAGTACAAAAATAACATAGCGCGTGCGGGTGCCAAAAGGTAGCTAAGGTAGAGTACAGGTAAGATCATAAGATCCATTCGCAATTTAAGTTCTGATTTCGATCTGGACAACAGGTATAGACTCGAATTCTATATAGACGAATGTATATGTTACACGTCAGCACTCCTTTCACTCAGGGCGTCTATGTGGCGCAGAGGTTAGGTGCCTGCCTCTCGATTCAAATGTGATCGGTTCGCTCTCACGTGGAAACATCGGAATATTTTTCCAAAGACCCTTGATCCAGAGCCAACTATAAACTACTGGGCCTTCGGGCTCAGGTAAGAATTGTGGAAATCAGACCCCAACTACACCACCTGACCTCGCATTCCAGTATTGGTGTATATAGACGAATTCATTTTAAAATCAACACACAAAATGTTAACTCGAAGTTATATTATGCAACAAGTTAAGTTTAACAATAAGGAATATCAATATTATAAATAATTGTCACCAATACATAATCATAGACTCACAGAATTGAGTAAAATTGCAAAAAGCTTGCATTGTTCTATCAAACATCTGTAATTTCCAGACCCCTTTTCTGATATAGGTCAGGGAATATCCTGATCTCAGTGTAGGTTGAGATCTAGTTCCTAGTCCTATCGGAGATGTACGATAAAACGTAGGTCTCGTGATCAATTTGAGCACATAAAAGAAACATTGGCAGGGAGGGGGCGGGGGCGATGGTAAGTACCACCCTGAAAAATGGATTTTTGATAAAATAGTTTTATGCGAAGCTGGTCTCCTCCAATTCCCCGTAGTAGACTACTAACTCATTTTTTTGTCCATTTTGCCCCATCCTGGAAAAACGTATGTGGACGCCTATGGATTTTCATATTTTATCGTTTGTTATTTTTGTAAGAATATGCAGCTCCCTTTTATGTAAAACAAATTGTAAACAATCTCATTAGTTTTCTGTGTACCTTACATGTCTGCTAAATATGTTATGATACATCTGCTAAAGGAGAAAGGGTAGAGGAATGGTTATACCTTGGTGGTGTTTGATTTTGGAAACACCTTGTTCGATCTATCAATAACGTCAGTGGCGGTGCGGGATCGTTTTTGTTGGTGGGGCCAGACACACATTTTCGGAAAAATCATGGTTTTGTGTTAGGTTATATTTTAATTTATTAAATAATAAATGTACTTTGCGCATTATTTTTGGTGGGGCCCGGCCCCTCTGGCCCTTAATGACGAGACGCCACTGAGTAACATCAACAGTTTTTGATTTTGTTAGCTAGAAAATGAAATCGATAACCTACACACGCGTGGAGACAGCTTCGAGCAATCGGCTTCAATATTTCTGCCATACAAATCTCTCAGTTTACTATCAGAAATCGCCAGTGTATTACCAGGTTCGCAAGGGAAGCAACAAATAGTAACGATGTGACCTACAAGGCATGTCGTAAGAGACGACTAAGGTAGGGGCCTAGGAAAGCTACCCTAGTAAATAAATAGCGTCGCAGAAATCCGATGTACCGACCTACTTGTAGGCGCATAACTGGCTCAATGTACAATCGCTCTTAGGCTTAAATCACATACAAATCACAAAGAGTGGTTAACAAGTGGTCTATATAGAGTGTTCGAAGTAGAAACTATCAGAAATAGAAACAAAGCGGTGTAATAACACATTGTTCAGTTCCCACGTGCACGTTGTTATTGAGAACCGTAGGATTGTTGATGGAGCTACAGAGTTCGTGCTTTACGCAGCATTCTTGACAGGTGGCTTGCCATTTTTGCCAAAGGAACGGAGCCATATGAGGAAACACAGTGCATAGGCGTCAATACTTGGCATTTAGACACTTTTTTAAAAGATACTTTAACATTTACACATAAGATACTTGAGGAAAGCAGTAAATGAAACAAGAAAAGACCATATACGAAATGAGGAACTTAGAAGAACAGAATGAATAACACCTGCTAGTAGATTCATTGAAAAACAGAGACTCAAATGGTTTGGCCACCAGGTGAGAATTAACCCAAATATACCAGTTGCAAGAGCGTACAACCTGAAAATGAAATCATCAAGAGGAAGTGGCAGACCAAGAAAAAGATGGATTGATGGAGCTACATAAATATTTTTTTTTCCGATCCACAAGCACTTGAGCTTTTAGCTCTTCGGCTCGGTGCTATGGACATAGTAACCCTTCGGTTCGGTGCCACGAACACCGTAAATCCTGAGAACCTGTGGGTTTTTTGCCAGCCAGCCCGCAGAATTGAACCGCACTCACAGGGGGCTTAACACACGTCGTTCAACGCGCTAAGAACACGTTGCGTAGGTGGGTTACATACATTTTAAAACTCCACAATACCACAGCATATCAAGGAACAGAGCGAATATTATCTCGGAAACGGATCATCAGTTAAACCTACTACACCTAACGGTAAAAAAAAAAGCAGAGAAGGACAAAAAGAAAACGAAAGAAGAAGAACATTTGTTCTACTGAGTGAGAGACGGAGGAGAGACGAGTTGGATAAAAATAATATATCTTCTCTCTTCTCAATCCAATGTCTACAGTTCTACAGAAAATATAAACTTTGGAAGTTGTTGAAAAAGCTTGAGATAGAACCGGTCTATCGAAATAAACAATCGTCATTAGAAAGGGAAGATGATGCATGAAAATGAAAATCGTGGCATATCATTTACAGAATGTAGCCATCAATCACAGTAAACGAGTTGTGGATTTTCTAGGCACCACTTATATGTTCAGTAGTTTGCCATTGCTTCAAATGATTTTTAATGATATATATATAAATATATTCTTGAATGCATTTGAAAATAGATGTCTACGAAAAATAATGAATATCAAATGGAACGAATTCAGGAGATGTGATGAAATCAGAGAAATGTCTGGTCAACCACTAGTGACAACTGTTATAAAAGAGAGAGAAGATGGAGATATGTTGGACACATCTTGAGGAGAAATGATCAACGAATATCAAAGTAGGCATTGAAGTGGGATGCAAAGGGTTCAAGAAAGAGAAGACGTCCTAAGGAGACCCTGAAACGAACTTTGCTGAGAGAGGCAAGAGGTATCGGTCTCCGTTCCATGGAGGAGATTGAGCGAGTTGCCCAGGATAGAGCGGTATGGATTTCTTGCAGACCCTTGCAGACCCTATGTAACGGTGCGAGAGGAATTATTATTACTATATACAGGGTGTTCAAGATAATTGAAGCCCCATTGACAAATCGAAAGTTGCCAGATAACTTATCGCGTTGTGTTTATTTACTATTTAAACCGGTTCTGACTACGTCACATTTGTTCATCGCCCCTTCCCGCACTACAATTACACACCATCACACAACCTTGACCTATACTACGTCATAAATAAACCTCATTTCCATACATATATGCCAGATTAGCTCCATTCATAGGCTGCTTTTAAGTTGAACACCCTGTAGTTTCTTAATGACTTTAAAATTACTGAATTTTGTTGTTGTTTTATATTCGCAATGTGCACATGGTATCCCATAGTCGTCCGTCTCCGATAGAACTAGGCTAAACAAAAACAACTATAAAACCAAGCTAAAACAGTATAGTAAGACGTAGTTTAGTAGAACGTGATTAACAATGAAAATTACCCTTTTGTAATAGTTATCTATTCCACTGTTCTTACTTTTCTGTGTAGCAAGGTCTTTCTGTTTTGTTCTTACTTTTCTGTTTAGCAAGGTCTTTCTGTTTTTTTTCTTACTTTTCTGTTATGCAATTTCTTTCTGTTTTTTTCTTCTATATCTGTTTCCATAGAACTGGAACTTTTATGTACAATATTTTTTTTTCCGATCCAGAAGCACTTGAGCTTTCAGCTCTTCGGCTCGTGTCATGGACATCTCTCTCTCGGCGATCCCGGCCTTGACTGATGAACCATCGTAACCCTTCGGTTCGGTGCCACGAACAACGTGAATCTGGGGAACCTGTGACTTTTCTGCCAGCCCGGGGAATTGAACCCGCACACATAGAGGGCTAGTCACCCGCAGTCCAACGCGCTACGAACACTCTGGGCAGGCGGGTGTGTACAAGATTAAAACACAGCTACCCGGTCTATAATCGAAACCCTATATCTCACCACATGGTGACCTAGGCTGTATCGTTCCAGTTTGGTAAAGATAAAGAGTCTAAATCTGCTAAATCTGCCTCGTCGTTCTTGTACATGTGATGTGGAGCATGTTGTGACCAGTTCGGAGTCTGAATATTGCGATCTGTTGGTTTCATGGGGAGTGCCGCACTAGCGCAGCTGTTAGTCAACTCACTTCTTATCCTAATGGTCCAGGTTCAATACCACGGTGGGCTTGGAATATTGTCCGACCGTAACAGGTCTCAGGTCGACCCAGTCTCAATTGGGTACCAGAAAAAGTACTGAAAAGTAAAGGTGACAGGCGTTACGGTGACCACATCACCCATCATGTGCCGAAGGTCAATAAAAAACATGAGCCAAACATCGTATTACCCAATATACATCGAGGTATGAAAAAAAGTTCCTTTACTTCCCTTCTTTTTGGTAACTTAAGGTGGTTAAGATAGTAGATTGAAGAGTAAAAAATCCATGAGCTGTGACAGTAATGAGATTGTCAGCTGTTTCTAGTATTTGTCAACACACCAGATGGAAAATCATCTCAACGTGCCAACTCTTGTACAATTTACGTCACGTAAATGTGAAAGTTGTTTCATGTTCTGTTGTTGTCATCCTCTTCCTGGGAAGATCTCCAAAAAGCAGAGAGAACAATTCAGTGTTCGTGTGCCTTTAATAGTATTTCTACTCGCCTGTGGTTCCCGGGGCCCGCAAGGGAAGCAAAGAATCGTTCGTTTCAGGGTCTTCTTATGTCGTCCTTTCTTTCTTGAACCTTTGCATCCTACTTCAATGCCTGCTTTGATACTCTTTGATCATTTCTTCCACCCATGTGCTGCCAGGGGACATAAGGGAAGGAAAGAATAGTACCACTGTGACCTACAAGGCATGTCGTGAGAGGTAATGATGTAGCACCTAGGAAACTACCTAGTAAATAAAAACATCGCAGAAATCGGATGTGCTGGCCTACTTGTAGGCGTACAATTGGCAGAACGTACAATCGCTCTTAGGCTCAATGTCATATACATATCACACAGAGGGGTTAACAAGAGATCGATATGGAGTGTTTGAAGACGAGAAGATCTTTTCTTCTCAAGGTGTGTCCAACATATCTCCATCTTCTCCTTCCTATAACAGTTGTTACTAGTGGTTGACCAGACATTTCTCTGATCTCATCACTTCTGAATTCGTTCCATTTTATGTTCACTATTTTTCGAAGACATCTATTTTCAAATGTATTCAACTAGATAGATAGATAGATAGATAGATAGATAGATAGATAGATAGATAGATAGATAGATAGATAGATAGATGGATCGATGGACAGACAGACAGACAGACAGACAGACAGACAGGGACGGACGGACAGACAGGGACGGACGGACGGACAGACAGACAGACAGACAGACGGACGGACAGACAGACGGACGGACGGACAGACAGACAGACAGACGGACAGACAGACAGACAAACAGACAGGGACGGACGGACGGACAGACAGACAGACGGACGTACAGACAGACAGACAGACAGACAGATAGACAGATAGACAGACAGATAGACAGACAGACAGACGGATAGGCAGACAGATAGATTAGATAGAGAGAGAGAGAGAAAATGAGAGAAAAAGAGAATGCGTGTCTCTTGGCATGTACATGACCGTCTCTAAGGTAATTTGCTGATCTGGGCATATGTACTCCCCAGGTGTCTATCGTTAGATAAATAATTCTCAGTAATATTAAGAAAGGAAAAGAGAAAAAAAGGTCAGCACACACCAGTTCCTGCATGCCATATACCAGGTAGAAATTCGTTACCATGGCAACCAGAAAACGAGACTCAGCGTGAATGATTCGCCAAAAAAAAAATCTCAAATAATCTATCTTGGATTAGAAAAATCAGTGTTTTAGATCACTTAATCCCTGAACATAATCTTCGTTCACGATGCAAAGTGAGGATGGATGAGATGCTAGCGCGAGCATGCTGACCTACGTAAAAGGTTATCTGAAGGGCTATATATAACAGGTGTCGTTTCTAACTAGGAAATATAATTCAATCAGTTCTCTATCTATGTCTGTCTAATATGTATAATGTATGTGCATGTCTGTCTATGATATATAATTTATGTCCACGTCTGTCTATGATATATAATGTATGTGCACAATTGGCTATGATATATAATGTATGTGCACATCTGTCTATGATATATAATGTATGTGCATGTCTGTCTATGATATATAATGTATGTGCATGTCTGTCTATGATATATAATGTATGTGCATGTCTGTCTATGATATATAATGTATGTGCATGTCTGTCTATGATATATAATGTATGTGCATGTCTGTCTATGATATATAATGTATGTGCATGTCTGTCTATGATATATAATGTATGTGCATGTCTGTCTATGATATATAATGTATGTGCATGTCTGTCTATGATATATAATGTATGTGCATGTGTGTCTATGATGTATAATGTATGTCCACGTCTGTCTATGATATATAATGTATGTGCATGTCTGTCTATGATATATAATGTATGTGCATGTCTGTCTATGATATATAATGTATGTCTGTCTATGATATATAATGTATATCCAAGTCTGTCTATTATAAATAATGTATGTCCACGTCTGTCTATGATAGATAGTGTATGTGCACGTCTTACAAGTTGTTATTTGTCCCCACTTGTAAGCTTTGTTTCGACTATTTCTGTTTGCGCAGATGTACCTGAATGTCAACTGCGCATTTGTCAAGCTGACTAATTTCATTTGGTGATCTTATATTACAGCAAAAAACCCTCTAAAATTAACTAGGTCCGGAATTATTGGTCTGTCTTTAACGATGTGACTTTGTACGTAAATCAAGTAGTGCTCAGTGTGAATTTGAGATCCATGTCATTCCTTACTAAATTTCAACTGTTTTGTACTAAATACATTTGAAAATAAGAATTTCTTTCTTTTTACGACAGGTTTGTTTGTATCAGTAATTTTCACAAGAGATCTCCAATTAGATATATTGCTTGCTAAAAGTGTTTACACTACTATCTAGAGTAGAACTCTAGCTACACTATACAATAGTTTTTTTCTTAAATTATGAGACCACAGTCAACTATATACTTATGGGAGTGCGGACGCACGGGGAAACCCCTGACGTAGTTTCAGTTGGGGGGCTGAAATGTATATATGTTTTATAGAACACTGCAAAGCTTTTTTGCAATTTTACTCAGTTCTGTGAGTCTATGGATATTTATTAATGAAAAATATTCATAATATTGATATTCCTTATTGTTAAACTTAACTTGTTGGATAATATAACTTTGATTTAGTATTTTGTGTTGATTTTAAAATGAATTCGTCTATATACACTAATACTGGAATGCGAGGTCACGTTACTGGTTGTGGTCTGATTTCCCATAATTTTTACCTGAGTCCGCTGGCCCTATGAATTTATAGTTGGCTGTGGACTGACGCACTATTTACTGCACTATCGATAACGTTAAAAACCATACGCCAGCCGGGAAGCGAAAACAGATCGACTGCTTGGAAGGTAACAATGTTCTACCACATGAACCAATGAATAATAACAATACATCTCGTTCCGTTATACGTTACATAGGGCCTGCAAGTAATTTCTCCATACCGTTCTATCCTGGCCAACTCGCTCAATCTCCTCCATGGAAATAAGACCGATATGTTTTGTCTCTCTCAGCAAAGTTCATTTCAAGGTCTCCTTAAGTCGTCCTTTCCCTCTTGAACCCTTTGCATCCCACTTCAGTGCCTGTTTTGATATTCGTTGATCATTTCTCCTCAAGGTGTGTCCAACATATCTCTATCTTCTCTTTCTTATAACAGTTGTCACTATATACTACTTAACACCGCATTAAAACAAACGGAGCAATTCGGGCATATAATGTCAACTTTGACCTAATATGGAAGAATAGATAGTGAAATGAACATTAGATGTACTAACACATATTAAATCCCTTGTAAGACATGTCTGGTTGAAGGAAATTTGTTGATATCTTAGGCTTCAAGCGGAGTTAAGGGGAGACGAGATAGAAATAATAGTAGATTGTTTGATTGATATGGACATCATCATTGCACTTCAATGAATATCCATATGCTTTCAGATATCTTCCTTACACTGTGTAAATCTCAACGACGTTGTACGATCTCCATAGCAGATTCCAACAGATCGTAGAAGGCCTCAGATGGAGTTTTGAAATGGGTGGAAATTAAAATATTTTTTTAAAAACTTAATTTTGTCCGGGATGGAGATTTGTAGATCTGCCAAGGTTTCGTTGACATGTTCAATATGAATACGAGACCTCACCAAATTTTTTCATCGTCTGCGATAGGATTAGGAACTCGATCTCTCTTACATTGGGATCATGTATATCTGGAAAAAATATCACGGTCGCTCAACACAGGAAACGAACCGAGTACATTTGGATTGAGATGCTAGCACCCTACCTCTACGTCACAGAGAGCCAAGAAGAGAAATTTAATATGGTTAAAAAAGTTGCTAAGTAATACATTATGTTAACTTCTCCTTTTTCTGCGAACGCTTCATATCGACGACATGTTAACAACTCTGTGTGATTTATATGTGATCTGAGCCTAAGAGCGAATGTACGTTGTGGCAGTTATGCGCCTACAAGTAGATCAGCACATCCGATTTATACGACGCTTTTTATTTACTAGTGTAGCTTCTCTATGCTCCTACATCAGTCACCTCTTACGACATGTTTTGTAGGTCGCAGTGGTACTATTCTTTGCCTCCCTTGCGGGCCCCGACACCACACGTGCGAAGTGTATTAACAATACCGTAGATCAACACATTCCATCATTCTACCCCAAAAACCAACTACACAGAGTGATTTTCTTTAATGTTAAAGGGTATCTTATCGTATCCATGTGCCAGATATTAACACATAAATTGTGCTAGAACTGACAAAATATATATCAAATTAAGTCTGAAAATGTCACAGCTTATCTGGCTAGCCGAAATGTAGATATGATTAGCTGGCACATTACAGACAGGAGTTATCACATATTTCAAACTTTGGCTACAAGATGAAGATGTATGTATTTTATCTAACGATATCAGCATTGACAAGATTTGGTATAAACGTATATCAGCATTTATTCTCATGTTGTGAGCACCCTAATCACATCTAATATCAAATAGGTAAGGAGTTACAAATGATATCCTTGTTCTAAATCGTTTTCATGTGGAATTGTAGGTTGGAGGTCACTGTGGCTGACGTAGATGTTAGGTGCTCGTCCGGGGTCAAAGGCTCATGGTCACGGCGGTAAAATGAGTTAGCGAAGGGGCGCGCTAACCAAGACCCTGCCCCCTACCTCCACGTGGTGACCCTGGAAACAGACTTTCGTTCCGGTCTGGCAAATGGGTCATCATCAAGATGTGTGTCCTTTATAGGACGTTGCTGCCCGCCTATGTGTGTCCTTTATAGGACGTTGCTGCCCGCCTATGTGTGTCCTTTATAGGACGTTGCTGCCCGCCTATGTGTGTCCTTTATAGGACGTTGCTGCCCGCCTATGTGTGTCCTTTATAGGACGTTGCTGCCCGCCTATGTGTGTCCTTTATAGGACGTTGCTGCCCGCCTATGTGTGTCCTTTATAGGACGTTGCTGCCCGCCTATGTGTGTACTTTATAGGACGTTGCTGCCCGCCTATGTGTGTCCTTTATAGGACGTTGCTGACGTGGCTCCAGGATCGAGAAGAACTACTGGTAGTGGTAGCAGTGCAAGTACGAAGAAAATGCACGAATCTCCTGGCCGACGTTCAACCAAATATTGTTGAAGATCTCGAACGAAAAGAAACAGCAGCGAAACGTTTCTGACATAAGCCTCACTCCCCCGGAGTTAGGGCCGAACAGAAATCGCCATCTCCGGAGCATGAGACTCCATACACAAACTCGACGTGTAAGCCAATGGTCCCGCCACAAGTTACCAGTTTCTCTGCCGATGGGGAAACATGAAAGGATGAGAGGTGCATCCAGTGACGAAACGCGTGCCCACGTAGGGTGAAGATCGAAGCCCTGAGGAGGGGGCAAACATTGCCAGCTCGTGGGCAAAAATAAATATGTCAGATGCGTAACGAATAAAAGTCTACCCTCGTGTCGATACGAGGGAAGATTGCAGCTGACTCCGCATCGGTGGCCTGGTGCAGATACATGTATTGGGCATGGTTTGCCGAGCGCAAAACAAAAAGTTGCGTTTTAGTGCATAACGAAACTACCCGCCCTGGGAAAACCGTGCAAGGTACTGTTGTGATAACAATTAACATACCCGGAAGAACTGAGGTGGGTGGTGCCTAACGGAACTGCCAGCCTTGGGACAACCGGGCAAGGTACTATTGCAGTCACAACTAACATCCCCGGAGGAACTGGGGCGGATGATGGTGGTGAGCGCAACATCCTCAGTTGCGTTGCTAGCGCCGATTGAAACGACCCTCTATATTGTCTGTGCCTGGCCCCAGGCCGGCCGTTTTTTTCCGAGGCTAACTGCAAATTGCCACGTACCAACGCGCGTCTAGAAAAGGCTGAGAATGTTCCTACTCCGGATCAAACTCAAAAGTGAACGGTAAAGAAAGGTCGAAAATGTAAATATCTGACAGGCTGTCCATGCCCGAGCATTGGCGAAGGCCGATATTTTACACAGTGTTTTATACGAGTAAGACGCTGTCCGAGGACAAGCTTATACGCCCCGAGAAATGTTTCTAATCTGGAACGACCTCACAGTCAGAAAGGGCATAACAGCGTAACTCACTGTCTTGGCGTAGATCACAAAGCCCAAATATACGGCAAAGCTGATCGAAAGGCGTAGATCCTGGCCGACATAGTCGGCAGAAAGGATCGTACCTAGGGAAAGTTCACCCTAGTAAATCAAAAGCTGGCTGAAACCGGACGGGCGGGCCTAGTCACCATAGGCGCAAAATCGACCCGACGTAGATCACCCCGTTCTTGCCAGTGGATAAATTATACATGACAATAAGAATGATAAAAGTGGCCGTGAAGAAAGATCGAGAGAGAGAGAGGTGCTCGTCCCTCTTGCCAAAGTTACTAGGTTTGCTCTATCATAAAGCCATCTGGATAATTTTCCAGAGACCCCTGATTTCAGTGTAGGTGATATCGAGTTCCTAGTTCAATCGGAGACGGACGATAAAACGTATGTCCCGTGTTCAATTTGAGCACGTAAAAAACAATTCTCGGCAGTTCCAAATCGAGAACAGTAGGCTAGAAAGCCGCTGTCGCCCGTCTGCCCAGCGTGTTCGTAGCGCAATGGACTACGGGTGACTATCCCTCTGTGTGTACGGGTTCAATTCCGCGGAATGGCAGAAAAAGCCACATATACCCCAGATTTACGGTGTTCGTGGCACCGAACCGAAGGGTTACGATGTCCATGGCACCAAGCCGAAGAGCTGAAAAAGCTCAAGTGCTTCTGGATCGGAAAAAAATATTAGTCACTTTTAGTAGAAATGGAACTTTACCTGTTGAGAGTGTTTTGCAATGCTGGATGCGTTCTTTATAACTGCTCGTATTCTAGAGCTAGACAAGTGGCGCAGTAAGAAAAATAAGGTTTGTGGTTTGAATCCCGCCTGTGTGTTATCGTGGCTCGCGAGGGGAGCAAATAAAAAAAGTAATTACATTGCGACCCACAAGGCATGTCGTAAGAGGCGACTGAGGTAGGGGCCTAGGGAGGGCTATGGATTTATTTGTACCAACATGGATCTGTCTGTTAATTGGTATTGGTTACTAAACTGACGTCATTGCACTCCGAATAGACCAGTAGGTGCTCAGTCTCCTGACAGATATCGAAGAGTATGTATACGGATGGTTCATGTAGCTCGCTGGTTAAACACTCTCCTCACTCTGTCCCTCATGCATCCAGTTCTACCAGTACAACGGGTAACTCTAGATCTTAGCTGCAGTGCACGATCTCCCTATCACCGGCTAGGATCCCCGGTGTAATTTTGAAGATGTTGAAGACATTTTTGTTAGAATTTTTTTATTTATTTATTTTTTTCTAATGAATTTTTCCCGGACAGCGGCTTTTTTTTTTTTTTTTTTTCCCTCCCGATTCAGAAGCACTTGAGCTTTTCAGCTCTTCGGCTCGGTGCCATGGACATCGTAACCCTTCGGTTCGGTGCCACGAACACCGTAAATCTGGGAATCTGTGGCTTTTTCTGCCATCCCGCGGAATTGAACCCGCACACACAGAGGGATAGTCACCCGTAGTCCAACGCGCTACGAAGACACTGGGCAGACGGGCAACATGCACTTAATACGATACGGTCTGAAAAGGCTACGAGCAATTACAAAAATATGCATCAAGTCAACCTAGTCTCAACTGGCTACCAGAGAAACACCGAGAAATCAGTGCAGCCAACGTAATGTTGACAACACAGTGCACGTCGCTGGTCAAAGAAAAGCACAGACCTAACCACAGCCAACTCTAGATAACTAGGCCAGACAACTGACAAGGTGCTCCCTGACCTAGATCAGAAAAGGGGCCGGAAAATATAGATGTTTGATAGAGCACTGCAAGCTTTTTCGCAATTTTACTCAATTCTGTGAGTCTATGTTTATTTATTGGTGAAAATATTCATTATATTGATATTCCTTATTGTTAAACTTAACTTATTGTATAATGTAACTTCGATTTAGCATTTTGTGTTGATTTTAAAATGAATTCGTCTATATACACCAATACTGGAATGTGAGGTCACGTGGTGTAGTTGAGGTCTGATTTACCATAATTCTTACCCGAGTCCGAAGGCCCATACGTTTATAGTTGGCTCTGACCTAACACAATAATTCCAAATATACATCATGGTGTGAAAATGTAGTACTTACAAGCAGTGCAGTGAGTGATCCTAGCAGTGAGTGATCCTAGCAGTGAGTGATCCTAGCAGTGAGTGATGCTAGCAGTGAGTGATGCTAGCAGTGAGTGATGCTAGCAGTGAGTGATCATAGCAGTGAGTGATCCTAGCAGTGAGTGATCCTAGCAGTGAGTGATCCTAGCAGTGAGTGATCCTAGCAGTGAGTGATCATAGCAGTGAGTGATCCTAGCAGTGAGTGATCCTAGCAGTGAGTGATCCTAGCAGTGAGTGATCCTAACAGTGATTGATCCTAGCAGTGAGTGATCCTAGCAGTGAGTGATCCTAGCAGTGAGTGATCCTAGCAGTGAGTGATCAAAACAGTGAGTGATCCTAGCAGTGAGTGATCCTAGCAGTGAGTGATCCTAGCAGTGAGTGATCCTAACAGTGAGTGATCCTAGCAGTGAGTGATCCTAGCAGTGAGTGATCCTAGCTGTGAGTGATCCTAGCAGTGAGTGATCCTAACAGTGAGTGAACCTAGCAGTGAGTGATCCTAGCAGTGAGTGATCCTAGCAGTGAGTGATCCTAGCAGTGGCGTAGATGTTAGGTGCTTGCTCTAGTTATAAAGGTGATCGGTTCGCTCTCTCGTTTAGTTTTGGAATAATTTTTAGGATTTTTCTGTTCTCATTGTAGGTTGGATCGAATTCCTAGTCCTATCGGAGATGGACGAAGAAACGTAGGTTGGTGTTGAAAGTTCAGCTCGTGCAAAATTCATTAGACAAAATTTGTAAAAATATTCCGTCAAAATATTTTCACTATCTTCTAAATTTCATATGAGACCCTCGCCGGTGCTACGGAGTTCGTGCACTGCTACTGAAATCTTCGTATATAAGAAAGAGATAGGAGCATACATGGTTACTCATCAAAGTGCAATGATGATAGTTCTATCCAGTGGCGGCTCGTGATCATTTTTGTTGGTGGGGCCAGACAGAAATTTTTGAAAAAATCATGGTTCGGTTAGGTTATATTTTAATGTATAAAATAATAAATGCACATTAAACATTATTTTTGGTGGGGCCCGACCCCACTGGGCCTTAATGACGAGCCGCCACTGGTCCTATCAATGAATGAATCAATCACGAAATTAATCAATTATTAAGAAGATATGATAAGAAACAAAGGCCCGTTTGGAAGCCCGTTTACATACCATGATGCATGCTGGGAAATAAGGTGCTAGGTTGGAATAATTTCATTTACTATCGGCACACGATGTGTGCACGGTCTAACATAAGGCGGGACGTTTTTACTTACCAGTGGCTTTATGGTACCCAATTGAGGCTGGGTCGACCTGAGAGCCGTTACAGTTTGAAAACGTCCACTAACGTGGTGCTTAGTCCGTATTTTTTCTGTGACCATTGGCACACTATAACTTGAATGTGACAAGAGACAGAAAATTCATAAGTACTAGCGATGTAAGCTTTAGGACAAAAGCTAGTAGATGTTGCGAAGACTAGTTGTGCAGATTACGCGGACAAGACAGACATATGTTTATATGATACACAGACAGATAAATACACAGGCAGAAAGCTTCAACGACAGATTGACAGATTTTGGACATCTCCTGTGATGTTGATGTAAAGTCCTGTCCTATCGCTTCAACACTATTCAGTTTGTTTCCCGCTTGGAGCTACTTCTTCTTCTTCGAAAGCTCCATATCGACCACTTGTTAACCATTCTTTGTGATTTGTATGTGATCTGAGCTTAAGAGTCACTGTACTTTGTGCCAGTTATGCGTCTACAAATAGGCCAGCACATCCTATTTCTGCAATGCTTTTTATTTACTAAGGTAGCTTCCCAAGGTCCTACATCAGACGCCTCTTACGTCATGTCTTGTAGGTCACAGTAGTACTATTGTTTGCTTTATTTGCGGGTCCCGGTCCACATGGACGACGTTTTAGAGATGAAGAATGGAACTTGCTCGCCTACCTCTCACATATTTGAACATGGAAAAATGAAGTGACAGGCATTTCACATCATGCAGTCTGCAAAGGATGGTGCATACTGTCATATACTGTTCTTGTCAGTATATTAAATAATAAACAGTGCCAAAAAAAGTCAAAATATAGCAAATAGAATTAAACAAATAAGGGATATAAGTATCACGGACAAAGAAGACTGAAACAGAAAAATAAAAGACAGAATAAACATTAGCAAGAGAAAATGAAACAGAAAATTACATTTTACAGCGTGAAAATAAACAATAATACACAATGCATAAAGAGACAATGATAAAGCATGAGAGATAAATCAAATAGAATTATCAACAATTAAAGGAACAATCGTATAGGATAATCCACGATTAAAGGAACAATCGTATAGAATGAACAATGGATAAAGGAACAATCGTATAGAATGAACAATGGATAAAGGAACAATTATATAGAATGAAAAAAAATGGATAAAGGAACAATTATATAGAATGAATAATGGATAAAGGAACAATCATATAGAATGAATTTGAGTTGTTCGACATCGGCAATGAGAGTGCTGATGTCTTAGCTAAGGAGGGCAGTGCCAAAGAGCAAATTTACCAACCCTTGTCTTTTCAAGAGGTCGAAACCCTCATACAGAGAAAATCTGCAGTAGACTGGAAGACAAACACTGGATATGATTATGGAAAAGACTCCCTCAAAGACCTAAGCAGAACAGACCAGGTCATTATATTTCGACTACGCACCGGACACTGCAGACTCAACAAACACTTATACAGACTAGGAATAAGTCAAACAGCTCTCTGCCAGTGTCAGCAGGCAGAACAGACACCAGAGCATATCCTGCAAGACTGTCCTCTTCTGTGTGAGCTGAGAAGCAACATGTGGCCACACACAGTCGACCTGAAAACTAAGCTTTGGGAAACCTGACAGACCTGAAGCTGTCTGCCCAGTTTGTGGTCCACAGTAAATTAAGCGCATGACCAGAGATCGCTGAAGAAGAAGAAGAAGAAGATATAGAATGAATAATGGATAAAGGAACAATCATATAGAATAAACAATAAAGGAACAACCATATAGAATAAATAATGGATAAAGGAACAATGACACACAACGAATAGCGAGAAAATAAACATATAGAAGAAATGAATAAACAGTTCAAGGGGACGCAGGAGATGGGGGTGCGGGGAATAATCTAGAGAGAAAAGGAGGTGAAAGAAAAATTCGATAGAAATTTACTAAACCAGGAATGCATATTTACCAAAGAACACAAAGGGCGACAGAGAGAGAGAGAAAGAGAGAGAAAGAGATATAACGAGAAAAAAAGAAAGTTCTTAAATGAACCTCTTTGTTTCCTGTCGCGTATTAAATAGTACATATATTTGTTGATGCGATATATATATATTTACAATTTGTCACTGCTGATATATACCTGTCACATAAACGGTTAACTAGACGTATAGTCTGATAATGAGATTGCTATCTATACTTACCCACGAAAATAAAGAATAGTTCTTGAACCGATCACCGTCAGGCACCGAAAGTAATGTCGTGTATTGTGAGTGGCGTAGGATTTACCTATGTGGAACAAGAGATGAAGCTTGCCAGCGTAGATTTGTGTTAAATGCAATCATTGGTTTCTCTCTTTTTTTCATTTTAAAAATCATTATTGTATTGTAGGGCTCTCTTAAATCTTGGAAGGTATATGGGTTGTTTCAGATCGGTTGTGTATGAGGGCACATGTAATGTTTGAGATTGGTTTTGTGTGAGGGCATATGTAATGTTTGAGATTGGTTTTGTGTGAGGGCATATGTAATATATGGATGATTAATTAGTGATATGTGAAGACTATGGAAGGAATATTTTAAGAACTTTACAATCCTAATATCGTAACAGAATATATATGCACAACAAAAGGAAAATGAAAAAACAGAACCAGATATATTGAGCCAAGAAATTGAAACGGCAATAAAGAACAGCCCAAACAACAAATCACCAGGTGCAGATGGCATACCCAATGAAGCAATTAAAGCATGCACATAAATAGGTGTAAAATGGTAAAACAGAATATTCACAGCCACATGGAAAGAAAGAAAAGTTCTCATTACTGGCAAAAATCAGTAATAGTCCCATTATGGAAAAAAACAAAGGCAATAAAAGATAATGCGAAACATACAGAGACATTTCACTATTAAGCAACACTGGTAAAATATACGCAAAAATATTAGAACAGCGAATAAGACACATCGCTGACTCACAAATAAGCCCCTCACAGTTTGGATTTAAAAGAGGAGTGGGATGCACAGACGCTCTATTCACTCTGAGACAACTGAGTGAAAAAGCAATAGAATATAATCAAGAGTTACACTTATTCATCGATCAAGAAAAGACGTTTGACAGAAAAGATAGAAATATTCTTTGGGAAACAGAAAATTATGGGATCTAGGGACAACTGATAGACGACAATATCAGAGCAATATACACAAATAGTCTAAGTGTGGTAAGAACAGCAGACGGAATGAAAGACTCATTCGAAACAAAATCTGGAGTAAGACAGGGTTGTGTGCTCTCACCTCTTCTCTTTAACATATATATCGACAGAATAGGGAAGGAGGTATCGGAATATATTTCTACATATCCATGATCTCCGTGTAGGTGAGATCGAGTCCCTAGTCATATCGGAGACTGACTATAAAACGCATGTCTCGTGTTCATGCTGAGTACGTAAACGAACCCTTGGCAGTTCAAAATCGAGAAGAGCAGGCTGGAAATCCGCTGCCTGGCAAAAGTCTTAGAAAAGATGTAAAATAAAATTCATATAAAATATCTTCCCCATTTTCAAAATTACATCGGATACCCTCGCCGGTGCTACGGAGTACGTGCACTGCCGCTAAGATCTCCTTGTGTAATAAAGATATTGTAGCACACGTTGTTACTCAGCGACGTGCAATAATGCTGGCCCTATCAACCTATACACTACATTACCTACAACAAGCCAGAACTATCGTTATTGGTTATTGGTTACTAAACTGACGTCATTGCACTCCGGGCAGACCCATAGGTACTCAGTCTCCCCAACAGATATCGAAGAGTATGCATACTGATGGTTCCCGTCGCTCGCTGATTAAACACACCTCTCACTCTGCCTTTCAGACATCCAGTTCGACCTGAACAACGGGTAACTCCAAACTGCTTAAATCGCTTGATCGATTACAAGGAGAGGTCGACACCAAATTTAAGTGATGAACCAACTTCTGAACAACATCAACATATGGTTCCGTTTCTGACAAATCGTCAGAGAATATAAAAACAAACACATACGTTTGAAGGAGAAAACGATACAAACAAATACAGTTGGGAATGAGATCTAGTAGCTATTGATTCATTCTAAAGCCACTCATGAATTTCACAATGTAACCAGCCATGAATTGAAGTTTAGATTCTTCTTCTTCTTTTTGTCTTGTCTCTATTCCTGTTTTGTCTCACAGTGTCAGGATAAGAAGAGATTTCTATAACGGGATTTTGTATGCGTTTCATATATAGTGTTGATAGCACGAGCTCCGTAGCTCCGGCAACAATTCATTCTTGGGGTCTCTGGAAATAATGCACTCATGAAGAGAGCGACTCGGTCCGGATTCGAACTCACACGACCTTCGGAACGCAAGGTAAGGGCTTAACCAGTTAGCCACAGAGAACCCTTAAACATTATAGATATCGATCGATAAATAAAGAAAAGTGAAAGTAGCCAAAGTAAAGGAAAGTAAAGAAAAGTAAGAAAAAGAAAAGTAAGAAAAAGAAAGAAAAAAAAAAAGTTAATTGCATATTCTTTACATAACTTTACGAACCAACCTCAGCTTTTAACGCTGTTTGTGATTTTTTCTAGGCATTATTACGTTTAGTAGTTTGCCATTGCTTTCTGAACAGGTGGCGCCATCGTCCTTTGTAAAAATCCATGAGAAACAATTTGCAACCCAACTGTCTGCATCGTGATTCGAACTTAGAACGTCGGAGTTAATGGACCGAGTCACTATCCCCTAAGCCACAGACGCCACTAAGAAAATAAAAAGGGGACATAAATAAAGATAAGGGGAAATAACAAGAAAATTAAAACGTCCAGAATAATTAGAACCAGAGGAAAACTAAAAGAGCAATACTTGTGACTCATATAAACAAAAATATTAAATGTGGAAATACAACACCAGAAGACAATAAAAGTTCAGATGATGAGAGAGTTCCAGGCTGCGATGTTGAGTATAGTTATTTCTTACGGGCAAACCCTTGGACCAAAACTTTCAAAAATCTTGGAAGAATCGACGGGCTTGCATTCACATAGATTTCATATATGTTCAGTTCATTTCGAATTAACTCTCATTTGAAAGTTCATCCTTCATATTGCTTCAATATCTATATTCTCAATATAAGATTAATGATAACGCTAGGTAGTTGGATATGCTAACATCCATTCTTCCCCTTCTGGTAGGTTTGCAACTGTGGTCTCCTGGCTAATTTTTCTCTCCGCCTGGGCGGCTATCAACGATATCTTGATTGCACATGGAAATGTATACTGACTAAAGGCAAAAGCTGGAGGTGCATATAATCTATAAACCAAAAAATAATCTAGATACCATCACAAGAACCATCATAAGGAGGTATTGCTGCATTCAGTAATGATTTCTCTGATCACCTTCATTTATGTCCCTGGGCACGCAGGAGTTAGTGGTAATGAACGAGTTGATAGATTGTATGGTATGGTTACAATATCAGAGGGAGTTGCCATAGACCGAAATGATATTCTTAACACATTGAGAGAGTCTTTCCAAACAGAGGAGTTTCAGGGCTGTGAATCCCACTCGCTGACAAGATTGAGAGTGATGGGTATCAATATTGGGGTAGCTCGAAAAGAACGACATACCAAATATGGAAAGAGATTAATTAATCAACATCGAACTGGCGTGTTGGGCTGCTGGACGACGCTGCTGGATTTGTTAAAGCGGAGATCGGAGCACCTATGGACGTGTCGGGAGTGCTATGATGATAATTCTCGTGGCTTGACGAGTATAACAACCGAGCATATCCTACAGAACTGCCCCCAGTACGCAGACCTAAGAAGAAAGAGGTGGCCCACTTACACCAGCGTCCAAGACAAAGCTATACGCCGTGGCTGACAATCTGTGGCGGCCGGCTGTCTTTATTAGAGAATCCGAAATCCCAATCTAGTGAGAACGCAAGAGGAAGAATATAACTGATAACTGATATTAAGAACTGTCACACGTCTAACAGTAGATTCTACAGAGAAGGCAAATAAATATCGCACCAAAGACAACCTTCTGGATATCAGTCGAGATGTGGATGAACCGTGTGGATCAGACATTGTCTTAGACCTTGCTTATGATGTTTACTAACTGAGCACAGCTGAGATATTCTGTTGTGGATTCTACATGATGTTACAAGATGGGTCTACCACTGACATCTCTGTTGGTTCATGTCCACAAAAGAGAAGATGACTTTCAGGATTGAAACCATTGCACTGAAGCTGTGCTAGATTCACTCCGCAATAGGAATTCTGGTCATGATGAGTTTAAATATAGATATTGATTTCGGTAAAACTAGATACTGCACCGTGCTCCAGTGAGCGACTTTTATGACGACACGTGCTCCAGTGAGTGGCTTTTATGACACGTGCTCCTGTGAGTGGCTTTTATGACACGTACTCCAGCGAGCAGCTTTTATGACGACACGTGCTCCTGTGAGTTGCTTTTATGACGACATGTGCTCCAGTGAGCGGCTTTTATGACGACACGTGCTCCAGTGAGCGGCTTTTATGACACGTGTTCCAGTGAGTGGATTTTATGACGACACGTGCTCCAGTGAGTGGCTTTTATGACGACACGTGCTCCAGTGAGCAGCTTTTATGACGACACGTGCTCCAGTGAGCAGCTTTTATGACGACACGTGCTCCTGTGAGTTGCTTTTATGACGACACGTGCTCCAGTGAGCGGCTTTTATGACGACACGTGCTCCAGTGAGCAGCTTTTATGACGACACGTGCTCCAGTGAGCGGCTATTATGACGACACGTGCTCCAGTGAGCGGCTTTTATGACACGTGCTCCAGTGAACAGCTTTTATCACGACACGTGCTCCAGTGAGGGCTTTATGACGACACGTGCTCTAGTGAGTGGCTTTTATGACGACACATGCTCTAGTGAGCAGCTTTTATGACGACACGTGCTCCAGTGAGTGACTTTTATGACGACACGTGCTGCAGTGAGTGGCTTTTATGACGTCACATGCTCCAGTGAGCGGCTTTTATGACACGTGCTCCAGTGAGCAGCTTTTATGACGACACGTGCTCCTGTGAGTTGCTTTTATGACGACACGTGCTGCAGTGAGTGGCTTTTATGACACGTGCTCCAGTGAGTGGCTTTTATGACACGTGCTCCAGTGGGTGGCTTTTATGACACGTGCTCCAGTGAGCGGCTTTTATGACACGTGTTCCAGTGAGTGGATTTTATGACGACACGTGCTCCAGTGAGTGGCTTTTATGACGACACGTGCTCCAGTGAGCAGCTTTTATGACGACACGTGCTCCAGTGAGCAGCTTTTATGACGACACGTGCTCCTGTGAGTTGCTTTTATGACGACACGTGCTCCAGTGAGCGGCTTTTATGACGACACGTGCTCCAGTGAGCAACTTTTATGACGACACGTGCTCCAGTGAGCGGCTATTATGACACGTGTTCCAGTGAGTGGATTTTCTGACGACACGTGCTCCAGTGAGGGGCTTTTATGACGACACGTGCTCCAGTGAGCAGCTTTTATGACGACACGTGCTCCAGTGAGCAGCTTTTGTGACGACACGTGCTCCAGTGAGTGGCTTTTATGACGACACGTGCTCCAGTGAGTGGCTTTTATGATGAAGCGTGCTCCAGTGAGTGGTTTTATGACGGCACGTGCTCCAGTGAGCGGTTTTTATGACGACACGTGCTCCAGTGAGCGGCTTTTATGACACGTGCTCCAGTGAGTGGCTTTTATAACAAGCACTCAACTTCTTAAACATACTTAAGTAAGAAAATCTCAGACACGCCTACAAACTCTTATGTTTTCACTAGGTCTCAAATTTCGAGGATCCGCCCCTGCTTATCTTTCAGAACTTATACATCAACAAATGCCCATCTCGTATAATTTTTTTGGGATCATGTGATAATTGTGTACTCTTGCGTAATGATCATTATTATTATAATAATTATTTCCTCTCTTAACGTTAAATGTTATGTAGGGATTGCACGGAATAAACACGGATATTAGACAACGAGGGCGACTCATCTGGCCCTATAACGCAAATTAAATTATATCACATCGGAAAAATCTG
Organism: Arion vulgaris; assembly: GCA_020796225.1. Lineage (NCBI taxonomy): Eukaryota > Metazoa > Mollusca > Gastropoda > Stylommatophora > Arionidae > Arion > Arion vulgaris. The sequence continues at coordinate 5,976,850 of CM036760.1, forward strand.
GCCAACAATGGCGGAATGCGGGAGAGTCATTCAGAGTCAGGACTGTTTGATTCTGAACACGACTTTGTTAGCGCATTTCCGTCATGTTTGGTCGGGTATTTTCCCGTAACGTTTGCCGAGCTACTGAGTTAGTGCTTGAGCAACGCTGTGAGCTATGAATGTTACACTAAATGCGTTTTGCTGTGTCAACCGTGCGTTTGTTGTGTGTATTCAGAAAATGGTGGACAGCGGTTATGACGAACAAGCTCAATCTGCCGTATGAAGTTATATTGCGGGTGCAGAAAGCTAGATTTTGTCGTGATTGACGTTCCCTTCGACAAGAATTGCAATTCAAGTGATGAACAATTTTTGTTGCTACATTAGCGACGGCCATATGCATTTTATGCGGTGCAGGTTGCTTGTGTTTCATTCTGGAATTAGTTCACACAGGTAACATTTCATAGTTGTTAGCATTTCGTGCGATTTTCATTGACACGGGAACGGAGCAATTATGGGGTGTCCCGTCGCAGTGAAGTTGGAACCGTACTTATGAACTATGAATTATGAAAGCTCACATCCCTACGCTTAACGGCAAGAGGGGACAACCTATTTCATCTCCCACCTAAAATAGACAATAGAGATTGCAAGCAGTTTCACGGTATCGCTCTATCATTGACAACTAGACCAATCTCTTCTGTAGAGCCGGGTTCTCTATTTCTCGCCTCTCTCATTAAAGTTCGTTTCAGGATGTCCATTCTTTCTTAACCCTTTGAACCCTGGCCAACTGTACCTTGCAAATCTCTTCCCCCAAGCTCCTGGGCAAAAATAGTACATATCTGAGTTATATTAAAACACGATAATTTAGAACTCTTAAGTGATCTATAATTTGTTATTGATTTACTACATAATCTCCGTTATTCCTGCTTATATATTTGAAGAATACTAAACTTTAAAATTTATTTGATTTAATATGTGGCACGGTCGCGAATACTCCGATATGAAGATATGAAGATGAAATACTTAACTAATTACCTTATCAGTACAATAAAATCACACAACAGCGTCCGCCATCTCGTAAAACAGTGTAGAACACATGGGTTGTGTTTTACGTCTCATTTGTACACAACTTATTTTCAAATACCGAAAAATAGTGAAAACATATGCTCAGATCAATATATCGGGAGCTCGGGGTAATGAGCGCTTACATTCAATCCCGAAATATCGGGAGCCCGGGTTCTAAGGGTTAAACCATTTGTCTCTCACTTCAATGCCTGCCTTGTGATTCTTCAATAATTTCTTCTCAGAGTGTGTTCAACATATTGTTATCTTCTATTTTGTTATAACAGTTGTAACAGTTAACCTGAAGACAGAAATAAAAGTGGTAATCTAACGACGTGTTGGTATTTATTGTATCTGAAAGTGTTTATGTAGTCTGGGATTAGTTCTGGCAATGACTTTTGGTTCCCCTGCTTCACTGGTAACTTCTGGGTGGGTAACTAAGATAAGCTTAAGCTTCACCTACGACTAACACGACGGTTAAAAAAAAATAATTTATTTTCTGTTTATCGAGAAATGATATAAAGAGCAAATTAAAACGAATTCATGAAGTATGTATATTTATTAAACACACACAAACACAAATATATATATATATATATGAACATACAAAAAACTTGGGACATATCCTTTACAGGGATGTAACAATCAACAACAGTAAACAAGTCATTTATTTTCTAGGCACCACTTATACGTTCAGTAGTTTGCCATTGCTTTCTGAACGGTGAGGTCTATTTTTACCTTTCGTAAAAACTTCCACGGAAACGAATTTGCTTCCAAACTGCCTTCCGCGGTGTTTGAACCAGGTAAGCTTAGGCTGTTATCGAGCTCACTACCGCTTAAGCTACATACGCCCATTTACATATATATATATATAATGTGTACATATTATGATACTGTGGGTGGTAGTGGTGATAGTGGGGATTGTAAAGCTGGTGATAATAGTGACAATAGTTAGATAATGATGATGGGAATAATGATTTTCATGGTGATTGAGGTGAAGTTTGCCTGAAACACTGAAGGACAAATACGTTGTTTAAGATTGGTTGTGTGCACGGACATGTTATATGTAAGATGATGAGGTTGAACATGATAGAGTTGAAAGTGATGACTATATTGACGATGATGAAGATGATATTCTGACAACACTTGTGCTGTTCAAGATCATAACTGTGAAAATAATGATGGCGGCGGGGACGATGAAAATAATGATGGCGGCGGGGACGATGAAAATAATGATGGCGGCGGGGACGATGAAAATAATGATGGCGGCGGGGACGATGAAAATAATGATGGCGGCGGGGACGATGAAAATAATGATGTCGGTGGGGGTGATGAAAATAATGATGTCGGTGGGGGCGATGAAAATAATGATGTCGGTGGGGACGATGAAAATAATGATGTCGGTGGGGGTGATGAAAATAATGATGTCAGTGGGGGACGATGAAAATAATGATGGCGGCGGGGACGATGAAAATAATGATGTCGGTGGGGGTGATGAAAATAATGATGTCGGTGGGGGCGATGAAAATGATGTCGGTGGGGGTGATGAAAATAATGATGTCGGTGGGGGTGATGAAAATAATGATGTCGGTGGGGGTGATGAAAATAATTGGCTACGAGCACTTGTGACGAGCACATGAATGATGGAGGCCACAGACGCAATAATGTAAGGATATACAGTGGCGCCAGGGTCAGTGAGCTGGCACTGATCAAGATCCTACCCCAATTCCAAGTGGTGGCCCTGGTAACAGACTAATGTCTGGCTAAGTGGTTAGGGATCGATGGAGAGCTGCTTGGAACTGGTAGAAGGGTAGGAGCATACATGTCTGATATGAGATCTGATCGCAATATAGACGATGAGAATCTCAGCACATGCGTCTACACGTCTCTCCTGTCCAATAATGAGTCAAATATGATTCATCATACAATGCAGATGCCCGTGTGGTTACCGGGGCCCAAATTCGGGGTAAATAATACAACCACCAATACCTACCACATGCCATAAGTGGAGGTTTGGTGCGGGATTAGCTACCCCATCCTGTAAAAATACTCAGCTATAAAACTCCAACAAAGTGCAAGAGAGCTTGCAAGGCCTTGGTTGGGGACCTATGCCTCCTTTGGGACGAAGGGTAGGAAGAGAAGATATGAACGATGATAACGACAACGATAGCGAAATATGATGGTGACGGCTACCTTAATAATGTCGGTGACTAGGACAATTATAACTAAGATGATAATGATTGCAACAACGATGATGTTGGTTGCAATAATGTTGGTTGTGTTCACTCAAAAGCGATCATGTATTGCTCATAGTTTTATTAAACGAACCGTTTTATTATTATTGGCATTGATATGTTTCAGAAGATACACAATTTGTGAGATAGGTTGGTCGGTATTAAAGATAAAATATACATTATGCAATTTAAAGCATGATACACCAAAAATGTTTAACAAAACGAAGAATGTAAGTAAGTATAAGATAAGAAACAGTTTCCATATTATCAAGTATATAAGAGATACGGTTTTAGGACAGTGTTTTTTCTGTGACCACACGATGGGTAATTTGGTCAACATCACGCCGGCAGCCATTACTAACCAGTGACTTTCATGTATCTTATTCCGACTGGGTCCACCTGGGAGACGTTACCATCACTTTCACTTAGGAACGGAACTGCCCGCCTGCCCGTCGTGTTCGTAGCGCGTTGGACGACGGATGACAAGCCATTTGTGAGTTGGGGTTCAATTCCGCGGGCTGGCAGAAAAGCCACAGGTTCTCCAGATTTCGGTGTTCGAGGCACCGACCCGAAGGGTTACGATGTCCATGGCACCGAGCCGAAGAGCTGAAAGCTCAAGTGCTTCTGGATCGGGATTTTAAAAAAAAGGAACGGAACTCGGACCACCCACCTAAGAAGCGAATGCACTAACCTGTACGCTATCGCATCTCTTACAAACATGTGAAGGACGTTTCAAAGATACTAAAACAACGATATTAACGATGATATACAACACGATATAACCAAGATTATATAACTAACTTTAAAAATAAACGAAACTAATGTTGAATTTTGATGAAACATACAAAAATAGAAAATTATCGGACATATTAACATAGATAACAAGAAACATAAGCATGTAATAGCAAAGTGTATATTTGAAAGAAAACTGACGTTACAGAAATAGCACGTCAGATACCAAAATAAAATAAAAATATACACAGTGCAGCATTAGTCAGAAAATAAATCACAGCTTTCAAAGATAAACTGGTATTTTCAGCTGCTTAATCCCTTCAAAATGATTACTGATTAAAAGAGCTTCATTTAGAAACTGAATCTCGTCATGTTTTCACCGTGTTGTCAATGAAAACAAGTTTAACTAACAGAAACAGACAGTCAAACAGAATTAGCATAAATTGAACGAAATATATTCTGGTATATTCCCAACTGGTAAACTGTCGGGGCGATATAAGTTAAAATTGAATGAGTACTTAATTTCAACTGATTGATTCAAAAAATAAAATTGATTTGTTTAAATTGGTGAAATTACTAGCTCTATTCAGAGTTCAGAAAATAACAGTTGATATCACAGAAAGTAGACAAAACAACAAATTAGTCAACACGATTTGTTTATGATGATAAAAATCAATTTAATTAAACAAATTGACTTAACATTTTGAGAAATATTGTTGGCAATACTACATTCAAACGTTTATATTATAATGTGGACAATACACATTACTAAAAAAAAAAACTTTCGAAATGATGAGTATCGAGTAAAGAACAGAAACTTTAGCGTGACTACTGTAGAGCTAGTTTGACAGTGAAACAAATCATGGTAGAGACGGCGGAATTTGGTAGTTGATATGTTAATCGTAACTCACAAAGACATTGATTTACATACTCTTCCACTAATTCGAACATCAACTTATTTACTCACATATACTAACTTCTTCTTCTTCTTTTATCATCACACTGTTACCGGGTTGTTGCCTAGTGTCGTCGTTTTCTGTATTTGTCTTGTGCTGTTCTGGTCGCTTGGGTAATTGTTGTTTTTCCTCTTTGACAGGATTCTGCTATGCCTTTTAACCATCTTTTCCGGGGTCTTCCTCTTGCCTTCTTTCCCGATGTTCTGTTGTAGAAGACTCTGTATACCGTGGAGTTTGAATGCATTCTTATTAAGGGGCCAAAGCACTTCATTCTTTGTTTCTCAATATAGTTCAAGCAAGGTTCTGTGCCAACTTTCTTTCTTATGTTGATGTTGGTGACTCGTGTCTATTCTGGTGGTGTTGGTAACTTTTTGCAGGCAACGGATTTCACATGTAGTTATTTTTGTGACTACGCATTGCTCATTGTCCATGTTTGGCTCTGGTAACATAAAGTAGGTGTTGCTCATCTCACACACACTAACTAGCTCACAAATTATTTGCTATTTTGTTTATTACTCTCTTATTTGTGAGCAATACCTGAATCGTAAACAAGTATCTACTGTCCTGGGCATGCAGGTGTTTGCTGTAATGAGAGAGCGGACAGGCTTGCTTCAACATCATCGATTTTTGGGGAGTTGAAGATGAATAAGGGTGATGTTCTTCGATCTCTTTTCAAATGTCTGTTGGATGAGGACACTAAAATAGATGTTGAATCGATTCCAACGTTTTAGGAAGTTTGAAGTTTGCCGTTGTGCAAGTAGAAATGGATGCCTGAGTGGCAGAATGAGGAGTGTGTTTAATCATCGAACCACGGGAACGATCAGTATGCATACTCTTCGATATCTATTGGGGAAACTGAAAACCTATGGGTCTGCCCGGAGTGCAATGAACTCAGTTTAGTAACCAATAACCAAACAAGGTGAACATGAACATAAAAAATAACAAAACACACCTTGAGCTTTTACTGTCACATTATCATTAAATGAGATTAATTCTTCTCTCAGGTTGTCTATTCGTCTATTTCATGTTGATACACTGAAGACATTGAATTAATTTGATTTATATCATTGTAACATCATCAAGTTAGACATCATCAAGTTAGACATCATCAAGTTAGACATCATCAAGTTAGACATCATCAAGTTAGACATCATCAAGTTAGACATCATCAAGTTAAACATCATCAAGTTAGACATCATCAAGTTAGACATCATCAAGTTAGACATCATCAAGTTAGACATCATCAAGTTAGACATCACCAAGTTAGACATCATCAAGTTAGACATCATCAAGTTAGACATCATTAAATTAGACAGACAGAAGACTGGTGAAAGATGTGTCTTTTTGTGTTATGTCACAGTGTCTTATCCTCGGCATCATGTTAAACATTAGGTCAAAATCACCTTTCTAACGCTCCTAACCAATTTGCTAACACTCGACACCAACTTGATAACACTCGACACCAGTTTGATAAAACTCAACCCCAACCAGCTAACACTCGACACCAACCAACACTCGACACCAACCAGCTAAAACTCGACACTAACCAGCTAATACTCTAATCCAACTTGCCGACACTCCAATCCAACTTGTAAACACTTCAATCCAACTTGCAAACACTCCAAACCAACTTGCAAACACTCCAAACCAACTTGCAAACACTCCAAACCAACTTACAAACACTCCAATCCAACTTGCAAACACTCCAATCCAACTTGCAAACACTCCAAACCAACTTGCAAACACTCCAAACCAACTTGCAAACACTCCAATCCAACTTGCAAACACTCCAAACCAACTTAAAAAACACTCCAATCCAACTTGCAAACACTCCAAACCAACTTGCAAACACTCCAAACCAACTTGCAAACACTCTAATCCAACTTGCAAACACTCCAAACCAACTTGCAAACACTCACAAATAATCCACTTACTCAACACCCATCTGGAGGAAGAAAGGTAGCGAGAGGGACTGTACAAAGTATAGAGGCATAGCGCTACTGAGCCACACTGGGAAAATATTCTGCAAAATACTTGAGAAAAGGCTCCGCCACATCATCGAGCCACAGCTTAATGACTCCAAATGGGATTCAGGAAGAACAAAAGCTGTACAGACGCAATATTCGCCCTCAGACAGTTAGTAGAAAGGACTGTCGAATCCGACAAACATCTACACGTTGCATTTGTAGATCAGGAAGAAGCGTTCGACCGCGTAGATAGGCACGTTGTGGAAAATACTAACAACCTATGGGGTTAATGAACACCTAATCAACCTTTGCAAGAACATTTATACCGACAGCCAATGTACGATTAGAACAAATACAGGATTATCAGAAAAGTTTCACGTAGGGTCAGGAGTAAGACAAGGTTGTGTACTATCCCCGCTGCTATTCATCACGTATATTGACCACATCTGTAAAATAGCTAACACCAGCGAAGGAAACAACCTCGGAGAACTCTTAAATGAATTTCTTTTGCAGACGATCAGGCAATCATATCAACAACAGAAGAACAGCTACAACAACACATCAACAGACTCCAGTTAGCATGTAACGAATACAACATGAGAATAAACATCGACAAAACAGAAGTAATGACATTCGCCAGAGAGGAAAGCACTACCAATATCTCCATCGATAATCGCCTACTAAATCAATTAAAAGATTTCACATACCTGGGGAGCATTTTTTCAGCAAATGGAAGAATAACTAATGAAATTCAACACAGATGCAACAAAGCAAATCAAATGATAGGGCAAATGGCGCCAATTTTAAGATGCAAACACGTCACCATGAACACAAAAAGAGCAATGTTCAACACAATCTTTCTCTCCACATTATGTTACCAGTGCCAAACCTGGACGCTGACAACAAACGATAGAAGAAAACTAGTCACAACAGAGATGAAGTGTCTACGCAGAATGCTGGGTGTAACAAGAAGAGACCGGTTGAGAAATGAAGACATCAGGAAAAAGTGGGTACAACATCAGTACTAGACTTCATCAAGAAACAACAAATTAAATGGTTCGGGCACGTAAGCAGATTACCATCAGACAGTGCACCCCAAAGAGCAATGCTGCTCCGATACAATGGGTACAAAGCAAAAGGCCGGCCACGCAAAAGATGGACCTCAGAGATGACAGAGGCGACGAAAGAGACTATCTACGAAGCGCATACTAGGCCCGTTTTAGAAATCTCTTCCTGACCTGACGCTGTGAGGCATACAGGATTCGAGAAAGAAGAAGAAGAAGACTCAACACCCAACACCTGATCTGTAACATTCACTATCAACTAATTCACTCAACTCTTACCATCTAAATCACCCGAGTGGTTACCGGGGCCCAAATTTGGGGTGTAAAAATAGAACCACTGTTACCTACCACGCATATCATAAGAGGCGACTATGGAGGTTCGGCTGAAATCGGATGCACATGTCCTAAACGTGTAGAAGACTGTGCGTTTAGGGCCCTACCAAACCAATGTGCAACGTATACACGTTCTTGGCAAAGATCAAACATATCACAAAGAGTGATTCAAATTGGTCGTAAAGAACGAACGCAAAGAAGAAGAAGACCAGCTAAATATCAAATCTAACTTAATTGATCACATTCTTTCAGTACCTCCACACACTTTATAGCAGTGGCTCTCAAACTTCCTAATGGCGCGACCCTTTAATACAGTTCCTCATGTTGTGGCACCTCCCAACCATACAATTATTTTCTTTGCTACTTCATAACTGTAATTTTCCTACAGTTATGAATCGTAATGTAAATATCTGATATACAGGATGTATTTTCATTGTTACAAATTGAACATAATTAAAGCATAGTGATTAGCCACAAAATCAATATGTCATTATATATTGTGAATTATTTATTCGGTGTCTCAGTTTCTAAGACCATCGAAAATATGTGTTTTACAATGGTTTTATGCAACCCTTTAAAAGGGTTGTTCGATACCCAAAGGAGTTGACAACCACTGCTCTATAGTCAGACAAACATCACACTCAAGCACATACACAATCTACGGGCACAACACGCGAACAACACAGGCACAACACGGGCACAACACAGGCACAACACATCCACGCACACCACAGCCACGCACACCTACAAAGAACTAACACCCTACACCCACGCATAGAAATCCCAGACCCCGAAACAACTAACACCCAACACCCACGCATAGAAATCCAAGACCCCCAATCTCCCCTGATATATTTGTTGTTCCTACAAGAGCCACCTGCGAGACATCACAGAGCAGATAACAAGGCTCATAAATATACTCGCCAGGTTTATCTGCACGTGAGCTGACGTGTCAAGGTGAGTAACAGAACTGGTTTCTAAGATCGTGTTTCTACTGAGTACATTTAGACTCTACCTGAGTAGGAGTCGAGCCGCAGTAGCGTAGTTGTTAGTTAACTCACTGCTTAGGCTAGTGGTCTGGACTCAAGTCCACAGTGGGCATGGAATTTGTTCCTACTGTATCGGCTCTCAGATCGACCCAGCGTTAACTCTGTACAAGGAAACGCACTGGGAAGTAGAGGCGAATAACGTGATGATGACTACGACGGTGAATGAAAAATACCAGCCCAAACGCAGAAGGATTGACTTCATTGCACCAGGTTTTACCCCATACAGCTCAGTCCCTCTCCGCAGAAATGGCACGGCACCTGCCGAGGGTATTGCACAAAGCACGAACTCCGTAGCTCCAGCAACAATTCTAGTGGTCTCTGGAAAAAACTGCACTCGTGAACAGAAGAGCGCAGTCCGGACTCGAACCCACGACCTTCGACTCACAAGGCAAAGAGCTTAACCACTTAGCCACAGTGGGCTCTTTTACCTTTTAACTGAGTAGGTGTCTGCAACAAGAAGCATATCAATACAGTCCTGGAGCTGTTGCAGGCTTCTGGGTCTTAAAGAACGCCAGTTGCCTGCCTGCCCAGCGTGTTCGTAGCGCGTTGGAAGAAGGGTGGCAAGCCTCATGTGAGTGCGGCTGAATTCCGCGGGCTGGCAGAAAAGCCACAGGTTCTCCAGATTTACGGTGTTCGTGGCACCGAACAGAAGGGTTACGATGTTCATGGCACCGAGCCGTAGAGATGAAAGCTCAAGTGCTTCTGGATCGGGGAAAAAAAAAGAGAATGCGTTACTCTCCCCCGATCAAATATAGGGAAAAGGGTGAAAGCGCATAATTCCTGGAGGTTCGACAACAATAACAGTTGAGCACAGCTGCAAATATGAGAGATGAACATCATATGCATAAGACATCAATCGGTGGTCACAACTCAAGAAAATGACTTGTCTCTGCACACCTGTACACACCTGGACATGGGGGAGTGCAGGGTAACGAGTGTACTGACTTTCTTGCAAACAATGCCCCGACTCAAGCGGACAGAAGAATGGACAGAGCCGATGTTATAAATGTTGTACGCTCTCATTTATGTTATGTTATGTTATGTTATGTTATGCGATTGACGTCATAGCACATTGGGCATTCCCATTCGTGCTCCGTCCTCCGCTGCAGCAGCGATCCCAAAGTCCATTTGCTCACCGTACCCATGAGAAGTTGATTAATATATCTTCTCCTCTACACGAAGACGACACTGTCTGGCATGTCCAAACTTAATGCCTAATTTTCGAACTGAGTTAATATCTCAGTTATGTGATATGGGCGAGTCACAGGCACTGGAACGAGTGCGAAAATAGGGAGTTATGTTTGGAAATGCCAGACAGTGTCGTCTTTGTGGTAGAGAGAGAAGGTATACTAATCAACTTCTCATGGGTACGGTGAGCAAATGGACTTTAGGATGGCTGCTGCAGTATAAGACAGAGCATGCATGGGAATACCCAATGTGCCATGTCGACGATCGCATCACATAGCATATGCATAGGAGTCAAGAGATATAGAGAGAGTGTGGGTGAGAGTGGGTGATCTAATGAAAATGTGTGAAAAGGTAGAGTGTAGAAAGTGGGAAAGAGTGTAGAAAGTGAGGAAGAATGAATTGAAGTGAGAATGAGAAATGATAATAAAAAAGAGAAAGAAATGGGGTAAAAGAATGGTGGAAAATTGAGTGAGATTGAGCGAAAGTGCGAGATGGTAAAAGAGAGAAGGGCGTGTAGAAGAGGGCGTGGAGACAGAGGAAGAGCATTAAGAGAGAGACAAATATAAATATATATACATTCCTCTAGTACCGTTGTACGTTTCATGGGTCTTGCAAGTAATTTCGCCATAACGCTCTGTCCTGTGCAACTCGCTGAATCTCTTCCTTGGAATTGAGTCCGATATATTTTGCTTCTCTCAGCAAATTTCGTATCAGGGTGCCCCGAGAGCTTCCTGTTCCTTGAACTCTTTGCTCTCCCGAGCACGAACCAAATGCATGCCGAATTCGGATGATCTTGAACGAAAGACCTAAATATGAAAGCTTCACTTTAAGCTAGCAATACACTGTGCGCACACTACCATTGCTATAATCACAACAGTGGTTTTATACGTATTTTGTACAAGATAGCTAGAACAAGATGGTTAACTATTGAAAGATTGAATAACTCTGGGAGTAGCATGAAGGTAACGCATGTTTTTTTTTATAGAGCTTAGTATATTTTTAGTTTGTCTCCCTTGGCACAGGAACACACTAATGACAGACAGACTGAACTTGAGACACATTGAGGGGTGTGTGCTTATGGGTAAGGGATATGTGATAGAGATTTAGTGTGTGTGTTTACTGGTGTGTGATATGTGAGAGGGAGATTGAGTACGTGTGTTTACTGGTGTGTGATATGGAAGAGAAATTTAGCGTGCGTGTGTGCTTGCGTGTGTGTATGTTAGATAAATCTAGTGTACGTGTTTATGAGTGTGTGCGATATGTGACAGATTGCGTGTATGTGTGTTTGAACATCAAATTGCAGGAAATCCTGAATCCTTCTTCTCCCATGTTCTTCTTCTCTTTGTCGGTATGCCTCCTTCCATGATGGTCTTCCCCAGCCATTCATGTCTTTTTATATGTCCAAAATATCTCAATTTTCTCTTTCTTATTTGTAGCATCAGCCAGTTTTCTTTGATTTTGAGTTCTTTTGGATATAACTATTTGTTCTCTTCTCTGTCCATGATATACAAAGGACTTTTCTGTAGCACTTATATTAGAAAGCACATATATGTTTTTCTACTGTTTTATAAAATGTCCATGCTTCATACCCATACGTTGCCACTGGGAATATGCATGCTCTTAGTATTCTGATCTTTGTTTTCTTATCAGTTCCGTTCCATATTGTTTTTAGTTGTTTGAATTTTTGTAAAGCCATGTTTGTTCTTCTTTCCCTACGACTACTCTTCGTATATTATCTCAACCCTCCGACCATCCTTCGTATATGATCTCAACCCTCCGACCATCCTTCGTATGTGGTCTCAACCCTCCGACCAGCCTTCGTATATGATCTCAACCCTCCGACCAGCCTTCGTATGTGGTCTCAACCCTCCGACCATCCTTCGTATATGATCTCAACCCTCCGACCAGCCTTCGTATATAGTCTCCACCCTCCGATCAGCCTTCGTATATAGTCTCCACCCTCCGACCAGCCTTCGTATATAGTCTCCACCCTCCGATCAGCCTTCGTATATGGTCTCCACCCTCCGACCAGCCTTCGTATATAGTCTCCACCATCCGACCAGCCTTCGTATATGATCTCAACCCTCCGACCAGCCTTCGTATATAGTCTCCACCCTCCGACCAGCCTTCGTATATGATCTCAACCCTCCGACCAGCCTTCGTATATGATCTCAACCCTCCGATCAGCCTTCGTATGTGGTCTCCACCCTCCGACCAGCCTTCGAATATGGTCTCCACCCTCCGACCAGCCTTCGTATATGATCTCAACCCTCCGACCAGCCTTCGTATGTGGTCTCAACCCTCCAACCAGTTTTCGAATGGGTTCTCCACCCTCCGACCAGCCTTCGTATGTGGTCTCCACCCTCCGACCAGCCTTCGTATATGATCTCAACCCTCCGACCAGCCTTCGTATGTGGTCTCAACCCTCCAACCAGTTTTCGAATGGGTTCTCCACCCTCCAACCAGCCTTCGTATGTGGTCTCTTCCCTTCGACCTGTCTTCGTATGGGGTCTCTTCCCTTCGACCTGTCTTCGTATGGGGTCTCTTCCCTTCGACCTGTCTTCGTATGTGGTCTCTTCCCTTAGACCTGTCTTCGTATGTGGTCTCTTCCCTTCGACCTGTCTTCGTATGTGGTCTCTTCCCTTCGACCTGTCTTTCGTATGTGGTCTCTTCCCTTCGACCTGTCTTCGTATGTTGTCTGTTCCCTTCGACCTGTCTTCGTATGTGGTCTCAACCCTCCAACCAGTTTTCGAATGGGTTCTCCACCCTCCAACCAGCCTTCGTATGTGGTCTCTTCCCTTCGACCTGTCTTCGTATGGGGTCTCTTCCCTTCGACCTGTCTTCGTATGGGGCTCCTTCCCTTCGACCTGTCTTCGTATGTGGTCTCTTCCTTAGACCTGTCTTCGTATGTGGTCTCTTCCTTCGACCTGTCTTTCGTATGTGGTCTTTTCCCCTTCGACCTGTCTTCGTATGTTGTCTGTTCCCTTCGACCTGTCTTCGTATGTGGTCTCAGCCCTCCAACCAGTATTCGAATGGGTTCTCCACCCTCCAACCAGCCTTCATATGTGGTCTCTTCCCTTCGACCAGCCTTCTTTTATTGTCTCTTACTACATGCACATCAGGTATATTTGTTTATTTATTTGTGTATGTTCTTATCAATCAAGTTAACCACCCTTTATGACTTGTGTCGTTTGTGCTGAGAACATGATGGTGTTCTGCCCCCGTTAGACCCCAGCGACACATTGGACAGCCACATTCAAATTTCTGTTTAAGTATATGCGTATTTTTTAATGGAACACAAATTTGTCAGACGGGTAACTAAGATTTTGAACACAGTAAAACCCCACTTTAAAGTATCACATCTGGAGTTATGGACAAGTATATCGTATACCAGTAGGAGCATTGGCTAGGACAGCTCTCAGATAGACATCGGATGGGAAGAGAAGGCCTGGACGTCCAAAGGAAACATGGAGAAGAACTGTGAGAGAGAGTTGAAGGAGTGTGGTCTGACGGGGAGACGGTTGGTAGAAAGACAGCAGAAAGGCAGCAGTAGAAGTCTCTTGTGGAAGTCTTATGTGTCAATCTGGGGGACATGAAGAGGATATAGATATATATGTTAAGTAATACTATAGCATGGTATCAGAGTAGATTGGTCAAAGAAAGACCGTCAAAGCTGACGCATACCATTGAAAGTGTTCTTTCTGAACATGGCTGAAATTGGATGCATGTGTCCTAAACGTGTAGAAGTCTATACGTTTAGAGGCCTACAAAGTAATGTGCAACGTAAATACGTTGTTGGCAAAGATCAAACATATCACAAAGAGTGATTAAAATTGGTCATAAAGAACAAACGCAAAAAGAAGAAGAAGATTGAAAGTGTTAAAACTATTGACGCATATCACTGAAAGTGTTAAAACTATTGACACATACCATTGAAAGTGTTAAAACTACTGACACATACCATTGAAAGTGCTAAAACATAATTTAACAACTTATCTATCAACATTTACATAGATACAAATATATATATTTACCGATCCATAGCTTCTGTTTGACAAGCTACCATACTTGTCATATGTTGGCTGTGAAATAAACAAGTTAAATGGCAGATATAGACAAACGTAGAACGTACCAAATTATATGTTCCCAGACATACGTTGCACCAAAATCTTTCACAGATCAACAACAAAAAAGCTGCAGTTGCACTTCCGTGAGTAGCCATAAGTGCTCCGATCTCTTTCTTACACAGAAACATCTCAGCTGCAGTGCACGAGCTTCGTAGCACCATCGAGGATCCCCGATCTAATTTTTTTTAATGATGGTGAAGATATTGTGTTGGGATTTTATTTTTTATCTTTTCTAATGAATTTTTGCCCGAGTGGTTAACGGGGCCCAAATTTGGGGTGTCAATAATAGAACGAACCACTGTTACCTGCCAGGCCTGTCGTAAGAGGCGACTAAGGAGGTTTGGCTGGAATCGGAAGCATGTGTCCGCTAGGGAATGCTAACCAGAAACAAATACTTGCAGAAAACGGATGCACCAGGCGTAAGGCGCAAAACATGGTGCAACGATCCCTCACAATGAGGAAATGGATAACTGATTCTACGGTCGTCATTCTGCCTCGGAGATTTAGCCACGCAGTAAGAATGTCAAACCTACCATCACGAGGGTGGCCAAAACTTACTGCTTGAAGAGGTCGGCACAAACGGGGAAGCAGACATCATATGAATTATATCCTACAGAACTGCCCCCATTATGCAGACTTGAGAAGAAAGAGGTGGCCCACTTACACTAGCGTCCAAGACAAACTGTATGGCGAGGCTGATAATCTGAGACAGACGGCTGACTTTATTAGAGAATCCGAAATCCCAATCTAGTGAGAACGCAGAATACAAACTGTATGGCGAGGCTGGTAATCTGAGGCAGACGGCTGCCTGTATTAGAAAATCTGAAATCCCAATCTAGTGAGAACGCAGAAGAAGTAATGAATTTTGCCCAGACAGCGGTTTTTCAGCCTGTTCTTCTCAATTTTGAACTACCAAGGGTTCATTTACATGCTCAAATTGAACACGGCACCAACGTTTTATCGTCCGTGTCCGATAGGACTTTTAACTCGATCTTACCTACACTGAGATCAGGGATCTCTGGACAAATATCGCAATGGCTGCACGAGGGAGCGAACCGGTTACCTTTGGCATGAGAGGCGATCACCTAACCTCTACACTACAGTGATCCATGCTAGAGAGAGGCGATCACCTAACCTCTACACTACAGTGATCCATGCTAGAGAGAGGCGATCACCTAACCTCTACACTACAGTGATCCATGCTAGAGAGAGGCGATCACCTAACCTCTACACTACAGTGATCCATGCTAGAGAGAGGCGATCACCTAACCTCTACACTACAGTGATCCATGCTAGAGAGAGGCGATCACCTAACCTCTACACTACAGTGATCTATGCTAGAGAGAGGCGATCACCTAACCTCTACACTACAGAGATCCATGCTAGAGAGAGGCGATCACCTAACCTCTACACTACAGAGATCCATGCTAGAGAGAGGCGATCACCTAACCTCTACACTACAGAGATCCATGCTAGAGAGAGGCGATCACCTAACCTCTACACTACAGTGACTCCCTTTTTTTTTTTTTAATACTCATTTTATTATTGAACTTTATTTCAACTCATTGTTGGCCGGATACATCTAATAAACTCTAGAACAACTGAAGATGTGTTGGTACTGTTTCAACTCGTTGTTAGCTGGATACATCTAACAAACTCTAGAACAACTGAAGATGTGTTGGTACTGTTTCAAACTCATTGTTAGCTGGATACATCTAACAAACTCTAGAACAACTGAAGAT
Organism: Arion vulgaris; assembly: GCA_020796225.1. NCBI lineage: Eukaryota > Metazoa > Mollusca > Gastropoda > Stylommatophora > Arionidae > Arion > Arion vulgaris. The sequence goes on from CM036760.1 coordinate 5,993,280, forward strand.
GTGTTGGTACTGTTTCAACTCGTTGTTAGCTGGATACATCTAACAAACTCTAGAACAACTGAAGATATGTTGGTACTGTTTCAACTCGTTGTTAGCTGGATACATCTAACAAACTCTAGAACAACTGAAGATGTGTTGGTACTGTTTCAACTCATTGTTAGCCGGATACATCTAACAAACTCTAGAACCACTGAAGATGTGTTGGTACTGTTTCAAACTCATTGCTGGCCGGATACATCTAACAAACTCTAGAACCACTGAAGATGTGTTGGTGCTACTTCAATCTCTAGAACAACTGAAGATGTGTTGGTACTGTTTCAAACTCATTGTTGGCCGGATACATCTCTCTCTCGTCATCGTTCTTAAACCGTTTTTATCATTCTATTGTCATATATAAACAGCCAAACATCAAGAACGGATGTACGTGCACAGCCTTCAGTACCTATTGAAGCTCAAGTGCTTATCTTTCGGTGGTGTGTTCGGTTTCAACCAGCGTTTACTGGGTTCGCTCTCCATTAGCATCTTGCTGTTCCCACCCAAAACCCACAAGCCAGCAGGTTGCTATTGTCTTTCAGGGCAGCGACCTGACCGGATACATCTAACAAACTCTAGAACTGAGGATGTGTTGGTGCTACATCAAACTCATTCCTGGCCGGATATATCTAACAAACTCTAGAACCACTGAAGATGTGTTGGTACTACTTCAACTAATTGTTGGTCGGATACATCTAACAAACTCTAGAACAACTGAAGATGTGTTGGTGCCGTTTCAAACTTATTCCTGGTCGGATACATCTAACAAACTCTAGAACAACTGAAGATGTGTTGGTGCTACTTCAAACTCTAGAACAACTGAAGATGTGTTGGTACTGTTTCAAACTCTAGAAGAACTTGAAGATGTGTTGGTACTGTTTCAAACTCTAGAAGAACTGAAGATGTGTTGGTGCTACATCAAACTCTAGAACAACTGAAGATGTGTTGGTGCTAAATCAAACTCTAGAACAACTGAAGATGTGTTGGTGCTACATCAAACTCTAGAACAACTGAAGATGTGTTGGTGCTACATCAAACTCTAGAACAACTGAAGATGTGTTGGTACTGTTTCAAACTGTTGAAACGGAAAGTTGCGTTGGTACTGCGCGAAACCAACCTTTCTGTGTTAGCATAAACATACACCTGTACTCACCTACCTGACACAGATATTAGCACACCTGTATTCACCTACCTGGCACAGCACACTTTACTTTTTTCTCTTCTTGTTATCACTCTTAACCCTCTATCTCTCTCTCCATCGGCAACTCTCATTCTCAAGAGCAGTGATAGCGTAGTGGTTAGGCACTCACTCCTTATTCGCGTGGTTCAGGTTCAATTTCACGGTGGGTGTAGGATTTTTTCCAACCGTAACGACACTTAGGTCGACCCAAACTCAATTGTACATCATCAGCAAAGATACCTGCGTGTTGTTTATCAAGATGGGTCGTGTGTATATGATCAACGAAAAATATGGGCCTAACCAGTGGCGGCTCGTCATTAAGGGTCAGTGGAGCCGGGCCCCCCCAAAAATCATTATAACTAATGTGTAAATACTAATATATAACTTAACCCAAAACCATGATGTTTCCGAATATATTTATCCGGCCCCACCAACAAAAATTATCACGAGCCGCCACTGGGCCTAACATAGTTTTTCTCCAATAAACCTCATGGTATGAAAAAGTTTTGTTTTTTTAAATATTCATAACAATTTCTTTAATAAAATTAATAGTCATCTGCAGAACCACATCCGCTTCATCAAATGATCTTCAAGTTGGTTTATGTTTACAATTTTGCGCCACGTTCACGTGATTAACACAAACGATGGAGTCTAAATTTAAAAAAATCATTCTACACCAAGACTTGTAAATTACTGCGTTGTCTGCAAATTCCACTGCTGTTTTGTTGTATTTACTTAAAACCACATCATGTTTCCCTTATTGGTGTATACATGTGAACGTGTGGTGCAGGGGCCCACAAGGGAAGCAACTAATAGTACCACTGCGACCTACAAGGCATGTCGTAAGAAGCGATTGATAAAGGACCTAGGAAAGCTACCCTAGTAAACAAAAAGCATCGCATAAATCGGATGTGCTGGCCTACATGTAGGCGTGTAGTAGTCTGCCAGGACTGGGCACAACCGTTCCCCAACCCCAAGTAATAGCCAACAGACTAGACAGGTAGTTTAGATAGATAAGTTTGTAGAAATGCATAAGTAGAGACTGTAGTGTTTGCACACTAAATCTGCTCACTATGAGCAGATAGCAACACTAGAACGGAACATTGACGTAGTGAAACTAGTTGACGTAGATTTGTTAGTACTGCTTAGCGACGCAGTGACAACATAGGGAGACGAAGATAAACACTGAAGGCGAACGGACGTGTTTTGTTTACCATCATGTAACAAAGAGTCAATAAATACAATTATGTAACGACCAAGATGAAGTTGTGTCTACTTGACGTCCTATGTCGACTACTAAATGTCTTAGTTTATTACCATTACTGTACCAACATCAATGTAAGGAAAGATGTCAAGGAATGTCATAAATAATCAAGGTGGAAACTCATGACCAAATAATCAAGGTGGAAATCCATAACCAAATAATCAAGGTGGAAACCTATGACCAAATAATCAAGGTGGAAACCTATGACCAAATAATCAAGGTGGAAACTCATGACCAAATAATCAAGGTGGAAACTCATGACCAAATAATCAAGGTGGAAACTCATGACCAAATAATCAAGGTGGAAACCTATGACCAAATAATCAAGGTGGAAACTCATGACCAAATAATCAAGGCGGAAACCTATGACCAAATAATCAAGGTGGAAACTCATGACCAAATAATCAAGGTGGAAATCCATAACCAAATAATCAAGGTGGAAACCTATGACCAAATAATCAAGGCGGAAACCCATGACCAAATAATCAAGGTGGAAACTCATGACCAAATAATCAAGGTGGAAATCCATGACCAAATAATCAAGGTGGAAACCTATGACCAAATAATCAAGGTGGAAACTCATGACCAAATAATCAAGGTGGAAACTCATGACCAAATAATCAAGGCGGAAATCCATGACCAAATAATCGAAGAGACATACAACGAATAGGGATAAACCAAGTAATAAAAGGGACATCATAACAAAAACCAATAAAAACACTAAAAGAAAGAAAGAACAAACTACAACAGTCGCATACTTGGGACAACGCATAATTGCTCTTATTCTCAGATCACATACAAATCACACAGCGTGGTTAACAAGTAATCGATATGGATCGTTTGAAGAAGAAGAAGCACTATACATTCAACAGTTAACATACTAGCAGCGTTAGAGATGTATATAACATCAGTTTATTAGAGCAATCTACTGCAACTGACAAAGCTGCAATTTGAGTAACTAAGCTTAGCCAGAACAAAGTGCACACACTCAAGATAAGTAGAGTATCCTATTGCCATGGCAACCAGCATTTAAGACTTGGTTCTAGCGGTGTTCTGAAAATGATGGTTGAGATCATTGCACGTGCGTTTAAAAAAGTTGTGGAAAATGGTCAGGGATAAACAAATTGGCAAATATTTGTTTCTTAACTTGTCATTATTTGTCGTCGTCCTGGTTGTCTGTAACATAATGAGCTTTCTCCGCATAGAAATTTGATTTGATAGGATCTCCGTCTTTAACTTGGTAATCTAAATTACAAGTACTCCTGAAATCGGATTAAGGCTCACCTTAATGGCGACTTGAGACACTGTTGAAAAGGAAAGCCTACCCTTAAAAAGATAATCAAGTTCCTAGTCCTATCGGAGATTGACGATAAAACGGAGGTTTCGTATATAAGTTGAGTACTTACAAGAATATAATGTAAGCATGTACAAGAACTTTTGGCATTTAACAATCAAAGAGTAGGCTGCAAAACCGCTGCCCGAGCAATTTTATAAAACAATAATTCTTACTCAATTTCCACCATCTTCAAAATTACATCTGGGACCCTCGCCGGTATAACATAGTTCGTGCACTTCTGTTGAGATCATCATATGTAAGAAAGAGATCCGAACACACACGGTTATTTACCGAAGTGTAATAATTATGGTACTATAAATCAGTCAATCAAATAACATGTTAAGTCCATGTGGTCTACCAAATAAATGGTATGTGTTTAATGCTAAAAGAACAAGGTCCCTATTTTTATTTTGTTATTTGTTGGGGGCACTTTATTTGTCGTTTACTTTTCAATATTTCTTTTGCTTTCTCGCTACCGATGTCTATTCTATATACTCGATTTCTATGATTTTTTTAAATACATTTACTTTTGGGAATTGATCATTTGACAAAAATTGAGACATATTTTGAATATGATATTACCAACCTAGTGCTAAACAGAATCACCACTGAAATTATATGAACCAACTAGCGTTAAACACAATCATCGATGACAAGACATGAGTCAACTAGGGCCAAACACAATCACCACTGACAAGATATGAACCAACTAGTGCCAGACATTCACCACTGACAAGATATGAACCAACTAGTGTCAGACAATCACCACTGACAAGATATGAACCAACTAGTGCCAGACAATCACCACTGACAAGATATGAACCAACTAGTGTCAGACAATCACCACTGACAAGATATGAACCAACTTGAGCTAAACACAATTCCACAAAGTGTTTTTTGCATGTCAAAAAAGTACAAAATAAGCTGAAATAAATTTGTGACTATCAGATAAAGACGTTATTGCAATGTTCTAAATGTTCAACTCCAAATACGTATCTTCTTTTTCGAACGTTACATATAAACAAATTGTTAACTACTCCGTGTAATCTTTATATAATCTGAGCCTAAGAGCGATTGTACGTTGTGCCAGTTATGCGCCTACAAGTTGACCTGCACATCCGATTTTGCGATGCTTTTTAATTACTAGGGTAGCGTACATAGGTCCTACATCAATCGCCTCTTACTATATGCCATGTAGGTCGCAGTGATACTATTCTTTACTTTCCTTACGGGCCCCAGTACCACACGGGGCAAAAAGTATCAAGAATGCTTTACTGGTGTAGACCATAGGGAAAAGGAGATGTACAACTTACGAATTGCCCTGCAAATCTGCCTAAATACAATACATGTAATATACATTTGTATAGAGCAGAGCTTCCACATTTTTCGGCCCACCACCCACTTTGCACGACGTAAACTTTGTACCGCTCGCCCCCACCCCATTATGACAGCTTACCAACGCCCCCATGTATATACATGCTCTATTTTCACTTAAACATCGAAAATTGATATATATTTCTGTCATACATGATCGAATTTCAAATGATTCTTCTTCTTTCTCGAATTTCAAATGATTATATGCATAAAATAGAAAATTGATGAAAAAATGGATCGTGTAAGATGGGTATAAGATGAATTAAAATGCAGAATTCAAATTTGTAATGATTATTCAATCGCACAATCACAAAAAAACTCCCCCAAATGCTACTGAATCCACTATCGCCCCTCCCTGGAAAGCTTCACCGGGGCGGTACCACCCACTTTGGTAAGCGCTGATATAAAGAAAAGAAAAGATAAATATGTTTTTGTTGTTTAATATGGAATCAGAGACTCCTCAAGCCGAGCTACACCCTTTTTCAATCTCAGAACGAACCTTGCGTTGGTCTGCTGCTTGTAACATTAACCAAAATAAAAGGTAATTGATCATAGAGCGTTGGCCATGAAAGTACAAACTGTAAGAATTAATTTCTTGCGGAGATTAGCAAAGTATAATGTTACACAAGGAAGCAGAAGTTATGAGAAGAATGATAAATCTAAGAAATGCGTTCATTGTTCGCCCTTGTGTTGTCGAGGCCCGCTATGGGAGCAAAAAAATAGCAACACAAGGTATTTTGTAAAAGGCGAACAAGGTGGGGTTTGACGTAGGGTGCTACCCTATCCAGTAGAAAATGTTAGCCACAAATACAACCAACCATGAACAGGTCATGTGTGATTCCTGTACTGACCTACGGTTGTGAAAGTTGGAAATCAACAAAGAAAATTGATAAGAAACTGGACAGCTTTGAGAATAAATGTCTCCGAAAATTATTAAAAGTAAAATGGAGTGATTTCGTTTCTAACAACACATTGAGAGATAGAACACACCAACAACCTGTATCAAATATCATAAGGAAACGAAGGTGGAAATATTTAGGTCATGTTCTTAGATCAGACGAAAAGAGACTAAATCGACAAGTCCTTATGTGGTCACCAGTTGGGAAAAGAAAACGTGGAAGACCAAAGACCACTCTTCGAAGAACCATCCAACAAGAAAGTAAACTATTGGGATGTAAAACCATACAAGATCTCCAACTGCTAGCAAAGAACCGCATCACATGGAGATCTAAAACCTCTGCCCTATGTGCCGCCTTTTGGCACGAAATGAACAAACAAACTAACTAACTATGAACAAGTCACATAAAAATAAAACAATATTTGTGTCAACCCAAAGGAAATGAAGCTTTTCTAGAATACCTGGAGGGAGCTGAAGAAGATAGCTACAGATAGAAAGACTTGGCATGAATTGGCATATGTCCCAATACAGGTTAAAAGGGCAGATAGAGAGAGATGTTCATTGTACAGGCAGGCATGCAGGATCTATTTGGTTATGATACATAGACTGAGATATAATCATTACCAAATGGTGAAGGTGTAGATTCGGAGATACCAAGATTAAAACTACTGTCTCCTGCAGGGCCGTGCGGTATTTTTTCTCAGTATGATGCAAGTCTTCAAAATGCCACCCCTTAATTAAATGTTTTTACTTTAAAATAACCATCGATTGTGATTTTGATTTCGCTGCTTATGCCGCCCCTCTTACTGTACCGTCTGATGCGACCGCCTCTCTGTATCATAGCACGGGATGACTCTGGTCTCCTGTCCCATGTGGTAAAATATATTATGTATAAAATACAGGTTATACAGATCTGTAAACCAGTATTCTCGTGTATTCTTTACATATTACATATTTTGTAGCGTCTGTGGCATAGGGGATAGTGACTCAGTATATTAACCCCGACGTTCTGAGTTCGAATTACGCTGCGGACAGTTTGGTTGCAGACTGTTTCACGTGGATTTTTGAACGTAAATTGAACGCAAACTACTGAACCTAATAATGCCTAGAAAAATCACGAACAGCGTTAAAAGCTGGGGTTAATTAGCAAAGTCCTGTAATGCAATTAACTTTTTAAAATTAGGTTCTACTCGAAGTATTACAGCGATTGTACCCAGTACGGTTGAATGTGTAAACTTCGAGCGTCAACATCCTATCTAGTGATAGCTGCTCGGAGCTTGTTTAAGTGTATTTTATTCTGTAATTTGACGTCTTATGAAGGTTTCCGCATGAATGCCACAATCAAGTTGGAACTAGACTTTGATCTTAGCGAAAAGGACGAAGATTACACAGATCTGTTATACAGTATTCCTGTGTAAACAAACATATTAAAAAGTCCTGGTGTACACAATACATACTACCAGGGGCGGCTCGTCACTAAAGGCCAGTGAGGCACGGCCCCACCAAAATCGAAAGGGGAATAACTTCCAGGAATAGACAAATAATAGTAAATACTCCAAAACCATGATTTTCCCAAACATTTATGTGTTTCCCCACCGAGAAAAATGACCACGAGCCGCCACTGCATATTACACAGATCTGTTATACAGTATATTTTTTTTTCTTTTCACAAACTATGTTTGCGTTGACAAAAATATTAATATATCTTCTTCTACTACGAACGCTCCATATCGACCACTTGTTAATCACTCTGTGCGATTTGTATGTGATGTGAGCCTAAGAGCGATTGTACGTTGTTCCAGTTATGCGAATAGAATTACAAGTTCCGATTTCTGCGATGCTTTTTATTTACTATGGTAGCATCCCTAGGTCCTAAATCAGTCGCCTCTTATCGCCCAAGTGGTTACCGGGGCCCATATTTGGGGTGTAAAGAATAGAACCACTGTTACCTGCCACGTATGTCGTAAGAGGCGACTAAGGAGGTTTGGTTGAAATCGGATGCATGCGTCCTAAAGTGTAGAAATATATGCGTTTAGGGGCCTACCAAACCAATGTGCAACGTATACACGTTCTTGGCAAAGATTAAACATATCACAAAGAGTGATTAAAATTGGTCGTAAAGAACGAACGCAAAGAAGAAGAATAAGAAGTCGCCTCTTATGACATGCCTTGTAGGTCAGAGTGGTACTATTCTTTGCTCACCTTGCACGCTCCGGCACCACACGGGTGATATTAATACATTAAATAATTGCTAGAAATACGTCTGCCACATGTTTATGTCAGAGGTCAATAGGTTAGAAAAGACCCTTCCATTTCAGTTAAAACAAAACGAAATCTGGTATGACCTCTGATATTATCTCCCCTGATGCTATATTTGGAGGCAACACAAATATATGTGGCGATAACTGATACCAGGGCGATCGTTGAGGTTATCTCCCATGGGAACGTAAACTCAGATATGTTGTGGTCTGGTTTTTCCATTCATAGGTATGTCAGGGGGTATTTGGAGAGCTATGATGAATGAGAGCAAGAAATAGGATATGTGGAGGGCAGTGAGTGAGGTGAGGGGGGAAATAAAGAATATTAATACGTTGTTAGAACGTTTGTGCCCTAGTGGTTACCGGGATCAAATTAGGGGTGTAAAGAATAGAACCACTGTCACCTGCGACGCATGTTGTAAGAGGCGTTTAAGGAGGTTGGTAGTGGGGTTAAATACCCGTAAAAACCCACACTAGATAGCTACAGAAATCACAAGCAAGAAAATTCATAGCTCGCCACCCAAGGAAGAAGAGGAAGGACCCCCTCGAGGAATGATAATGTGGAGAGAGTGGAGAAATCTGGATAGGATGGCTTTGGATTGGCAGGCTTGGAAGGCCTTGGTTGCGGACTTATGTCGCCTAGGGGCGAAGGGCAAAGAAGAACATTTATAGTGAGCTTCTGACCGAATGGGTTTGGATAGGCAGGCTTGGAAGGCCTTGGTTGCGGACTTATGTCGCCTAGGGGCGAAGGGCAAAGAAGAACATTTATAGTGAGCTTCTGACCGAATGGGTTTGGATAGGCAGGCTTGGAAGGCCTTGGTTGCGGACTTATGTCGCCTACGGGGCGAAGGGCAAAGAAGAACATTTATAGTGAGCTTCTAACTGAATGGGTTTGAGAGCGAGCTCGAACACGGAAGACCCGGGCTCAGTTCCAAAGTAAGGCCATGGCATTTTTTTCTGTAGGGGCATAAAGAAAAATCATAGCCTGAACAACTTCGAGAAGACTGCACTAGCTATGGGTCTAATGAATTCTATAGGCATATACCCTTTCTTGTCCTAAACCGATTAAAATAAAAAGGAGGCTAAAACAATCATCGGATGGTGATATAAAGAGAAGTGGTCGCAAGACCACCTTCAACACTGCGCCAAAGATGGGTACTATGGTCTGTCCCGTAGCAAATAAGTTGGCATATTCCGCCTCCGTACCGGCCATAACAGCTGTCGGTCCCACCTTTACAACAAATTAAAAATTAGCACAACTAGCTTTTGTCACTGCGAGAAGGCAGACATGACGGCAGAGTACCCTACTGCAAGACTGTCCACTGTTAACAGGCCTGAGAAACAAAGTCTGGCCGGAAAATACCGAGCTAAATCAAAAGCTGTACGGAGGGACGGAGCCTAAAAACAACAGCAGAATTGATGTGGAAATCTGGTACATCAGTCTAAGCGGTGCTCAGGAGAGAGAGAGAGAGACATAAAAGCGATATCACATGTAGTAACGACGGTATTTTCTCTCTTCATAACGTTCTGTTATTTCTGTGTTTTAGACAAGACTTGTGCAGAGGGTGGCACTGACACCACATGGAAGTGAAGTCCTGGAGATTAGTGATGTCTAAGAGCACGCATATTCCCAGTGGCAATGTATCAGTAGCAAAGCATGGACATTTAATAAGATAGTGGAAAAACATATATGTGCTTTTGAATATAAGTGTTACAGAAGAGTCCTATGTATATCTTGGACAGAGAAGAGAACAAATAGATCTATCCAGAATTAACTCAAGATCAAAGAAAACTGGCTGATGCTACAAATAAGAAAGAGAAAATTTAGTATTTTGACATATAAAAAGACACGAAGGGATGAAGGAGACCATCATGTAAGAAGACATACCGGCAAAGAGTAGAAGAGGTAGACCACGGAGAAGATGGATAACATGGAGTTTGCAGAAGCGGGACATCTGACCTATGAGATAGAGAGAGAGAGATAGATTATGGAGGACTGTTGGGGTGACAAAGTTCTGCTCAGGAAAAACTATTTGATGATGATGATGATATACTTCTGCATTGTGTGATTTTTTATTATATCTAAAACTATCAATTTTTATTTCTTTCACTGAATTCTCCCATCTCATTTTTTAACAATCAATTCTTAAATTTATTTATTTGCAACACATTCGTAATCTTACACGAAACTAGTTCTCTTAATCTTACACTAAACTCTTTCTCTTAATCTTACACTAAACTCTTTCTCTTAATCTTACACTAAACTCTTTCTCTTAATCTTACACTAAACTCTTTCTCTTAATCTTACACTAAACTCTTGCTCTTAATCTTACACTAAACTCTTGCTCTTAATCTTACACTAAACTCTTGCTCTTAATCTTACACTAAACTCTTGCTCTTAATCTTACACTAAACTCTTGCTCTTAATCTTACACTAAACTCTTGCTCTTAATCTTACACTAAACTCTTTCTCTTAATCTTACACGAAACTAGTTCTCTCAATCTTACACTAAACTCTTTCTCTTAATCTTACACTAAACTCTTTCTCTTAATCTTACACTAAACTCTTGCTCTTAATCTTACACTAAACTCTTTAACTAACGTATTAAACCTACACTATTCATATTACTTCTCATACTGTTTATCTTACTTCTTGCGCTAAACTACAATCTTGCATTCTAACCTAAATTATATACTAATATAACTATATATGTATATCACGAGCTACAATGGTATAATATATGTATATCACGAGCTTTAAATGTGAATTACTATATGGCTCAGAAACATGGACAGCCTACTCAAGACGAGACTTAACATCTTTCACCTTCGATGTCTCCGCAAGATTATGAACATCAGGTGGTACGACAAGATAACCAACTCTGAAGTACTGCAACGTGCAAAACTGACTTCCATCATTGGCATGATCAGCAGTAGACGACTAAGATGGTTGGGACATGTGAGAAGAATGGAAACTTGCCGCATACCAAAACAAATGTTGTTCTGTGAACTTTCGGAGGGAAGAGGCACCAGGGCAGACCACTGCTCAGATATAAAGATGTCTGCAAAGCCTCAATGAAAAATGTTTCTATAGATCCCAGCACATGGGAAAAACTAGCTGATGACAGAATTGTGTGGAAAGCCAAATTACGAAAGGGCGCAGAGTCTTTTTAGAAGAGACTTATATACGAGCTGAACGACAAGAGAGAAAAGCGAAAACTGAGAAGTTGTCACAGTAAAACACTTGTCAATTGACCGTCTGTAAAGACAAGAGAGAAAAGCGAAAACTGAGAAGTTGTCACAGTAAAACATTTGCCAATTGACCGTCTGTAAAGACGAAAATGGCCATATAAATGTGAATTATATGTAAACCACAATTTCGAGAGAAAAATATATTAATATCACGAGGTTTTAAAGGTATAAATACATATATCACGAGCTTCAATGAAACTGTGTAAATCACAAGCATCAAGATTGAAAATAATATATATCGCAAGTATCAAGAGTAGCGTATACGTGTATCAGAAGTTTCAAGAGTAGTGTATACGTGTATCAGGAGTTTCAAGAGTAGCGTATACTTGTATCAGAAGATTCAAGAGTAGTGTATACGTGTATCAGAAGTTTCAAGAGTAACGTATACGTGTATCAGAAGTTTCAAGAGTAGTGTATACGTGTATCATGAGTTTCAAGAGTAGCGTATACGTGTATCAAAAGTTTTAAGAGCAACGTATACGTGTATCAAAAGTTTCAATAGTAGCGTATACGTGTATCAGGCGTTTCAAGAGTAGTGTATACTTGTATCAGGAGTTTCAAGAGTAGCGTATACGTGTATCAGAAGTTTCAAGAGTAACGTATACGTGTATCAGAAGTTTCAAGAGTAGTGTATACATGTATCAGGAGTTTCAAGAGTAGTGTATATGTGTATCAGGAGTTTCAAGAGTAGTGTATATGTGTATCAGGAGTTTCAAGAGTAGTGTATATGTGTATCAGGAGTTTCAAGAGTAGTGTATATGTGTATCAGGAATGTTAAGAGTAGTGTATATGCGTATCACAAAATGCAGTAAAACTTAGTAAAGTAGCGAAACACGTAAGAACAAAGTACTTTAGTTTTACAAAATACAAAACAGTGACGATACACAACAACGTTTTGACTCAAAATGTCTTTATCAAACAGACCTTTATGATAAAGACTTTGTGATCGAAACGTTGCTGTGTATCGTTACTGTTTTTGTATTTTGTAAAACTAAAGTACTTTGTTCTTACGTGTTTCGCTATATGTGAATATCGGGAGTTTCAATGATAGCAAATGTGTATATCGGTATCATGTATTGTACCAACTTTAAAGCGGCAATTATACACATAAATAAACTTAGATAACGTGGACACCAAAATAACTAGACTCTACACAAGTTTGAGATTCCCTGTAACACATTCTATCCCTATCACAACAACACATCAACATTGCTATTTTTAATACCTCACAAAAGCTATTGAATCACATTTCAGTAGTAGTGGCCAAGAACAACATGTGCGAAATTATTCTCCGTTGTTTTTCACAATTAAGGCGCTACCACTTTGGATGAAGGATAAAAATATATGTATATAGTAGATGAACCACCTCCTACTACCTCGATTAAAGTTGGATTGGTTTACATGCCAAGGAATTAGAGAATACCAAGGGATTGACTAAACTAAAATCACGAGGCAGCATATCTATCTCCGTGAGAATGAAAAACAGTTGCAGAATTGTAACGAGAGTGTTAACCCTTTCGCTGCTAAATATTTTCCGAAGACGGATATAAAAATAGCAACTATTTGTTTCCAGGTCAAAAATGTGAATGTATGCATATATTGCAGCGACAGTAGAAATGTATAACGCGTTAGCACGTCTTTAGCCCACAGAGGAGAGATAATAACAGACGTGTTAATGCGTCTTTAGCAGTGAATGGGAAAACATGTAATCGTCCATTTGTAGTGTTCCTCGAAATTCGTCATTCTTGTTGTATTGTTTGCTTTATAAAGGCCTTTTGATCGAAACGTTGCTGTTTATCGTCACTGTTTCTGTATTTTGTAAAGCTATAGTACTTTGTTTTACGTGTTTGGCAAGCTAACAGTAACTTTTGGACTAGAACAGTAGACGATCTGGTCTAAGAATCAAGAAAGGTGAAGGATTAGATAAGCAGACGCATAAAAAGATACCGCTAAAAACTAAAGCAAATCTTATAAGAACGGTTTGTTGGCCAACACTATGTTACCAGTGTCAAACATGGCCAACACTATGTTACCAGTGTCAAACATGGCCAACACTATGTTACCAGTGTCAAACATGGCCAACACTATGTTACCAGTGTCAAACATGGCCAACACTATGTTACCAGTGTCAAACATGGCCAACACTATATTACCAGTGTCAAACATGGCCAACACTATGTTACCAGTGTCAAACATGGCCAACACTATGTTACCAGTGTCAAACATGGCCAACACTATGTTACCAGTGTCAAACATGGCCAACACTATATTACCAGTGTCAAACATGGCCAACACTATGTTACCAGTGTCAAACATGGCCAACACTATGTTACCAGTGTCAAACATGGCCAACACTATGTTACCAGTGTCAAACATGACAAATAGCAAATGCTAATAAGCGGAAAATCATAACGGCAAAGATGAGGTACCTTAGAACAGCTGCATGTGCGACAATAAGAAACACAATTAGAAACGAATAAATCAGAAGAAGACTGGATGTGAAACCTGTCATGCAATTCATAAAAGAACGACATATTAAATGGTTTGGACAGCTGACAAGAATGCCATGGTTTCGCCTACCACATATAGCAACACAGAAACAGTATAACGAGTACAGAAAAAGAGGAAGACCATGCAAAAGATGAAGTGATGACATCAAGAACAGCCTTAAGAAAAGGAATAACAGCTTACAAAGTGGTATTACAGTTTAATTAGCGTAATGCGTAAGCGTTCGTCTATCGGCTCAAACTCATTGGGGTTGGGGGTTCATACCATATTCGATGTTCCACGCGTGAGGAAAGGAATTGACTCTCCTACCTTCTGCACACTTGGAGGAAGAAATAAGAAGTAAGTGACTGGCTCTCCATAACTTAAAGTATGGTGTAATAAACTACACAATATTCTCACCGTCCTATAAATTACAATAGGGACCCTCGCCGGTGCTACGGAGTTCGCGCACTGCCGCTGAGATACTCCTACACATACTGCAAAACTGCCAGCGGTTAGCAGCCCTGAGAAAAGAAACTTGGCCCGATAACATATAGCATCGCGAGAAGCTGTACGGAGGGACGGAGTTTCTAAAAGCAACAGTAACGTTCATGATACAATTTGGTTTATCAGTCTATTCGGAGGCCTTTGCGATCCTGCACATGGTGTGGAAGTCCGCTGCCATCTCCACGAAAACAAAGCTCAGGATTTTCAGCTCAAATGTGAAGTCGGTGTTGCTGTATGGCTCGGAAACTTGGCGAGTCACTAGGGCAAATACAAATAAGATCCAGACCTTTGTCAACGGATGTTTGCGGCGGATTCTCAGATTGAAATGGTATGATAGAGTTACAAACACGGATCTGTGGATAAGAACAGGGCAGGAACCTATGATGACACAGGTCAAGAGAAGAAGATGGCGATGGATAGGCCATACCTTGCGGAAGACACAGTCGAGTGTCACTAGACAGGTGCTCGAGTGGAACCCGCAGGGAAAACGAAAAAGAGGACGCCCTAAGCAGACTTGGAGACGAGGTCTTACTGAGGAGCTGAAGAGTGCTCAATTGACCTGGGAGACCATAAAAATAACAGCCAGAGACCGAGAAGAGTGGCTAACAACTGTTGAGGCCCTATGCTCCACGAGGAGCGGAGAGGATTAATGATGAATGAGTCTATTCGGGGATCGCGAGAGATACTCCTACGTCACAAAGAGATCTGAGCACACATTGTTCCTCACAGAAGTGCAATGATGACGGTCCTATCAATCATCCTATAATCTGAAATAACTACATTTTTTTAAAGTTTAGATTCTTCCAAATATTTCAAGGTGTCCATATCTTGCCGGGGCTCGGAAGGGATCAAAGAATAGTACCACTGCCACCTACAATGCATGTCGTAAGAGGCGACTGAGGTAGGGGCCTAGAGATGCTACCCTAGTAAATAAAAAGCGTTCCAGAAATGGGATATCTGACCTACTTGTAGGCGCATAACTGGCACAATTTACAACCGCTCTTAGGCTCAGATCATATATCAATCACAAAGAGTGGCTAACAAGTGGTCGATATGGAGCGTGTGAAGAAGAATAAGAAGATATTGTAAGCATTTCACAGAAGCTAGATTTTGTAGAAAATGTTTCTTAAGTAGGCTCATAACTGGCACAACGTACAACCGTTCATCGGCTCAGATCACATAACAATAAAAAAAAGAGCGGTTAATAGATGAAATGCCAATCACAATGAGAGCCACTATAGCGTAGTTGTTAGTAAACTCGCTTCGCAAGGCTGGTGGTCTGGGTTCAGCTCCCGTAATGCGCGTGGAATTTTTCCGAAAGACGGCTCTCAGGTCGATCCAGCCTCAACTGGGTACCAGAAATGTTCTGGGAAGGTAAAGGCGGCCGGCGTGATGCTGACCACATCACCCATCGTTTGCCGACGGTAAATGAAAAATACAGTCCTAACACTGTATTGTCCTATATATCAAAAGGTATGATAGGGTTTCTTTACTTTTTTTTCACAATGAATGGTTAACAAGTGGTCACTGTAGCAATCGAGGGAAAAGAGGATATTTCAAGTATTTTACAGTAAATCTTAGTTGTAGAAAAACAAACAAAATGTTTCATGAAATCATAAAAAAAGCTTCTTACCGTTTGATAACTGGTTACTCTGGATGGTTGCCGCCCGTACATCACGCAGTAGGAGTGTTGATGAAGTTAAATAGCATAAGGTAGAGGTGTATAGCTGACTATAGCTCACGTATGGCACGTGATTGTCTCAGCCTGGTTATAGAAAGTGTCCGATGTTATCAGCGATTCATTGGTTGTTGGTTACAGGATGTCTTATGTTATTCTGGAGATGGACATATAATTCAATGTAGATGTTAGTAACATAAAGGTAGAAATATAATATAGATGTTAGTAACCCTCTCTCTCTTTAGCCTGTTACGCCCCTGGCGTTTAGGGCAGCAACAAACGTACACCATTCTTCCTGTTCATGGCCTTCCTCTGTATTGTGTTCCAGCTATGATTCATTTCCTTCAGCTCTTGCTCTATCGTTCTCCTCCAGGTTGTCTTGGGTCTTCCACGCTTTCGCCTACCCTCTGGAGTCCATCTCAGTGCAGTTTTCGTGTCGGAGCCAGTCTCCATGCGCATCACATGTCCAATCCATCTCCAGCGTCGTCTTCGGATGATAGTGCCCATATTCTCTTGTTGGCATCGTGCAAGCAATTCTTGATTCGAGATAGTAGTCGGCCAGTACACGCGTAAGATTTTTCGCAGACAAGTTGTATGAAAGGCGGAGAGTCTGGACATATCCTGTTCTGTCATTCTCCAGCATTCCGATCCGTACAGCATAGTTGACAGCACACAGCTGTTATAGATACTTGTCAGTAACAGGAAGGTAGAAATATAATATAGATGTTAGTAACATGAAGGTAGAAATATAATGTAGATGTTAGTAATATGAAGGTAGAAATATAATATAGATGTCAGTAACATGAAGGTAGAAATATAATATAGATGTCAGTAACATGAAGGTGGAAATATAATGTAGATGTTAGTAACAGGAAGGTGGAAATATAATATAGATGTTAGTAACATGAAGGTAGAAATATAATGTAGATGTTAGTAACATGAAGGTAGAAATATAATGTAGATGTTAGTAACATGAAGGTAGAAATATAATGTAGATGTTAGTAACATGAAGGTGGAAATATAATATAGATGTTAGTAACATGAAGGTAGAAATATAATGTAGATGTTAGTAACATGAAGGTAGAAATATAATGTAGATGTTAGTAACATGAAGGTAGAAATATAATATAGATGTTAGTAACAGGAAGGTGGAAATATAATATAGATGTTAGTAACATGAAGGTAGAAATATAATATAGATGTTAGTAACAGGAAGGTAGAAATATAATATAGATGTTAGTAACATGAAGGTGGAAATATAATATAGATGTTAGTAACATGAAGGTAGAAATATAATGTAGATGTCAGTAACATGAAGGTAGAAATATAATATAGATGTTAGTAACAGGAAGGTGGAAATATAATATAGATGTCAGTAACAGGAAGGTGGAAATATAATATAGATGTCAGTAACAGGAAGGTGGAAATATAATATAGATGTTAGTAACATGAAGGTGGAAATATAATATAGATGTTAGTAACATGAAGGTAGAAATATAATGTAGATGTCAGTAACATGAAGGTAGAAATATAATGTAGATGTTAGTAACATGAAGGTAGAAATATAATGTAGATGTTAGTAACATGAAGGTAGAAATATAATATAGATGTCAGTAACAGGAAGGTAGAAATATAATGTAGATGTTAGTAACAGGAAGGTGGAAATATAATATAGATGTTAGTAACATGAAGGTAGAAATATAATGTAGATGTTAGTAACATGAAGGTAGAAATATAATGTAGATGTTAGTAACATGAAGGTAGAAATAGAATGTAGATGTTAGTAACATGAAGGTAGAAATATAATATAGATGTTAGTAACATGAAAGTGGAAATATAATATAGATGTCAGTAACATGAAGGTAGAATTATAATGTAGATGTTAGTAACATGAAGGTGGAAATATAATGTAGATGTTAGTAACATGAAGGTAGAAATATAATATAGATGTTAGTAATAGTAAGATGGAAAGATAATATAGATGTTAGTAATAGTAAGATGGAAGGATAATATAGATATTAGTAACAGTAAGATGGAAGGATAATATAGATGTTAGTAACAGTAAGATGGAAAGATAATATAGATGTTAGTAATAGTAAGATGGAAAGATAATATAGATGTTAGTAATAGTAAGATGGAAGGATAATATAGATGTTAGTAATAGTAAGATGGAAGGATAATATAGATGTTAGTAATAGGAAGATGGAAAGATAATATAGATGTTAGTAATAGTAAGATGGAAGGATAATATAGATATTAGTAACAGTAAGA
Organism: Arion vulgaris; assembly: GCA_020796225.1. NCBI lineage: Eukaryota > Metazoa > Mollusca > Gastropoda > Stylommatophora > Arionidae > Arion > Arion vulgaris. Next base: position 6,011,818 of record CM036760.1, read on the forward strand.
TGGAAGGATAATATAGATGTTAGTAACAGTAAGATGGAAAGATAATATAGATGTTAGTAATAGTAAGATGGAAAGATAATATAGATGTTAGTAATAGGAAGATGGAAAGATAATATAGATGTTAGTAATAGGAAGATGGAAAGATAATATAGATGTTAGTAATAGTAAGATGGAAAGATAATATAGATGTTAGTAATAGTAAGATGGAAAGATAATATAGATGTTAGTAATAGTAAGATGGAAAGATAATATAGATATTAGTAATAGTAAGATGGAAAGATAATATAGATGTTAGTAACAGTAAGATGGAAAGATAATATAGATGTTAGTAATAGTAAGATGGAAAGATAATATAGATGTTAGTAATAGGAAGATGGAAAGATAATATAGATGTTAGTAATAGGAAGATGGAAAGATAATATAGATGCGAGTAAAAGAAAATATTAGTATGAGATGTTAAATAGTAATTGAGCGAATGAAAAGTTCATTATTAAAGCGAATGGCACTTTGTACGATTTCTAAGATGAGTATGTAAAGAGATTAATTCTGAAATATGAAAAGTGAAGATTCCGTTGTTGTATCATGTAGTTTGGAAATCAATATTGAAAAACAGTAAAGACAATTATTTTTTGCGTTCATGAGGTCGTGGGATGGACTAGATAGAACCTGGTCACTCGGTTCACGTGTACAGTTTATTCAGGAGATTTTTCCGGTTGTTGCTTGAGCTACAAGGTTTGTACTTTGTGCATTAATTTAAGGTTGTGCGTCATTGTTGCGGTGAGGAGTTTAACCATATGGAGAAAATCTGGTACAATGATGTCAATCGTTCACCACTAGATCTTTAGAATATATTTTGCACAATAGGTAATACGGTTGTTAGTTATGTGAGGAACATTAAAATAGCACTCCTGACACGTCCATAGGTGCTCCAATCTCCGTCTCAACAAATCCAGCAGCGTCCAGCGGCCCAACACGCCAGTTCGATGTTGGTTAATCAATCTCTTTGCATATTTGGTATGTCGTTCTTTTCGGGCTTTACCAATATTGATACCCATCTCTCTCAATCTGGTCAGCGAGTAGGATTCACAGCCCCGAAACTCCTCTGTTCGTAACGACTCTCTCAATGCGTTAAGAATGTCATTTCGGTCCATTGCAGCACCCTCTGATATTGTTGCCATGCCAGCAAATCGATCAGCTCGTTGATCACCACTAAGTCCTGCGTGTCCATGGACACATGTTCACGGTCTTCTTCTTCTTTGCGTTCGTTCTTTATGACCAATTTTAGCACTCTTTGTGATATGTTTGATATTTGCTAAGAACGTGTATATGTTGCAAATTGGTTTGGAAGGCCCCCAAACGCATATACTTCTACACGTTTAGGACACATGCATCCGATTTTATGCAAACCTCCTTAGTTGCCTCTTACGACATGTGTGGTAGGTAGCAGTGGCTCTATTCTTTACACCCCAAATTTGGGCCCCGGTAACCATTCGGGCGGTGATGTTCACGGTATTAAATCCGAATTAGTCTTTGCCCAACGACACATGTTCTTTGCCCAACGACACGTGTTCTTTGCCCAACGACACATGTTCTTTGCCCAACGACACATGTTCTTTGCTGTAGTCAACACAACGCAGGTCACCGTTACTTCGCATTGCCCCCGTATGTTACTGCGGTTTACAAGAGGAGAAAAGACTAGTAACACTGCAATCTACAAGGTATGTTAGGTAGTGGCCTAGGGAAGCTATCCTAGTAAATAAAAGGTGTCGCAGAAACCAGATGTGCTGGCCTACTTGTAGGCGCATAACTGGCACAACGTGCAATCGCTCTTAGGCTCAGATCACATACAAATCACAAAGAGTGGTTTAATAAGTGGTCGAAGAAGAAGACTTCATATTGCTTCTCTGGTACTATATTAAGGCTAGTTTGACTTAAGAAATGTTTGTGGTCGGAAAACATGCTTCCAGACTTGAGTTCCGAGACTGAGACTACCCGTTTAAGAATGAAATCAGTGGCGGCTCGTGATCGTTTTTATTAGTGGGGCAAGATACAAGTTTTCGGGAAAATCATGACTTTGGGTTAGATTATATTTTAATTTATTAAATAATAAATACATGTTACACATTATTTTTGGTAGCCCTGTCCCTCAGGCCCTTAATGACGAGCCGCCACTGAATGAAATACAATAACTGTTGGGCACATAACAATTGTCCCCGCTGCTCAAACACCCAAACATAGTCATGACAGTCAAGCGACAGCTGATAAATTGCATACCAACTCTCTGTTATCAATATCAAACATGGTCCCTAACTTAATCCCAAGGGAGAAAGACATGTGAAATTAACTTATTACGAAAAGTTGATAATGTTGCAAAGACGAGATAGATTGAGATATGAGAACATTAGAAATGGCCTTGGAAACACACGATTCCACGAAAATATTAGAAGACAGCAAATACAATATACGGAAATCTACAAATCTAATGTGGTCAGAGCGGATCAGATCAGATCTGAAGAAAACCCAGGGAGTCTGCGGTGATACGTAATAAATGGGCGTTTCAAGACAAAGACACGTATGTATGGAATCATATAAAAGTTAAAGTTAATTGCATATCCTTTACAGGACTTTGCAAATCAACTCCAGCTTTTAACGCTGTTGTGATTTTTCTAGGCATTATTACGTTCAGTAGTTTGCCATTGCTTTCTGAACCGGTGGTGCCATCGTCGTTCTGTAAATATCCAAGCGAAACAATTTGCAACCAAACTGTACGCATCGTGATTCGAACTTAGAACGTCGGGGTTAATAGATCGAGTCACTATCCCCTAAGCCACATACGCCACTATCATATAAGAAAGCAAAAATGAATAATAAAATAATAAAACTAACAAAAATCTAACGTATCGACTATAGGTCGTCTTCAGGGAACATACAGAAACACATAATAAATCCGAAATGAACTTAATCATGGATCTAAATAGGATGGTTACAGATGTAAAATGGTTCATACTTACCTTCCATACCGAGGCGAGGTCAAAACGGTTCGGTCACCTAGTGAGAATGAAACTAGATCTGCCACTATCTCGCGCCTCTAATAACAGACAACATGGATGCAGAACCAGTGGAAGACCAAGAACTAGATGGATAGATAATATCACATATATCCTGCGACACCGAAGACTAAAAACTACAGATGCAACACATCTAGTCCAGGATAGAAAACTGAAACTTAACACGCCGCTTCAAGCACACGTGCATAAGACACGACATGACTGCTGTGCTACTGCTGTTCTACTCTATAATGCTGCAGATAGTGGTCATATAAATATCACAGAATAGATGAAAAAATGAAAGCACTAGTAGAATAACCAAATACAAATTATGACAAATGACGCCCTTTTCTTGCCGGCGCCCTCAAGGGGAGCAAATAATAACACTGTAACCTAAGCGTGTCGTAAGAGGCGACTGAGGTAGGGGCCTAGGGAAGGTACCCTAGTAAATGTTCTGCAGCCATGAAATCGCCATAGAGACGGTTATTTCTATTGTCATACTTAAATTATGCTAGAATTTATCCATTTCTATACTCCTTTCATAATCCCCCATGTGAGTGCGGTTCAATTCCGCGGGCTGGCATAAAAGCCACAGGTTATCCAGATTTACGGTGTTCGTGGCACCGAACCGAAGGGTTTCGGTGTCCATGGCAACGCGCCGAAGAGCTGAAAAAGGGCAAGTGCTTCTGGATCGGGGAAAAATCCCTTTCGTACTATCATAACAACTGTTATAAGAAAGAGAAGATGGAGATATGGTGGACATACCATCAGAAGAAATGATAAAAAAATATAAAAAGAAGGCATTGAAGTAGGAAGTCAATGGTTCAAGAAAGAGAGGATGACCTAGTGAGACCCTGAAGCAAACTTTTCTAAGAGAGGCTAGAAATATCGGTCTCAGTTCTATGGATGAGATCAAGCGAGTTGTCCAGGATAGAGCGGAATGGAGAAATTGCTTGCAGGCCCTATGTAACGTATAACTATACGAGAGGAATTATTATTATATCCTCTTCGTGTCCCATTTGAAACAAAAGGCTTCCCCAAGAGGTTTCCATTGCTGTTGTTCTCTGGCTTTCCTAACAAATCGCTCCTTTGTCTGACTATAATCTTTCAACTTTCTTTCTATAGTTCTTCTGCATGTTTCTTTGACCTTTATTTTACATCCGCTGTCCACGGAAAGCTGTCCTAGCCAATGTCCCTACATGCATACAACATGCAAGACCAACCCGTTTCCATCTTTCTCTTTTAAAGATGATCTACAGTGAAGCACAGTTTCTTCATTTCAAATGTTGCCAGAATAGCGTGCTGGTAGCTATTGTTATGTTTCTGTCATTTGCTGGTGTTCCAGATAATTCCACATCACTGTCTTGGTGCTCCAGATAATTCCACATCACTGTCTTGGTGCTCCAGATAATTCCACATCACTGTCTTGGTGCTCCAGATATTTCCACATGACTGTCTTGGTGTTCCAGATAATTCCACATTACTGTCTTGGTGCTCCAGATAATTCCACATTACTGTCTTGGTGTTCCAGATAATTCCACATTACTGTCTTGGTGCTCCAGATATTTCCACATCACTGTCTTGGTTATCCAGATATTTCTACATCACTGTCTTGGTTATCCAGATATTTCTACATCAGTGTCCTAGTGATCCGAGATATTTCCATATTAGTGTGTATCTACTATAGTTCACTATTCCAATAAAGTTTATAATTCTATCAACTCATCAAGATATTGTATCAAAAGGCAGTATGGAGTATACGTCTAGTAAACTCATGAACTACCTTTATCTTCTTCTGCGTTCTCCCTAGATTGGGATTTCGGATTCTCTAATAAAGACAGCCGTCTGCCTCAGATTATCAGCCACACCACACAGTTTGCCTTGGACGCTAGTGTAAATGGACCACCTCTTTTTTCTCAAGTCTGCATACTGGGGACAGTTCTGTAGGATATAATTCCTATGATGTCTGCTTCCCCGTTTGTGCCGACCTCTTCCAGCAGTAAGTTTTGACCACCCACGTGATGGTAGGTCTGGCATTCTTACTGCATGGCTAAATTTCCGAGGCAGATTGGCGACCGTAGAATCCGTAATCCCATTCATCATTGTGAGGGGTTGTTGCACCATGTTATGCGCCTTACGGCCTGGTGCATCCGTTTTCTGCAAGCATTTGTTTCGGGTTAGCATTCCCTAGCGGACACATGGATCCGATTTCAGCCTAACCTTCTTAGTCGCCTCTTACGACATGCGTGGCAGGTAACAGTGGTTCTATTCTTTACACCCCAAATTTGGGCCCCGGTAACCTCTCGGGCGAACTACTTAAAAAAACCGTTTGTAATCAGATATCCAGTCACTCGCAAATAATAGGTATCATCAATTTCCATCACCGAGGCAAGAAATATCTGACTCAACTGAACAGATGGGCAATGGGAGACAAGGGAAAAGAGGTTTACAGACAAAGGCCAGCCCTAAACTTAATGACAAAATCAATCACCTTACAAAAAGAGACTTAGAGCACCATTTTTTTACTTCGAACCCAACACATTACCCTTAATAAACACATTACACTTAATAAACACATTACCCTTAATAAACACATTAACAGAAATGAACCACAACACACTAAATAGTGTGCGCATCATTATGAAATCGTTCACCACCACCTCTTCAGGTTCCAAGCACTAGATGATGTCAGAAAGATACTCCTTCTTTCAAGGTCAGATAAATGGAACACATTTTACGGAACAAAAGAACAACTTACAAACACATGCAGATACCACTACATAGCATTGGGCCGAAGGGCAAGAGCTCAAATGTCACTGGATAACTGAAGAAGAAGGAGACTCAGTTTCATGGAAGAGATTGATCGATTTACCGAGAACAGAACGGTATGAAAGCTTACTATGTAACGTTTAAGGGTACGAGAGGTATATACATATATATTCACAAGCGTGATTGTGACACCTGCAAGCGTGATCTAACTTCATGCGGGATAGACAAAGAACACTGTGAGCGGATGGTCAAAGACAGGCAAGCATGGCGAGCGGCGGCTCAAAAAGAAATGAAGAAAAACAACATCATATGTGGATGCAAAAGAGAGCACAGAGTGCAGAGAGAACATCCTATGTATCAGCTCCAGTCACCTTTTTTACCTGCAGCAACTGTGGCAAGGATGGCCACTCCAGAATAGGTCATTACAGCCAAAAGAAACATTGTGATTCAGCACAGAACATACTACGTGACGCAAGACCTATTGTCTCCTGAGACAAAGAGGCCAATAATGATGATATGTTCACATGAATGTTATGACTGTTGTCACAGTGCCTTCAATAGTGAAGTTAATAAGATACTGCATTAGGTACTCCGCAGGGCGGAGTGGGGGAGGTCCCATAAAAAAACCCGAAAAGGCTAGAACAGCATTACCCAAAGTGGGCTGCCCCCAGTGGGCGCTGAAGCATTCTAGTGGTGGAGGGGCGATAGTGGATTCAGAAAATTTTGGAGGTGTTCAGGTGATTTGGGGTCGGTGGCTCCTTAATAATAAATATTTTTAAATAAATTATTTTTATGATTTTGCGATTTAATAATCATTTACAATTTGAATTCTGCATTCTAATTCATCTTTTGTCCGTCTTAAACGAACCATTTTTTTCATCAATTTTCTATTTCATGCATACAATCATTGATCATGCATTACATAAGTATATATCAATTTTCTATGTCAAAGAGAAAATAGAGAATGTATATCTGTGGGAAGACAGCGTTTGTAAACTGTTATAATGTGGAGGTGGCGTTACAGAGTTTCTGTTGTGCGAAGTGGGCTGTGGGCCGAACAAGTTTGGGAATCTATGGGCATAGAATTATAACATTACAATAGAGTATGATCAAGACATTTTCAAAGTGTCTACTAAATCGATGTATTTTTTGTAGTAATTATTTATAGATTGTTAGTATATTTCACTCTTTTCATTATTTATGCAATCCTCCTTCTTCTTCTTCTTCTTCTTCGAACGCTCATATCGACTACTTGTTAACCACTCTAAGGGATATGTATGTGATCTGAGCCTAAGAGCGATTGAACGTTGCGTCAGTTATGCGTTTACAAGTAGGCCAGCACATCCGATTTCTGCAACGCTTTTATTACTAGGTGGCATCCCTAGGCCTCTACCTTATGCACCTATTACGACATGTCTTGTAGATCGCAGTGGTATTGTTCTTTGTTTCCCTTGTGGGCCCCGGCACCACTTGTGCGTCTTCCCTACTACACATGCATAGTAAATAATCTTTCTTGTCTATCACATCAAGTATAACTCATTATGTGGTTTATCCGTCCTAGCATACTCAATAGTTTCTATTGTCTAGCACACTAAATGGTCTCTTCTGTCTAGCCAACTAAGTAGTCTCTCCTGTCTAGCCAACTAAGTAGTCTCTGCTGTCTAGCCAACTAAGTAGTCTCTTCTGTCTAGCCAACTAAGTAGTCTCTGCTGTCTAGCCAACTAAGTAGTCTCTGCTGTCTAGCCAACTAAGTAGTCTCTTCTGTCTAGCCAACCAAATAGTCTCTTCTGTCTAGCCAACTAAGTAGTCTCTGCAGTCTAGCCAACTAAGTAGTCTCTCCTGTCTAGCCAACTAAGTAGGCTCTCCTGTCTAGCCAACTAAGTAGTCTCTGCTGTCTAGCCAACTAAGTAGTCTCTTTTGTCTAGCCAACTAAGTAGTCTCTTCTGTCTAGCCAACTAAGTAGTCTCTTCTGTCTAGCCAACTAAGTAGTCTCTTCTGTCTAGCCAACTAAGTAGTCTCTCTCGTCTAGCCAACTAAGTAGTCTCTCCCGTCTAGCCAACTAAGTAATCTCTCCCGTTTAGCCAACTAAGTAGTCTCTCCCGTCTAGCCAACTAAGTAGTCTCTCCCGTCTAGCCAACTAAGTAATCTCTTCCGTTTAGCCAACTAAGTAGTCTCTCCCGTCTAGCCAACTAAGTAATCTCTCCCGTTTAGCCAACTAAGTAGTCTCTCCCGTCTAGCCAACTAAGTAGTCTCTCCCGTCTAGCCAACTAAGTAATCTCTCCCGTTTAGCCAACTAAGTAGTCTCTCCCGTCTAGCCAACTAAGTAGTCTCTCCCGTCTAGCCAACTAAGTAGTCTCTCCCGTCTAGCCAACTAAGTAGTATCTCCTGTCTAGCCAACTAAGTATTCTCTCCCGTCTAGCCAACTAAGTATTCTCTCCCGTCTAGCCAACTAAGTAGTATCTCCCGTCTAGCCAACTAAGTAGTCTCTTCTGTCTAGCCCATTAGGTAGTCTTGTGCCTAGCACACTGAGTTAGAAAGTCTTCCATATTTCATTATGTACTCTCTCCTAGTATATACGTATTTCTTTCTAGTACACAGGTAATCTCTTCCAGTACACAGGTAATATCTTCCAGTACACAGGTAATCTCTTCCAGTACACAGGTAATCTCTTCCAGTACACAGGTAATCTCTTCCAGTACACAGGTAATCTCTTCCACTACACAGGTAATCTCTTCCAGTACACAGGTAATCTCTTCCAGTACACAGGTAATCTCTTCCAGTACACAGGTAATCTCTTCCAGTACACAGATAATCTCTTCTAGTACACAGGTAATCTCTTCTAGTACACAGGTAATCTCTTCCAGTACACAGGTAATCTCTTCCAGTACACAGATAATCTCTTATAGTACACAGATAATCTCTTCTAGTACACAGGTAATCTCTTCTAGTACACAGGTAATCTCTTCTAGTACACAGATAATCTCTTCCAGTACACAGGTAATCTCTTCTAGTACACAAGTAATCTCTAATAGTACTTAGGTAATCTCATCAAGTACATAGGTAGTCTCTTCTGGTATATAGGTAACTACTCTAGTACACGCGTAGTCTCGTCTACAACATCTTACGGTACAGGATCTTTTAGTACATAGGTTATTTCACAAAGTACATTCTTAGCCTATCCTAGCTCACGATTAGATGTACGCATTGTACACATAGTTTCTAACAGTAGATAAATTAGTAGGCTTATACTGAAGGACATTCTATGCCAACTATTGTTTTTTTTTTTAAAAAGCGTATGTTACATACTAGCAAATATCAACACCACATATGTATATATACACCAGTACTTACATATATTTGACATCCAGAACATTTGATTGAAGTACCAAAGCAACAGTGCCGTTAGCAATATGGAAGAGAAGCTCTGTTTACGATACTTAGCTAAACGAGGTACTTTTAACGCTACAGCACATTACGAAAAAAAAACTGCACAAGGTTAACACGCTACACACGAAAAAGGACGAATGAACGTAGATGATGGCACACTACACGATCCTTTCAGACATTATTCGTTGGCTGTATTTTACCTAGGAAACCATCCGATCTTGTTTTTCTCCTTTCTTTTTATTGACTTTCTTTCTTTGTTTCTTTCTTGGCTACCCGTCTAAGAGATACGGTCACCCCGAAAAATCGCATAGGGAAAACCAGAGGCGGATCGCAGAAAGCGGTTCGAATGGGCAAATGAATTATTATATAAAAAGGAATTTTATTTTAATTTTGTTAGTTGTACAGAAGACAAGATTGCTGACAGAAGAACAAGAAAGGAAAATTACCTCCTGTGAAATGAGATGGTTGAGGAAAGCAGTAAATGAAACAAGAAGAGACCATATAAGAAATGAGGAAATTAGACGAACAGTCGGAACAACACCTGCTATTAGATTTATTGAAAATCAGAGACTCAAATGGTTTGGCCACTTGGTCAGAATGAACCTGAATACACCAGTTGCAAGAGCATGCAACCTGAAAATGGAATCATCAAGAGGAAAGGGTAGATCAAGAAAAAGATGGATTGATGGAGTTAAAGACATCTTAAATCTCCACAATACCACAGCATATCAAGCGACCGATCTTGCACTATCTCGGAAACCACCGATCATCAGTTAAACCTGCTACGCCTAACGACAAAAATGCAGAGAATGATAAAAGAAAGAATAGAGTAGATATTGCTTTTCTTTTGATGTCATGTTCCAGTTAAGTTTTTTAATATACTATATTAACAAGAAAGCCACGTCACTTATCTTTGTTGAACTGGTTCGGAATTAATTTTTCGTGTCTTAAATGTATACAATACAACATAATTTTGATATTATTAGCGAAGTAAATCTTAAACTCCACACGATTCCCACACGAAGTATATTTAAAAAGTAAAAATGTGATGTAATCTTGATTCGTCACGAAAGTGTCACGGATCTCTTGTTGCCGCAGTGTCCTAGAGTAAGAGAACATTTATGTAATAACATATACAGTAGGTGAAACTGACAACCGAATAGTACAGCTTTCAACTAATTCGTATTCTGGGCAAGGTAGGTATCTGATGCGCATCTGATGAAAGGACCGTTGCAGCGGTTGTTAGCGCTAACTGCATCCTTAGAAACATATCTTATATTTGACAAAAATTAGTCCAAAGACGGAGAATTTACTTCATCCCTGTCGGCAGAGATGACATGCCATCCGCTGAGAGCATTTCACAAAACGCGAACTCCTTAGCTCCTGCAACAATCCTAGGGGTCTCATGAACAACTTGAACATGTGTTTCGGTCCGGATTGGAACTCATAACGTTCAGTACGACATGCCATTGAGACCCTTAGTTATTAGATTGTTGAAAGTTAAGTTCAGCTTTAAGAAATATGGAAAATATATATGTTTGTATCATATTCTATGATCTATGCTGCTAAGATTGTTGCTAAGATTGTTGCATTCATCGACGTGCTCGTTTCCCTTACCGACCTGATTGCTGTATTCATTTCTATGATTGCTGCATTCAGTGATATGATTGATGTATTTACTGCTATGATTGTTGCACTCAATGATATTATTGTTGCACTCATTGCTATGATAGTTACATTCCCTGATATGATTGTTGCACTCAGTGATATGATTGTTGCACTTAGTGATATGATTGTTGCACTCAGTGATATGATTGTTGCATTCACTGCTATATGATAGTTGCATTCAACGACATTATCGTTGCACACAGCAATGATTGTTGCAATTACAACAAGGAATGTTACATTCATTGTAATGACTGCTTTTCCCCGCAATGATTGTTACCATAACTGCTAGGATTGTACACTCACTCTAGTAGTGCTACCTTCATTTCTAGGATTGTACACTCACTCTAGTAGTGTTACCTTCATTTCTAGGATTGTACACTCACTCTAGTAGTGTTACCTTCATTTCTAGGATTGTACACTCACTCTAGTAGTGCTACCTTCATTTCTAGGATTGTACACTCACTCTAGTAGTGTTACCTTCATTTCTAGGATTGTACACTCACTCTAGTAGTGTTACCTTCATTTCTAGGATTGTACACTCACTCTAGTAGTGTTACCTTCATTTCTAGGATTGTACACTCACTCTAGTAGTGTTACCTTCATTTCTAGGATTGTACACTCACTCTAGTAGTGTTACCTTCATTTCTAGGATTGTACACTCACTCTAGTAGTGTTACCTTCATTTCTAGGATTGTACACTCACTCTAGTAGTGTTACCTTCATTTCTAGGATTGTACACTCACTCTAGTAGTGTTACCTTCATTTCTAGGATTGTACACTCACTCTAGTAGTGTTACCTTCATTTCTAGGATTGTACACTCACTCTAGTAGTGTTACCTTCATTTCTAGGATTGTACACTCACTCTAGTAGTGTTACCTTCATTTCTAGGATTGTACACTCACTCTAGTAGTGTTACCTTCATTTCTAGGATTGTACACTCACTCTAGTAGTGTTACCTTCATTTCTAGGATTGTACACTCACTCTAGTAGTGTTACCTTCATTTCTAGGATTGTACACTCACTCTAGTAGTGTTACCTTCATTTCTAGGATTGTACACTCACTCTAGTAGTGTTACCTTCATTTCTAGGATTGTACACTCACTCTAGTAGTGTTACCTTCATTTCTAGGATTGTACACTCACTCTAGTAGTGTTACCTTCATTTCTAGGATTGTACACTCACTCTAGTAGTGTTACCTTCATTTCTAGGATTGTACACTCACTCTAGTAGTGTTACCTTCATTTCTAGGATTGTACACTCACTCTAGTAGTGTTACCTTCATTTCTAGGATTGTACACTCACTCTAGTAGTGTTACCTTCATTTCTAGGATTGTACACTCACTCTAGTAGTGTTACCTTCATTTCTAGGATTGTACACTCACTCTAGTAGTGTTACCTTCATTTCTAGGATTGTACACTCACTCTAGTAGTGTTACCTTCATTTCTAGGATTGTACACTCACTCTAGTAGTGTTACCTTCATTTCTAGGATTGTACACTCACTCTAGTAGTGTTACCTTCATTTCTAGGATTGTCATAACTGTTAGGATTGTACACTCACTCTAGTAGTGTTACCTTCATTTCTAGGATTGTTATCCTCACTGCACGATCGGTGCCACGACTGTTATATTTTGTATCCCGCCTGTTACACTGCCATACTTGTTTCAGTAACTGTTGTGAGTCGTGTGACAGTAACTGTTATGTCAGTTATATTCAATGTTACACCAGTTACCATCACCGATTTAACAGTTAACATTAGTCCTATGTCATCTGCCATTACTACTGTCCATTGTATAACTCATTCTCTTATCTCTAATCCTGTTTTGTCTCACAGCGTCAGGATAAGAAGAGATTTCTAGAACGAGACCTTGTGTGCGCTTCATAAATAGTGTCTTTCGTCGCCTCTATCATCTCTGAGGTTCACATTTTGTATGGCCGGCATTTTGCTTTGTAACCATTGTATTGGAGCAACATTGCTCTTTGAGGTGCACTATCTGTTAGTAATCTGCTTTTGTGGCCGAACCATTTAATTTGCTGTTTCTTGATGAAGTTCAGTATTGATGTTGTACCCACTTTTTCCTGTCTTCTTTTCTCAGCCGGTCTATTTGTGTTACGCACTCTGCGTAGACACTTCATCTCTGTCGTGACTAGTTTTCTTCTATCATGTGATGTCAACGTCCAGGTTTGGCACTGATAGCATGATGTGTATAACTCCTGTTGCAATTCTCCCATTAAGTTATACTACCATCTTTAACCCTTTCGCTGCTACATACTTTCCGAAGGCTGAGCTAAAAATAGCTACTTTTGTTTCTAGGTCACAAACGTGAATGTACGCCTATAGCAGTGACAGTAGAAATGTATAACGTGTTAATACGTGTTTAGCCCACAGAGGAAAGATAATAACAGACGTGTTAATGCGTCTTTAGAAGTGAATGGGAAAAACGTATATATACGTCCTTAGCAGCTAAAGGGTTAATATTATTGCGATGTACGAAAATCAGCAAATCGAAGGTGATTAGATCAGATCAGATCGGGAGAAAATAGTTTGATTGGCCGTGGCAATACTGAGCAAATAGGCGATTGAACGGAAACAGGTATAAGTCAGTATTACATAAGATAGTGACAAATTAATTATAAAATATTAAAATAAACAACACTCGACGTTTCGATGCTTAGACCTTTATCAAGAACAAACATGTACACAAACAACTTATATTTTATCATTAATTTTTCACTATCTTATGTAATACTGCCTATATCTGTCTTAGTTCAATCGCCCATCTTTAATATTACCATCGATGCTACTATAACATTCATTGTTACCATAATGAAACTGTACCCATCCATAAGATATAACTTTTCACTACCACGATCATTTCGTTTATAGATTCGCCCCTGTCGTTTCTGGCAGTATACTTCCCTTGCTGGCCACTGCTTCACCTGAAACGTACATCATCCCGAGTATCAACAACTGAGTTCATGTGTCAGACATAGGCTATGTTCATAATATGAATATTTGAAGGAGTTTCTTAATTTATATCTGTTGTTTTGAATGATTAGTTTGCCAGTGTGTTATCGGGGACCGCAAGGGAACTCACGACCGTCAGAACACAAGGCAAACGGCTTGACTTTGCAAGCGTCCAACATATATAAATATATATTAGTTAAAAAAATAAGGGAATATCATAACAGGTGGTAGTTTTAAAAAGACGATGTTAGAACTGTATTTTTTTTTAAAATACCAACGATGCATGATGGGTAATGTGGTCTCATCAGGTCGGCCGCCATTACCTTCCATGCGTTCTTTGATATTCAAATGAAGTTGCAATGACCTGCTATTCCGGTGAAAATAAAATACCCCATAAAACTGGAGAAATTGATTCTGGTACCAAGTGCCTAGAATTAAGTATACTAAGCACTACGCTATCTCGGCTGTTATATATATATATATATATATATATATATATATATATATATATAGCTTCTTCTTCTTTGCTTTCGTTCTTTACGACCAATTTTAATCACTCTTTGTGATATGTTTGATCTTTGCCAAGAACGTGTATACGTTGCACATTGGTTTGGTAGGCCCCTAAACGCATAGACTTCTACATGTTTAGGACACGTGCATCCGATTTCAGCCAAACCTCCTTAGACGCCTCTTACGAAATGCATGGCAGGTAACAGTGGTTCTATTCTTTACACCCCAGATTTGGGCCCCGGTAACCACTCGGGCGATATATATATATATATATGTATATTCTGGTTAACCACTAGTAAAATATGTTATAAGATTGAGAAGATGGAAATATGTTGGGCATACCTTGAGAAGAAATGATCAAAGAATATCAAAGCAGGCATTGAAATGTGAGGGAAAGGGTCTCAAGAAAGAGAGGACGCCACAAGGAAACCCTGACACGAACTTTGCTGAGAGAGGCAAGAAATATCGGTCTCTGTTCAATGGAAGAGATTGAGCGAGTTTCCCAGGACAGAGCGCTATGGATAAATTACGCGCAGGCCCTATGTAACGTATAACGGTACGAGATGTATATATATATATATATATATCCTCTACGTGTCCCTGTTACACATAAGACTTTTGATATATTGATTTTTATTTGTGCCCTATATATATAATTGACCCATATACAGACACGCGAGGAAAGTGATAAAAGAAACTTCATGCGACATAACAAATAAATCATTATCTATTTTCTATCCTCAGGGGGAAGATGTAGTTGGCTGACCACTCTTGGCGTTGAGCTTAGTGATGGGAGCTTTAATTTGCGTTCTAGGACCAGATGAGTCGCCTTTGTTGTGTTATATCCGTGTTTATGTAGTGTGGTCTTGATATTGTTTATCCATCTTTTCTTGGTCTTCCCTTAGCTCTAGTACCCGATCTCTTTTTATTGTATGCTGTTATTGGTGGTTGGTTGTATTTCATTCTCATTAAATGTCCAAACCACTGCATTTGTTGTATATCGATGTATTCGGTGCATGAAGTTATGCCCACTCGTCTTCTGATGTACAATAAATTATAATTTTTTAAATGTCTCGTATACATTTCAGAGTTTAGGGTATAAAGTATCTGTCCCCGTGCAGGGCAGTAGGTAGGAGGGACAATTCCTTTGATCAAGTGTGGAACGTCGAGTGTGAGATTTATTCTTCTTCTTTTTCAGCGATATCTGGTCATGTGCTTAATTTACTGTGGACCACAAACTGGGCAGTCAGCTTCAGGTCTGTCAGGTTTCCTTCTTCAGCGATATCTGGTCATGTGCTTAATTTAGTGTGGACCACAAACTGGGCAGTCAGCTTCAGGTCTGTCAGGTTTCCTTCTTCAGCGATATCTGGTCATGTGCTTAATTTACTGTGGACCACAAACTGGGTAGTCAGCTTCAGGTCTGTCAGGTTTCCTTCTTCAGCGATCTCTGGTCATGTGCTTAATTAACTGTGGACCACAAACTGGGTAGTCAGCTTCAGGTCTGTCAGGTTTCCTTCTTCAGTGATATCTGGTCATGTGCTTAATTTACTGTGGACCACAAACTGGGCAGTCAGCTTCAGGTCTGTCAGGTTTCCTTCTTCAGCGATCTCTGGTCATGTGCTTAATTTACTGTGGACCACAAACTGGGTAGTCAGCTTCAGGTCTGTCAGGTTTCCTTCTTCAGCGATATCTGGTCATGTGCTTAATTTACTGTGGACCACAAACTGGGCAGTCAGCTTCAGGTCTGTCAGGTTTCCTTCTTCAGCGATATCTGGTCATGTGCTTAATTTACTGTGGACCACAAACTGGGCAGTCAGTTTCAGGTCTGTCAGGTTTCCTTCTTCAGCGATATCTGGTCATGTGCTTAATTTACTGTGGACCACAAACTGGGTAGTCAGCTTCAGGTCTGTCAGGTTTCCTTCTTCAGCGATATCTGGTCATGTGCTTAATTTACTGTGGACCACAAACTGGGTAGTCAGCTTCAGGTCTGTCAGGTTTCCACACAGCTTATTTTTCAGGTCGACTGGGTGTGGCCACATGTTGCTTCTCAGCTCACCCAGGAGATTACAGTCTTGCAGGACATGCTCTAGTGTCTGTTCCGCCTGCTGACACTGGCAGAGAGCTGTTTGAGAGTGTGAAATTGAACCTATAACTTACGTATGTCCTATCCGTTCAGCGAAAAATATATGCATTATGCTAATTCGTCAATACAAGGTTAAATTCAAGTAGAAGGTGTTTGAGTTATTCAGGGTGTTCATTTTTAAAAGCAGCCCCAGTGATAAATGGAAATTTGTCAGGTACGCATTGCATCTATTTACTATTTAAACCGGTTCTGACTAGCTTGTCCTACGTCATATTTGTTCATCGCCCCTTCCCGCACTACAATTACACACCATCACACAACCTTGACCTGTACTACGTCATAACTGAACCTTCTCATTTCCATACATATATGCCAGATTAGCTCTATTCACAAGCTGTTTTTAAGTTGAACACCCTGTAGAATAGTTATGCTCTCTAGTTTGAGATATCGTCCAGAATAGAAGTAAGACGTCAGCTACAGCCCCCTGTAGTCATGAGTCCGCTCAGCTCAAGTGAAAATTCTCTTAAATCAGATCACATACATCACGTGATATTTAAATTTCAATATTGTTAGATAAATATAAAATCATTTAAAAAAACGACATTGCCTGGGACCTAGGTAAACAAGATTTTATTATGCCATAAACAGACTTTAATGGATAGACGGACGGACAGACAGACAGACAGACAGACAGACAGGCAGACATATAGATAGATAGATAGATAGATTAGACAGACAGACGGACAGACGGACGCACGGACGCACAGACGCACAGACAGACAGACAGAGAGAGGCACAGAGAGAGGCGCAGAGAGAGGCAGACAGACAGAGAGAGGCGCAGAGAGAGGCGCAGAGAGAGGCGCAGAGAGAGGCGCAGAGAGAGGCGCAGAGAGAGGCACAGAGAGAGGCGCAGAGAGAGGCGCAGAGAGAGGCGCAGAGAGAGAGGCAGAGAGAGATAAATAGATAAGATAGATTAGATTAGATAGGTAGGTAGGTCGTTAGGTAGGTAGGTAGGTAGATATATAGACAGATAGACAGATAGAGAGATAGACAGACAGAGAGATAGAAAGGTGGATAGATAACCAGATAGACAGATAGAGGCATACACCAAATAGAAATACAACACAGCTTGTTAGGGAGGCAATAGCCTAATAACACACTAACTGGTATGAGCTACCATAGACTGACAGCTTGACATAGTTACCTGTGTGAGTACTCTAGGCTAAGGGAAGAAGAAAGAAGCTAGAGAAAACACAAAAAATAAATGTATAAAGAAAGTACTGCAGTAGAAAGAAAGGAATGAAGTGATAAAGCAGTGATCTGGAAGCAGGGCAGCTCAAAGATAGCATCTTGGTATATTCATAGTGTTTTTTATTTTGTCCCTCGTCTTACTATTTAGTTGATGTCTTTTTTTTCTGCCGTGAGTCATGTCTGGAGTCAGCCTTTACTGACTTACCTATTCGCCCGTGAGGTGCAGGAACCCTTAACCCTTTCGCTGCTAAATACTTTCTGAAGGCTGATCTAAAAATAGCTACTCTTTGTTTCTAGGTCACTAACGTGAATGTACGCCTATAGCAGTGACAGTAGCAATGTATAACGTGTTAACACGTCTTTAGCCCACAGAAGAGAGATAATAACAGACGTGTTAATGCGTCTTTAGAAGTGAATGGGGACAACGTATATATACGTCCTTAGCAGCTAAAGGGTTAAGGGAAGAATAGAATAGTACCACTGCGACCTACACGACATGTCGTAAGACGCGAATGATGTAGGGACTAAGGAAGCTACCTAGTGAATAAAAGCAACGCATAAATCGGATGTGCTGGGCTATCTGTAGGTGCATAACTGGCACAACGTACAATAGTTCTTAGGCTCAGGTCACATACAAATCACAAAGAATAGTTAACAAGTGGTCGATATGGAGCGTTCAACGAAGACTTTCTTATTACTTTCGTTTGCTACTTTATGAGTCTCTGTAGCAACAAGAGGTCGATATGGAGCGTTCAAAGAAGACTTTCTTATTACTTTCGTATGCTACTTTATGAGTCTCTGTAGCATAGAGGCTAGGTGCTCTCTGTAGCGTAGAGGTTAGTTGCCAAAGGTAACTGGTTCGCTCCCTCGTGGAGCCATCGGGATATTTTTCCAGTAGACCTTGATCTCAGTGTAGATGAGATCGAGTTCCTAGTCCTATCGTATTAATCAATCAAGTACCATGCCGGCGTAGTCGATCATGTCTCTTCACAATTCTCTCTGCTTGGTGCATGTAATCAGTTCGGATGTCGATCTTGTGTCGAACCATGATATCAGGCCATCCAGCATCTTCTCCCTCTGTCTTCCGTTATCTCTCCTTCCCTTAATTTTACCCGTTGTTATCAAATGTTCTAAACCTTCTCTCCGCATTATATGTCTGAAGAACCTTGATTGTCTGATTCTTATTCTTTTAATAAGGTTTCTTTGTGTGCAGGCCTGATTAAAAACCTCCTCATTTGTTTTCTTAGCTGTCCATGGAATTTTCAGCATTCTTCTGTAAAACCATATCTCTGTAGCTTTCAATGATCGTATAGATTGTTTATTCGTTGTCCATGATTCGCTGCCATACAGAAGTATTGGATCAATATAGCACTGTAGTATTCGTTGTCGCAATGTGATTTGTAGTATACGAACGATAAAACGTAGGTCCAGTGTTTAATTTGAACACTAAGAGAACACTTGTCAGTTCAAAATCGAGAAGAGAAGGCTGAAAAGCTGAGAGCTACTGTAGGATAGTGGTTAGAGCTACTGTAGGATAGGGGTTAGAGCTACTGCAGAATAGTGGTTAGAGCTACTGTAGGATAGTGGTTAGAGCTACTGTATGATAGTGGCTAGAGCTACTGTAGGATAGTGATTAGAGTTACTGTAGGATAGTGGTTAGAGCTACTGTATGATAGTGGTTAGAGATACTGTAGGATAGTGGTTAGAGCTACTGTAGGATAGTGGTTAGAGCTACTGTAGGATAGTGGTTAGAGCTACTGTAGGATAGTGGTTAGAGCTACTGTAGGATAGTGGTTAGAGCTACTGTAGGATAGTGGTTAGAGCTACTGTAGGATAGTGGTTAGAGCTACTGTAGGATAGTGGTTAGAGCTACTGTAGGATAGTGGTTAAAGCTACTGCAGAATAGTGGTTAGAGCTACTGTAGGATAGTGGTTAGAGATACTGTAGGATAGGGGTTAGAGCTACTGCAGAATAGTGGTTAGAGCTACTGTAGGATAGTGGTTAGAGCTACTGTAGGATAGTGGTTAGAGCTACTGTAGGATAGTGGTTAGAGCTACTGTAGGATAGTGGTTAGAGCTACTGTAGGATAGTGGTTAGAGCTACTGTATGATAGTGGTTAGAGCTACTGTATGATAGTGGTTAGAGATACTGTAGGATAGTGGTTAGAGCTACTGTAGGATAGTGGTTAGAGCTACTGTATGATAGTGGTTAGAGCTACTGTAGGATAGTGGTTAGAGCTACTGTAGGATAGTGGTTAGAGCTACTGTAGGATAGTGGTTAAAGCTACTGTAGGATAGTGGTTAGAGCTACTGTAGGATAGTGGTTAGAGCTACTGTAGGATAGTGGTTAGAGCTACTGTAGGATAGTGGTTAGAGCTACTGTAGGATAGTGGTTAGAGCTACTGTAGGATAGTGGTTAGAGCTACTGTGGGGTAGTGGTTAGAGCTACTGTAGGATAGTGGTTAGAGCTACTGTAGGATAGTGGTTAGAGCTACTGTAGGATAGTGGTTAGAGCTACTGTAGGATAGTGGTTAGAGCTACTGTATGATAGTGGTTAGAGCTACTGTATGATAGTGGTTAGAGCTACTGTAGGATAGTGGTTAGAGCTACTGTAGGATAGTGGTTAGAGCTACTGTAGGATAGTGGTTAGAGCTACTGTATGATAGTGGTTAGAGCTACTGTATGATAGTGGTTAGAGCTACTGTATGATAGTGGTTAGAGCTACTGTATGATAGTGGTTAGTTTACTGGCTTCCTAGACTTGTGGTCTTTGATTTGAAATAGCGAAGTTGGAGTGGGACACGTTACAACCTTACAAGGTTCTTGGGTCGAGCAGCTTGAATTAGAAACAAGAAAAACACTGGGAGGTAAAGGTGTCCGGCGTATTGTTGACCATACCGCCCGTGTTGTGCCGTTTTCAGCAAGGAAGCAAAGAATAGTACCACTGCGACCTACAATGCATGTCGTAAGAGGCGACTAAAGTAGGCACTAGGAATGCTACCCTAGTAAATAAAAAACAGTGCAGAAATTGGATGTGCTGGCCTACTTGTAGGCGCATAACTGGCGCAACATACATTTGCTCTTAGGCTCAGATCACAAATAAATCACACAGAGTGGTTGACAAGTGGTCGATATGGAGTACTCGAAGAAGGATAAGAAGTTGATCATATCACCCATCGTGTGTCGTTAGTTATTGTAAAATGTTAGCCCTAATACACTATCACCAAGAAAAGCTTATAGTATGAAAACTATGATTTATGAATTGTATAAAACTGCATTGAAAAAAAAGCATACAATGATCTATCAAACATATTTAAAAGTTACTCCCAAGTGGTTACCATGACTCAAATTAGGGGTATAAAGAATAGAACCACTGTTACCTGCCACGCATGTCGTAAGAAGCGACTAAGGAGGTTTGGATGAAATCGGATGCACGTGTCCTAAACATGTAGAAGTCTATGTGTTTAGGGCCTACCAATGTGCAACGTATACACGTTCTTAGCAAAGATCAAACATATCACAAAGAGTGATTAAAATTGGTCGTAAAAGAACGAACGCAAAGAAAAAGAAGAAGAAGAAGATTTAAAAGTCAGCCCACATAAACGGGAATTTCTAATTTTCCGAAAAAGTTGAACTAATTTAAGATTGTTTCACTTTTTTGACAACAGATCAATGTTTCTTAAAACATGTTTTCACAGATAAACAAATAGCTCTATAACATTAATATGTAGGAAATCAAACGTTTGCAATATATTAAAATCTTGTAGCTTCTTCAATTTCTTGTTCGCTCGCTACGAATCGATGAGTAGTCAAGGCAAATAGTGCGGCGCTTCTGACTGATTTTTGCGTGTGAGGTTGCTTTCCATATCATCAATGCCCCTCGGGTCATTCAGCATTCAGGCGAGCCTTCTTTGACTCCAGAGATACTTGAAATTTATGTCCCCAGGCAAGGATAAGGTTATACAGGGTGTTCAACTTAAAAGCAGCCCCAGTCATAAATAGAAATTTGCCAGGTACGCATTGCATCTCGTCTATCTACTATTTAAACCGGTTCTGACTAGCTGGTCCTACGTCACATTTGTTCATCGCCCCTTCCAGCACTACAATTACACACCATCACACAACCTTGACATATACTACGTCATAACTGAACCTACTCATTTCCATACATATATGCTAGATTAGCTCCATTCACAGGCTGCTTTTAAGTTGAACACCCTGTACTATGTAAAATCTATCATTTCTGTAGGTGAAGAAAGGTTGAATCTAAAGTTGGCGAAGAAATCATTGGCAAAACAGTGGAACAGGATATCAAGAAAAACAATGACACAGAAAGTGGAAAATTACATCAAGAAAAACAATGACACTGAAAGTGGAAAGTGACATCAAGAAAAACAATGGCACAGAAAGTGGAAAATGACATCAAGAAAAACAATTGCGAAGAAAGTGGAAAATGACATCAATAAAAACAATGACACAGAAAGTGGAAAATGACATCAATAAAAATAATGGTACAGAAAGTGGAAAATGGGATTTTAAAAAAACCAATGGCATAGAAAGGCAAAATGATTAAAAAAGAAAAACATTGAAGCAGAAAGTGGTAAACTGCAAAAGGAAAAACAATGGAGAGGAATGTGTGATAAAGAGAAGAAAACAATGCAGATAGCACTGAAAAACAAAAGCAATAATAATAATGAACACAAATGTAAGAAGTAAATGCAATTACCAGAATGTTGAAGAAGAGCAGATGCTATGGGCTATGTCTAGAATCAACAAAACTAAGCATTTTTTTTAGATAGTTTAAATTGTCGGAATCATTAGCACTAAACAAAATAATACGAGCTGGGATGCTGAAAATCATCTTCCTCCTATTAGAACTTTCCATATCGATCACTAGTTAAACACTCTTTGTGATTTGTATGTGATCTCAGCATAAGAGCGATTGTACATTGTGCCAGTTATGCACCTACAATTAGGCCAGCACATCCGATTTCTATGACACTTTTTATATACTCGTACTAGGGTAGCTTCCTTAGTATTAGACCCATAACCGCCCGTCTGCCCAGCGTGTTCGTAGCGCGTTGGACTACGGGTGACTATCCCTCTGTGTGTGCGGGTTCAATTCCTCGGGATGGCAGAATAAGCCACAGATTCCCCAGATTGACGGTGTTCGTGGCACCGAAACGAAGGGTTACGATGTCCATGGCACCGAGCCGAAGAGCTGAAAAGCTCAAGTGCTTCTGGATCGGAAAAAAGACCTATAACCATATCACCTCATAAACCATATAAAATGATATTGTTTGTCGTAAGACATGCCTTTAGGTCGCAGTGTAATATTCTTTGCTCCTGCAACATAAAAATGGCTTGAAAATAACAGAAACTGTCACATCATTTGCATGTTTTTGTTTTTTGTTTGTATCTCACAGGAGCATGACATACATGTTAAACTCGTGTTTGGTTATTTATTAAAAAAAACAAAATGTAATAGTTTTTTTTTCAACCAAGTAAAATTAACAAGAGAAAAAAAGTAACAATAGTCATGAAAAAATGAATGAAAATGTGGTAAACATTCCGAAGAATGTGAGACAACTAACAGGAAACAAGGTATGAATAACAATGAAATGTGGAAACAATAAGAAAAAACAAACATACCTTGCATTTTATTTAACTATATCTGTCTAACTGTCTATATAAATGTAAGTCTGAATATCTGTATGTCAAACAGTATGTCTATTTGTCTGTATATCTATTTGTCTATCGTTGTATCCATATATCTTTCTATCTATTTTACGTCTATCAATCTGACGAATTCAACCTGTTTACATATCAAACCTACATGTAAACCTACCTGTTTACATATCGTTCTACATACCTACATGTCTACCTCCCACATATACACCTACATGTTTACCCACCCACCTACCCGCCTACCAACCAACCCAACTACCCAACCAACTCAACTACCCAACAACCCAATTACTTACCCGTCAACCCACCCTTTCTCCTCGTCATATTATATATATATAACATATTTCTCTTGTATCGTTATATTTTACACGGGCCTGTAAGCAATTTCTCCATATCGATCTATCCTGTGCAATTAGTTCAACCTCTTCTATAGAACTTAATTTCATATTTATCAGTAGTGATTTAGGTTAATGTCACGTATCATTTGGCGGTGCGAGCACCGCTGCTAATCGATATATCATGAAGATATATAGTAATTAATTGGTTGAATTTGATCAATAATTTTTAAGATAGTAAGGGGAGATAATTTTTTTTTCGTGTGTGGTAGAGTTATCTTCCCTTTAAAAAGTATAGTACATATAACACGTATTGACATAATAACATATAACAAAACGCTAGACATATATATAAATTTATTGATTCACCAAGTATATATCTGTGCATAAGTTGTGTTATGAGATACAACAAATATGGAAATACAATAGGGCAGTGTAATGATATATATATATATATATAACACTTTGTGTGTAACTCTAATATAAACTGTTTTATATAGATAGAGGTATCGTAGTGACATCTGATTGTAGTTGTCGTTTGATATAAAAATATGAGAGAGAGTTTCTGTGTTGTTCATATGTGTAAATTGACCCAGCTTGTGTTCTGAAACCAACATTCTTTCCACCCTGCGATTCTTGTGTAGTGAGTACATCTAAAAATATATTTTTGTCTAAAATATTGTGTTGTTTT
Source organism: Arion vulgaris (assembly GCA_020796225.1). Taxonomy (NCBI): domain Eukaryota; kingdom Metazoa; phylum Mollusca; class Gastropoda; order Stylommatophora; family Arionidae; genus Arion; species Arion vulgaris. The sequence goes on from CM036760.1 coordinate 6,036,213, forward strand.
GTCAAACCCTTGGTGCTAGTTTTATTGTAGTCCCTGAAGCAGTGGTATGTTTTACTACACAAAGAGACCATTCCAGATCCTTCATATTCTAACTTGAAAAGACCTGGAGTTCTTCGCTCATATAATTGTCTTGCCTGACAACTCGGGCAATCGAAACTAATGGTCCCCTGGCTACTAATAAAGGTTGAGTGATGCTGTAAACAAGTTTCTGCTGGAAACCAGTTATTATATACCTGATAAAACTCACTACGTAGGTGGGGCTTAACAACCTCAACTAATGTCGCTGCGCTAAGTATAAGCTATCAGTGTCCATTTCACACAATTGGAAATCGGAACGATCTACGAACCTATCTAGAAAATCGTAATAAAACTCTAACATTCGTAATTTTGCGTATTGATAAACAAAAAAGCCTATCTGTAACGGAAGATCCCAAATAGTATTCTTTTTAAACATTTCTACCGCATAAATATCCTCACCTATTTGCGTCATATGTTTAAACAGGGGTTATTTATTAAGACCCTGTCTCAGCCCCCGACAGTATGATACGTTTAAGTGCATGGCCTTATTCGTCAAGGTCTTACCATAGGCAGCGTTTCCTAAAAGTTTCATGGTCTCACTGGTTATGGAGGACCCCACGTCTCTATCCCCAGCGCGACGTGCAGCTGATACACTATCTCCAAATTGTTTGAAACAAGAGACGGGCTGGTATTCAATCACACGATATATTTTGCTAACAATTAAACCATGTTTGAGATACCATTTTAACAACGGAGTCGCTAGTAAAATTTTGTCACCTCTATAACTACCGATTAAAGTTCGACGACTACCCGACAAAAGTTTGTGTTTGACGGCGTAATCGCGCATAAATTCACCTATATCAGCTCTTGTGACGTCAATATTTTTAAAGATTGGAGTCATCTCTGAAAAATACTCTTTTAAACTGTCTGGGACATGAATGTCACACTCTACCAACCCAAATAGGGTTTCATCTAAAACACCGGCAACTAGTTTTGCCTCGGTGATAGGGTACTTACATTGGAAACGTTTTGGGCGTCTAGCCAACAGAAAATTTCTGACTGATTGATCAGTTTTTTCAGATCTTGCCATTCACATTCCCACATTTCGATGACAGAAACCTTAACTTCATTAGTCAAGTACTCGCGAATATCTACTGTCTTTTTATACAGGTCAGCTAAGGGTTTGTTATTTATTGGGTTAATATCTCTACCTTGAGTAAGTGAACAGTTTGGATGTCCATGAAACAAACAACCGTGAAACTGATACACGGTTCGATTTTGTTTATCCCAGCCATCTACTCTAATATGTCTTGAACCCAAACGCATCTCGCTCCCGTTGAATTGTGTCTTTAAATCAATACTATGTAAGTGCGCCGCCCAAGTTAACCATTCCCGACACTGGATGATGTAATAATTAGCGCGGTGTGGTCTGAAGCCATCCTCATGTTTTCTGGTAACTGCAAAGTCTGTAGGCATTTTCTGCATCAAGGCCCATAGATATAAAGCATTGGCATCGTACCCTTTGATACACTGGACCACCTTATTACCCCTAATACAAGTTTTTCCTTTTTCATGATATCTATGAAATATAATAGAAGGCCCACCCACAATATTAGCTCTAAGTGTCTTATGCAGATCTTGCTCTCGATTGGAACACAAGGAAAAGGCGACCTCTTTATCAAGAGTTTTAAATAAATATTTTAACGTAATTCCAGGGACCGATATGGCATCTTTAAACATATCAATCTTTAGCTGAGCATAAAAACTAACCTGTTTTTCTAAAGCAGCTAAAAAAGGGACTACATCCTTATTATTGTACCAAATAAGAAAATCTCTTAGCGTGGTCATTTTATTATCTAACCATACTTGTTGGCACTGTTTGTAATCTATATCAGAGATATTTATATTTTTAAGTTTGGAAAAGAATTCACCATGACTTGGTAACTTCTTTTCATTTAATTTACATAGAGCATCTATATACTCATAACAGAAAAAACCCTTTGTCTCCTCTACCTTATAGGCAGCTAGATATTTGGAATAATTAAAAGATGGAGCCATATAGGACCCGACATCGAGCCATCTAAGCTTCTTTGTCCCTATACACATAAAATTCTGATTCCTTTTAACAACAAAATTAAAAGGGGAATCTACGTCGAGATTGAGAAAGTAAGTAACGAGATAGGGTAGTATCAGGTTTAGGTCATATTTTCCCGAATTGAATCCTATAACGGGAAGTTCACGTAAATAAGCATCAAATCTTGCCAACAGTATAGCATCACCCAACTCGGTTAATTGGGTATAGATACTAGCAAACTGCGCACACAAGAGCTTGTAACCAATATCAGAGATGTAACACAGGTGCTCGAGCATTCGATCTACCAACTCTTGTGGATCACCCGATGTTATGAAACATACAGGTGCCTCCACCCCGGGAATATTAGACGCTACAGAACATGACAGAGGGACATGTTTGGCTAAATATGTGGTGACTTTGCCGCAGCTAGGTAGATTTGAGTGGTCAAAATAACATTCGAAATCAAATGTCGCTCTATAGGGATAGATATAACTCGTATCAACAGCTATCCCATGTGAATCAATCGATTCACAAATAGTCTCCGGTGTACTATACACACCTCCCTTATAATACTCTCGCTGTTTACCAAATAAACACGTCTTTTCATGTCGGGTCAACCAGCAATATTTAGGCCAGAGCTTTCCGCATTTGGGACACGAAAACGCGTTTGCGGCTTTATCAATATTTGGTATGTACATGAAATGGTTGTTATATAATAAGATGCGCATGGTATCTTTATAGCTATCACTACCCCTTAGTTTTGGGGTCAATGCCTGCTTATCATCGTATTCAAAGACATCTATATTAATACCGAAACATGTTTCTAATGCTGGAATTTCGACTAGATTAACACCTGGGAAAGATATTAAAGAAGCTAAGTTTTGGTATACTTGCCACTGAAGCAGAAGTTTCCGTGTGGGTCGCCTAACATTTTTAACTGGAGCGCCCCGATGGACAGCTAGACATCTAAAAAAAACACAGATTATCTGTATATGGTCTGGAGTGTGAGTCGACTTGAAATTTCGTAATATTTTTATTGCACACTATGTGCGCTGGCAGTTCGATACAGCAACCTATCGGATAGTTTGGAATTTTATAGAGATAAAAGCTTGTCGCAGGAATGGAATTAACAGAATATCTAGAATGTTGTCTTTGTTTCATGGCATAATTTAGAATATCGCTGTCGTGTAACCTTTTAAGGAATGCGGTAAATTCGGTCCTATTATTAATTAAGATTGGTTTGTCTAAAACACAGGCATTATTAGCGGAGGCATGAAAGAATCTAAGGTCATTTGTTTCCTTATGTCTGAGAATAGTGTGATGACTGTAATTAATTTTAAAACGATTGTCTGATTTTTAAACAGCTTGTCTAGGCGATCACCCCAAGCTATTGGATGTTCCATGTGTGGACTGTGATAATAGGTGTAGGTAGACATGAATTTGTTTATTTTTGAATGTGTCTTGATGGCGTGCCAGTTGTCTGTATATATTTTATGTACATCTGGCGGTAATGTATGTAACGAGTCAGTTTCAGTGTGGATTGATGATAATCCTTGTGAAGTCGAACTGGTTTCTGCAGGGTTTGTAGTTCTTTTTCGTACAGGCGAAACAGGGTTACCGGGAGAATGTTGTATATCTAATATTGAGTCTATAGTTCGTTTCCGTGATGAACGTAATCCATGTGAACGTGGCGTGAATATTGGAGGTAGGGTAGTTGATGAAGTCGTAGGGTGAGCACAGGATGATGGTAATACCCTTGATTGTGCGTGTTCTTTAATCATATGGCGCTGTAGATTGTCTGCATGCCGGTATTCAACTCGGCAGATAGCACATGTGTAGTGTATTCCGCCATGTGCACTAGCCCTATGTCGATTTAAAGATCTAACATGTCTATAAACACGATTGCAATCTGGACATCTATTTCTTTGTCGTACTGGTGGTTGATCGGCAGACATCTTTGGAAGACAAAATGGATTTGATAAGTGTTAAAAATGAGACGAGGATATTGACGTTTTTTATACTTACTTCTAGACAAATAACAAATATATATGCTAAAACACTCGATAGGTTAGTGAGGGATCTTGCAAAGAGACACAGTCGTTTCTTCGATGACTTAGTTACAACCATACAACCTGAACTTGGTTATCAGACTTTTGTTACTATTGCCAATCAAGTACTGTTACCAAGAGAAGACTTGAACTGCGGTAGAATTTTAATTATTTTTGTTCTAGCCAGTCGAATCGGGAAACATATTGTGTCCTGTGCTTCTAACGTAGATACAGAGATCAGAATACGTGAAGAAGCTTATGCAGAGGCGGTCGCCTGTTATCTAATTGACATGTTATCCGAATGGATCTTAGAGAATGGTGGTTGGAAAACTCTGTGTGGATATTACCAAGACACTTTACCTGAACGTATTTATAAATACATAATAAATTTAATGAAATTTAAATAAAATGTAATAAAAACTACAATTTGATCTGTATTCATACTATACTGTTAGCGTGTGAGAGTCCGTGATATATATATATATATATATATATATATATATATATATATCATCCGAGAGTGAGAGAGAGAGAGAGAGAGAGAGATAACCACTACATGTTAGTCCTGTACAACTGATATGACGCATAGTCTAGGCGTGCGAGGCATATTATATGTGTAATATAACATACATGTAAATTAGAAGACTTATACTAATAAAACAACCATCGATAGATTACAATTACTTTGGCACTGGTAGATAATTTTGCGGGTACAAATTATGTTGTTGTAAGCGCTAATTTTGAGTATCGAGTTGGTAATTTTGACTTATTATTAAATTGTATGACACGAAAATTCGAAACGGTTAAGTGAATAATGGTTTTTGCCCGTGACACCTCCGACTTCTAGTAAGCATTTAAATCATGGTGTCTGCCGATGTAGACACCATGATTTTGGGTGATTACTCTGAGACTCATGTGTTCAACGTCTGTATCGTAATTATATAATTCGAGGCGTAATTTAAAATAATTATTTGATGTACAAAGAACACCCTTGACCTCACGATAAGCTTAGATGCGACATATAATATATATTCCCTATTGTTGCGTTTACAATTTCATCTTCTAACGTTAACAAAAGACGACCGCATTGTACCACTGCAGTTGTTTTCTAACCTTGTCTCACTACAATCATCATCTAACATTAGAAAGAACAAAGAGGTAAAATGGCCAAACTTCATGAAATAGAAAAAGTATTAGAAACAATGAATGATCGAACTCACTTGTATAGCCGACAACTGGTACAAACTAAACTTGTGCCACAAATGAAAAGAAGTAAAATAATAGTATATGTCCAGCAGAAACTTGTTTACAGCATCACTCAACCTTTATTAGTAGCCAGGGGACCATTAGTTTAAGTGATTTAGTGATTTAGTGATTTAGTGATTTAGGTTAATGTCACGTATCATTTGGCGGTGCGAGCACCGCTGCTAATCGATATATCATGAAGATATATAGTAATTAATTGGTTGAATTTGATCAATAATTTTTAAGATAGTAAGGGAGATAATTTTTTTTTTTTCGTGTGTGGTAGAGTTATCTTCCTTTAAAAAGTATAGTACATATAACATGTATTGACATAATAACATATAACAAAACGCTAGACATATATATAAATTTATTGATTCACCAAGTATATATCTGTGCATAAGTTGTGTTATGAGATACAACAAATATGGAAATACAATAGGGCAGTGTAATGATATATATATATATATATATATATATATATATATATATATATATATAACACTTTGTGTGTAACTCTAATATAAACTGTTTTATATAGATAGAGGTATCGTAGTGACATTATCTGATTGTAGTTGTCGTTTGATATAAAAATATGAGAGAGAGTTTCTGTGGTGTTCATATGTGTAAATTGACCCAGCTTGTGTTCTGAAACCAACATTCTTTCCACCCTGCGATTCTTGTGTAGTGAGTACATCTAAAAATATATTTTTGTCTAAAATATTGTGTTGTTTTGTCAAACCCTTGGTGCTAGTTTTATTGTAGTCCCTGAAGCAGTGGTATGTTTTACTACACAAAGAGACCATTCCAGATCCTTCATATTCTAACTTGAAAAGACCTGGAGTTCTTCGCTCATATAATTGTCTTGCCTGACAACTCGGGCAATCGAAACTAATGGTCCCCTGGCTACTAATAAAGGTTGAGTGATGCTGTAAACAAGTTTCTGCTGGACATATACTATTATTTTACTTCTTTTCATTTGTGGCACAAGTTTAGTTTGTACCAGTTGTCGGCTATACAAGTGAGTTCGATCATTCATTGTTTCTAATACTTTTTCTATTTCATGAAGTTTGGCCATTTTACCTCTTTGTTCTTTCTAATGTTAGATGATGATTGTAGTGAGACAAGGTTAGAAAACAACTGCAGTGGTACAATGCGGTCGTCTTTTGTTAACGTTAGAAGATGAAATTGTAAACGCAACAATAGGGAATATATATTATATGTCGCATCTAAGCTTATCGTGAGGTCAAGGGTGTTCTTTGTACATCAAATAATTATTTTAAATTACGCCTCGAATTATATAATTACGATACAGACGTTGAACACATGAGTCTCAGAGTAATCACCCAAAATCAGGGTGTCTACATCGGCAGACACCATGATTTAAATGCTTACTAGAAGTCGGAGGTGTCACGGGCAAAAACCATTATTCACTTAACCGTTTCGAATTTTCGTGTCATACAATTTAATAATAAGTCAAAATTACCAACTCGATACTCAAAATTAGCGCTTACAACAACATAATTTGTACCCGCAAAATTATCTACCAGTGCCAAAGTAATTGTAATCTATCGATGGTTGTTTTATTAGTATAAGTCTTCTAATTTACATGTATGTTATATTACACATATAATATGCCTCGCACGCCTAGACTATGCGTCATATCAGTTGTACAGGACTAACATGTAGTGGTTATCTCTCTCTCTCTCTCTCTCTCACTCTCGGATGATATATATATATATATATATATATATATATATATATATATATATATCACGGACTCTCACACGCTAACAGTATAGTATGAATACAGATCAAATTGTAGTTTTTATTACATTTTATTTAAATTTCATTAAATTTATTATGTATTTATAAATACGTTCAGGTAAAGTGTCTTGGTAATATCCACACAGAGTTTTCCAACCACCATTCTCTAAGATCCATTCGGATAACATGTCAATTAGATAACAGGCGACCGCCTCTGCATAAGCTTCTTCACGTATTCTGATCTCTGTATCTACGTTAGAAGCACAGGACACAATATGTTTCCCGATTCGACTGGCTAGAACAAAAATAATTAAAATTCTACCACAGTTCAAGTCTTCTCTTGGTAACAGTACTTGATTGGCAATAGTAACAAAAGTCTGATAACCAAGTTCAGGTTGTATGGTTGTAACTAAGTCATCGAAGAAACGACTGTGTCTCTTTGCAAGATCCCTCACTAACCTATCGAGTGTTTTAGCATATATATTTGTTATTTGTCTAGAAGTAAGTATAAAAAACGTCAATATCCTCGTCTCATTTTTAACACTTATCAAATCCATTTTGTCTTCCAAAGATGTCTGCCGATCAACCACCAGTACGACAAAGAAATAGATGTCCAGATTGCAATCGTGTTTATAGACATGTTAGATCTTTAAATCGACATAGGGCTAGTGCACATGGCGGAATACACTACACATGTGCTATCTGCCGAGTTGAATACCGGCATGCAGACAATCTACAGCGCCATATGATTAAAGAACACGCACAATCAAGGGTATTACCATCATCCTGTGCTCACCCTACGACTTCATCAACTACCCTACCTCCAATATTCACGCCACGTTCACATGGATTACGTTCATCACGGAAACGAACTATAGACTCAATATTAGATATACAACATTCTCCCGGTAACCCTGTTTCGCCTGTACGAAAAAGAACTACAAACCCTGCAGAAACCAGTTCGACTTCACAAGGATTATCATCAATCCACACTGAAACTGACTCGTTACATACATTACCGCCAGATGTACATAAAATATATACAGACAACTGGCACGCCATCAAGACACATTCAAAAATAAACAAATTCATGTCTACCTACACCTATTATCACAGTCCACACATGGAACATCCAATAGCTTGGGGTGATCGCCTAGACAAGCTGTTTAAAAATCAGACAATCGTTTTAAAATTAATTACAGTCATCACACTATTCTCAGACATAAGGAAACAAATGACCTTAGATTCTTTCATGCCTCCGCTAATAATGCCTGTGTTTTAGACAAACCAATCTTAATTAATAATAGGACCGAATTTACCGCATTCCTTAAAAGGTTACACGACAGCGATATTCTAAATTATGCCATGAAACAAAGACAACATTCTAGATATTCTGTTAATTCCATTCCTGCGACAAGCTTTTATCTCTATAAAATTCCAAACTATCCGATAGGTTGCTGTATCGAACTGCCAGCGCACATAGTGTGCAATAAAAATATTACGAAATTTCAAGTCGACTCACACTCCAGACCATATACAGATAATCTGTGTTTGTTTAGATGTCTAGCTGTCCATCGGGGCGCTCCAGTTAAAAATGTTAGGCGACCCACACGGAAACTTCTGCTTCAGTGGCAAGTATACCAAAACTTAGCTTCTTTAATATCTTTCCCAGGTGTTAATCTAGTCGAAATTCCAGCATTAGAAACATGTTTCGGTATTAATATAGATGTCTTTGAATACGATGATAAGCAGGCATTGACCCCAAAACTAAGGGGTAGTGATAGCTATAAAGATACCATGCGCATCTTATTATATAACAACCATTTCATGTACATACCAAATATTGATAAAGCCGCAAACGCGTTTTCGTGTCCCAAATGCGGAAAGCTCTGGCCTAAATATTGCTGGTTGACCCGACATGAAAAGACGTGTTTATTTGGTAAACAGCGAGAGTATTATAAGGAGAGTGTGTATAGTACACCGAGACTATTTGGGAATCGATTGATTCACATGGGATAGCTGTTGATACGAGTTATATCTATCCCTATAGAGCGACATTTGATTTCGAATGTTATTTTGACCACTCAAATCTACCTAGCTGCGGCAAAGTCACCACATATTTAGCCAAACATGTCCCTCTGTCATGTTCTGTAGCGTCTAATATTCCCGGGGTGGAGGCACCTGTATGTTTCATAACATCGGGTGATCCACAAGAGTTGGTAGATCGAATGCTCGAGCACCTGTGTTACATCTCTGATATTGGTTACAAGCTCTTGTGTGCGCAGTTTGCTAGTATCTATACCCAATTAACCGAGTTGGGTGATGCTATACTGTTGGCAAGATTTGATGCTTATTTACGTGAACTTCCCGTTATAGGATTCAATTCGGGAAAATATGACCTAAACCTGATACTACCCTATCTCGTTACTTACTTTCTCAATCTCGACGTAGATTCCCCTTTTAATTTTGTTGTTAAAAGGAATCAGAATTTTATGTGTATAGGGACAAAGAAGCTTAGATGGCTCGATGTCGGGTCCTATATGGCTCCATCTTTTAATTATTCCAAATATCTAGCTGCCTATAAGGTAGAGGAGACAAAGGGTTTTTTCTGTTATGAGTATATAGATGCTCTATGTAAATTAAATGAAAAGAAGTTACCAAGTCATGGTGAATTCTTTTCCAAACTTAAAAATATAAATATCTCTGATATAGATTACAAACAGTGCCAACAAGTATGGTTAGATAATAAAATGACCACGCTAAGAGATTTTCTTATTTGGTACAATAATAAGGATGTAGTCCCTTTTTTAGCTGCTTTAGAAAAACAGGTTAGTTTTTATGCTCAGCTAAAGATTGATATGTTTAAAGATGCCATATCGGTCCCTGGAATTACGTTAAAATATTTATTTAAAACTCTTGATAAAGAGGTCGCCTTTTCCTTGTGTTCCAATCGAGAGCAAGATCTGCATAAGACACTTAGAGCTAATATTGTGGTGGGCCTTCTATTATATTTCATAGATATCATGAAAAAGGAAAAACTTGTATTAGGGGTAATAAGGTGGTCCAGTGTATCAAAGGGCATGACCAATGCTTTATATCTATGGGCCTTGATGCAGAAAATGCCTACAGACTTTGCAGTTACCAGAAAACATGAGGATGGCTTCAGACCACACCGCGCTAATTATTACATCATCCAGTGTCGGGAATGGTTAACTTGGGCGGCGCACTTACATAGTATTGATTTAAAGACACAATTCAACGGGAGCGAGATGCGTTTGGGTTCAAGACATATTAGAGTAGATGGCTGGGATAAACAAAATCGAACCGTGTATCAGTTTCACGGTTGTTTGTTTCATGGACATCCAAACTGTTCACTTACTCAAGGTAGAGATATTAACCCAATAAATAACAAACCCTTAGCTGACCTGTATAAAAAGACAGTAGATATTCGCGAGTACTTGACTAATGAAGTTAAGGTTTCTGTCATCGAAATGTGGGAATGTGAATGGCAAGATCTGAAAAAAAACTGATCAATCAGTCAGAAATTTTCTGTTGGCTAGACGCCCAAAACGTTTCCAATGTAAGTACCCTATCACCGAGGCAAAACTAGTTGCCGGTGTTTTAGATGAAACCCTATTTGGGTTGGTAGAGTGTGACATTCATGTCCCAGACAGTTTAAAAGAGTATTTTTCAGAGATGACTCCAATCTTTAAAAATATTGACGTCACAAGAGCTGATATAGGTGAATTTATGCGCGATTACGCCGTCAAACACAAACTTTTGTCGGGTAGTCGTCGAACTTTAATCGGTAGTTATAGAGGTGACAAAATTTTACTAGCGACTCCGTTGTTAAAATGGTATCTCAAACATGGTTTAATTGTTAGCAAAATATATCGTGTGATTGAATACCAGCCCGTCTCTTGTTTCAAACAATTTGGAGATAGTGTATCAGCTGCACGTCGCGCTGGGGATAGAGACGTGGGGTCCTCCATAACCAGTGAGACCATGAAACTTTTAGGAAACGCTGCCTATGGTAAGACCTTGACGAATAAGGCCATGCACTTAAACGTATCATACTGTCGGGGGGGCTGAGACAGGGGTCTTAATAAATAACCCCCTGTTTAAACATATGACGCAAATAGGTGAGGATATTTATGCGGTAGAAATGTTTAAAAAGAATACTATTTGGGATCTTCCGTTACAGATAGGCTTTTTTGTTTATCAATACGCAAAATTACGAATGTTAGAGTTTTATTACGATTTTCTAGATAGGTTCGTAGATCGTTCCGATTTCCAATTGTGTGAAATGGACACTGATAGCTTATACTTAGCGCAGCGACATTAGTTGAGGTTGTTAAGCCCCACCTACGTAGTGAGTTTTATCAGGTATATAATAACTGGTTTCCAGCAGAAACTTGTTTACAGCATCACTCAACCTTTATTAGTAGCCAGGGGACCATTAGTTTCGATTGCCCGAGTTGTCAGGCAAGACAATTATATGAGCGAAGAACTCCAGGTCTTTTCAAGTTAGAATATGAAGGATCTGGAATGGTCTCTTTGTGTAGTAAAACATACCACTGCTTCGGGGACTACAATAAAACTAGCACCAAGGGTTTGACAAAACAACACAATATTTTAGACAAAAATATATTTTTAGATGTACTCACTACACAAGAATCGCAGGGTGGAAAGAATGTTGGTTTCAGAACACAAGCTGGGTCAATTTACACATATGAACACCACAGAAACTCTCTCTCATATTTTTATATCAAACGACAACTACAATCAGATAATGTCACTACGATACCTCTATCTATATAAAACAGTTTATATTAGAGTTACACACAAAGTGTTATATATATATATATATATATATATATATATATATATATATATCATTACACTGCCCTATTGTATTTCCATATTTGTTGTATCTCATAACACAACTTATGCACAGATATATACTTGGTGAATCAATAAATTTATATATATGTCTAGCGTTTTGTTATATGTTATTATGTCAATACATGTTATATGTACTATACTTTTTAAAGGGAAGATAACTCTACCACACACGAAAAAAAAAAAATTATCTCCCTTACTATCTTAAAAATTATTGATCAAATTCAACCAATTAATTACTATATATCTTCATGATATATCGATTAGCAGCGGTTTCAACCGCTAGATAATTGTTTTAATACCTGACATTAACTAAAAACACTACTTTTATCGCCTCTACCAGTCAGAGATTTCATAGGGCGCTTTTTATTTCTTGAAATTTTGTCTCCAACTTCAATTTCCTGCTTTGTGATTCTTTGAGAACTTCTTCTAAGAGTATGCCCAACATATCTCTATCTTCGTTTTCTTAATAATAGTTGTTACTAGAGGTCGACCAGATATTTCTCTGATTTAATCACTTCTCCTGAATGCGTCCCCTTTTTAATAAGGTATAAATGTGTAAGTCTTAAGAGAAAAAACAAAAACGAATTACATAATTATCTTTTAAGCAACCGTTTTGAATCGTAAACTCCTGCATAGAACAAGTAGGACATGAACATGATATGGTAATAGAAACACCAGCATCACACAGCTATGACGTTCATTATTGTTTACCATATTGATGGTATACATAATTGATTGATTGATAGGACATTCATCATTGCATTTCAGTGAGTAACCATGTGTGCTCCGATCTCTTTCTTTCACAGAAAGATCTCAGCTGCAGTGCACGAACAACGTAGCACCGTTGAGGATCCTCGATGTAAATTTGAAGATGGTGAAGATATTCTTGGAGGAAGTTTATTTATCTTTTTTGATAATGAATTTGACCCGGGATGCGGCTTCACGATTCTTGTTTTTAAACTGTCAAGGGTTCTTGTACGAGGTCAAATTGAACACGTCACCTACGTCTTATCGTCTATCTCCGAGAGGACTAGGAACTCTATCTCACCTAAAGTGATATCAGGAATCTCTGGAAAACTATCCAGATTGCTTCACAAAGGAGCGAACATAGTACCTTTGGCAAGAGAGACCAGCATCTAACCTCTATACCACAGAGACATCTATGGTATTTATATTGGGGTCTCTGTGGCTAAGTGGTTACGCCCTTTACCTTGTGAGTCGAAGGTCTCTGTGGCTAAGTGGTTACGCCTTTACCTTGTGAGTCGAAGGTCGTGGGTTCGAATCCGACCGCGCCATTCTGTTCACGAGTGCAGTTTTTTCCAGAGACCCCTAGGATTGTTGCTGGAGCTACGGAGTTCGCGCTTTGTACAATACTCTCGGCAGGTGGCTTGCCATTTCTGCGGAGAGGGACCGAGCCATATGGGGTAAAACCCGGTGCAATAAAGTCAATCCTTCGGCTTTAAAACCCCTTTTGGTATTTATATGAAGAGATTGTTCCAGAAAAACGGAAGAAGGAAATAATTGTTAGGATTTCTCAAAAATGGGATCTCAAAGATTGCAGCAACTATAGAGTGATCACCCGTATTATCAGTGGTGACTTAAACATTTGGTAAAATCATTCTCAATAGAAACAAAGGATTAGTGGATACAACCCTTAGGAAGAATACACTGGAATTTAAAATTGGGAAAAGCTGTTTAGACTAAACAATTACCCCTAGACTAATCTTGGAGGGACATATTCAAAGCCAACATTCGCTGATCATAAATTTCATCATTTAAAAAGATTTTGATAACCTGCACAGATTCTCTTGTGTATTATTCTGAGATCCTATGAAATGCTATCTGAAACAATAAACGTTTTCGAAAGCCTGAATACTGGTTCATAGTATGCAGTCTGCACTGACGATAGCTAAAGAGACTGGATTATAACCTTAGTAAAGCAAGATTTTATTTTATCTCCGTTATTGTAAAGAGAGGTCGACCTCAAGAGACCCTGAAACGAACTTTGCTGAGAGAGGCAGGAAATATCGGTCTCAGTTCCATGGAGGAGATTGAGCGAGTTGCCCAGGATAGAGCGGTATGGAGAATTTATTTGCAGGCCCTATATAACGTATAACGGGTACGAGATGAATTATTATTATTATTATTATTATTGTTTAGAGTGACCATTGCTTGGTGATGAGAAAATGTTGCAGGGGCGAAACTGACATCAATTGGGTCAAAAATTGTCAACTGAAAGATATGGATTTTGCAGATGATATTGCCTCAAAACAACTAGGATAAGCAAATTAAAACATATAACTTATCATGCATAGCATCACAAGTTGTACTGCAGAGCAGCAATGAAAAGACAAATTTAATGAAGAGACATTTGGCAAGAAATACAGGTATCACGCTTGAAAACAAAGAAATAAAAATAAAATAGCACTTCACATATGTGGGTAGAAATTTTGATTGCTTCGCAAATATAAAAACGAAATTATGATACAAATTGTCAAAAGAAACATTAATTTTAAAATATCTCAATAAAATACAAAACTCCAAGTTATGTTGTTATTAAACTAACATACAAATTTTCATAAATTGCAATGTTGTATCCATTCTAACATATGCCAGCGAGAGTTGTTGTATCCATCCTTACATATGCTAGCAAAAGTTATTGTATCCATCCTAACATATGCCAGCGAGAGTTGTTGTATCCATTCTAACATATGCCAGCGAGAGTTGGAAAGGACTAAAGATATCGAATGCAAGTTGAGTACAATTTTAAAAACACTATGTCGAAACATAGTGAGCATAAAATATGACAGATGCAGGTATGATGAAATCATAGAAATATCTGGTAAATAACTAGTAACAATTGTTAGAAAAAAGATAAGATGGAGATATGTTGGGCGTATTCTGAGAAGAAATGATCAAAGAATCACAAATCAGGTATTGTGGGGGAGGGTTAGGTCCAAGAAAGAGTACATGAAGAAAGAACACAATAGGTAAACTCTGACTACTTTACTCAGAGAAGGAAACAAATGGATTCAATTCCATGGAGGAAATTGGGTGAGTTGACCAAGACAGAGCGGTATGAACAAATTGCTTACATGCACTATGTAACGTATAACGATACAAGAGGAATATAATAGTAGTGATAATAATATTACTAATACAAAAATCGACCAAGATATCACATCTATGAACTAAAATATAAATGAAATGAAAATGGTGGTATATCCTTTATATGACGTCACCATCGACCATAGTAAACGAGTTTTAAATTTTATATGCACCACTTATACGTTCAGTAGTTTGTCATTGCTTTCAAAAAATATATAGTATAAAGAAACACACCAAGACAGCACACACATATGACCTAAAACACAGGGCCGTGCCGTGATATGATATAGATAAGCGTCTGCATCAGGCGGCACCGTTAGGGAGGAGGAGGGGGCACATAAGCAGGGAAATCACAATCACAATTGAAGTTTTTTTTAAAGAAAAAGCATTTAAGGGACGGCATTTCGAAAACTTAATATCAAAGCAGGCATTGAAGTGTGATGCAAGGGGTTCAAGAAAGAGAGAACGACCTAAGACGACCCTGAAACAAACTTTGCTGAGAGAGGCAAGAAATATTGGTCTCAGTTCCATGGTCCATGGAGGACATTGAGCGAGTTGTCCAGGATAGAGCGGCATGGAGATATTACTTGCAGGCCCTATGTAACTTATAACGGTACGAAAGGAATTATTGTTATTATTTCGAAGACTTGCATCATACTGGGAAAATATACCGCACGGTCCTGCTAAAACAATATAGTATAAATAAACACACCAAGACAGCACACATCTATGACCTTTAAAAGTACACACCAAGACTGCAGATATATCATCTAAAACAATATAGTATAAATAAACACACCAAGACAACACACATATATAACCTTTAAAAGTACACACCAAGACTGCAGATATATGACCTAAAACAATATAGTATATAGAAACACACCAAGACAACACACATCTATGACCTTTAAAAGTATGGTATATAGAAACCGCGGATATTCAAAGTAAAGACAACACTTTCAGTTTTGTTATTGTTACCAACGTTACTCTAAACACAATCACCTGTTGCTCTTGGCAACAACGGTGTCTTGGGTAAACCAGCAAATACCAGCGTACAGAGAAGTCATTTACCGTAGAGATTTGTTAATAACTTAAAGTTATTCTAGAGACAGAAAGAACCAGAAAGGTAAAAGAAATGAAGGTGCTGAAGATAAGAAGAAATGAATCAATAATAGACAATTTAATGAAACTAATGAAAACGGAATTGTGAGCGTCTGTAGCTCAAACGGTAGTGAGCACGATCACAAACCCAAGCGTACCTTGTTCAAACCCACGGTGGGAAAGTTTGGAAGCAAATTCGTTTTCGTGAGATTTTTACAAAATAAGGTAAAAGTATACCTCACCGTTTAGAAAGTAATAGCAAACTACTAACCGTATAAGTGGTGCCTAGAAAATCAACGACTGTGGTTGATAGCTACGTCCTGTAAAGGATATGCCATGATGATAATGATAAAGTGAAGTTGTGACATCTTCCTCATCTCTCTTCTTCATCGAACGCTTAATATCGAACACTTGTTAACCACGCTTTGTTGATTTGTATGTGTTCCGAGCCTAAGAGCAACTGTACGTTGTGCCGGTTATGCGCCTACAAGTAAGTCAGCACATCCGATTTCTGTGACACTTTTTATTTACTAGGGTAGCTTCCTAAGGCCCTATCTTAGTAGCATCTTACCACATGCCTTGTAGGTTACAGTGTTACTATCTGATTCCCTTGCAAGCCACGGAAACACACGGGTGAAGTTGTGACATAAGGATGAGTGTTGTAGCATTAAAGTTATACAGCCATGTAAAGATATAGAACGCTAGATATGTTAGGCTGGTATGCGTCAGCCTTGCCCGTCTGCCCAGCGTGTTCGTAGCGCGTTGGGCTACGGGTGACTATCCCTCTGTGTGTGCGGGTTCAATTCCGCGGGATGGCAGAAAAGCCACAGATTCCCAGATTTACGGTGTTCGTGGCACCGAACCGAAGGGTACGATGTCCATGGCACGAGCCGAAGAGCTGAAAAGCTCAAGTGCTTCTGGATCAGAAAAATAAATAAATCCACAAGCAGTTAAGATTGTTGCCGGAGCACGGAGTTCGTGCTTTGTGCAATACTTTCGACAGATGGCGTGTCATTTCTGCAGATAGGGACAGAGACATATGTGGAAAAACCCGCCGAAATGAAGTCAATTCCTCGGCATCGAAACATCCCTTTTTTATATTATGTTATACCATTTTAATTTACATGTTATTATTTATATAGGTGGCGTCAGTGGCCTAGGGGATAATGACTCTGTCTATTAACCACGACGTTCTGAGTTCGAATCACGCTGCGGACAGTTTGGTTGCAAATTGTTTCGTGTAGATTTTTACAAAAGGACGATGGCACCACCCGTTCAGAAAGCAATGGCAAACTACTGAACGTAATAATGCCTAGAAAAATCACAAACAGCGTTTAAAAGCTGAGGTTGATTCGCAAAGTCCTGTAGAGGATATGTAATTAACTTAACTTTATTTATATAGGGTGTTCAAGATAATTGTAGCCCGTGAATGGAGCTAATCTGGCATGGTTCAGTTATGACGTTAATGTTGTGTGACGGTGTGTAATTGTAGTGCGGGAAGGGGCGATGAACAAATGTGACGTAGGACGAGCTAGTCAGAACCGGTTTAAATAGTAAATAAACACAACTCAATTTGTACCTGGCAACTTTCGAATTGTCAATGGGGCTGCAATTATCTTGAACACCCTGTATAATAATATGCATACACTTTGGTTGAAATTTGGATGTGTCTGTGCTTTATTCCAGGGCGCAAATTCGTTGCGTTCACGTCATAAACCACACATATATCAAAGTGTGGTTGACTTAGTTGACACTACACAAACGTAAACAACAACAACAACATTATGCTAGATCATAGATTCCCAAACTTTTTCTGCCCACCGCCCACTTTACACAACATAAACTTTGTAACGCCACCCTCCACATTATAACAGTTTGCCAACACCCCTCGCCCATATATTACTTAATCCTGTCATGCCTAGTGACACATGGGGCTTCAGAAAGGACTTTCCATGCTCTCCTGCCCCGTGCAACCTTCAGCGCAGAGCCCCACGTCAGAGATGCGGTGTCCAGTTCCTCTTCCATCATGCGCCTCCATGTTGTCCGTGGTCTGCCTTTCTTTCTTTCCTTCTGGTGTCCAAGTGAGGGCTATCCTTGCAGGCATTTCTTGTCTCATTCTCATAACATGTCCGAGCCATTTCCATCTTCTCTTTTGAGTATGTCATTCATTGCCTCTTGTCTTGTGTCTTGGAGTAGTTGGTTATTGTATATTTTTACTGGCCAAAAGATTCCCAAGATTCTGCGAAGACAAGAGTGGTGGAAAACTGACAGCCTGCTAGTATCTCCTTTGGTCATCCTCCAACACCCGATCCGTAGAGCAAAACTGGCAAAACAATGCTTTTATAGAGTTTAAGCTTTGTGGTCCTATTGTAGATTTTGGACTTCCATACTGGTTTCATTCTGGCAAAAGCGGTTCTGGCCTTACTCAGACGTGATTTTATATCTTCCTCTGTGCCACCATTTAGTGTCAGTACGCTACCAAGATATGTAAACTGCTCAACCCTTTCCAGTGTTTCATCTTCTAACATTATTGGTTGTTGGATTTCACAGTTTGTCATAATTTTTGTTTTTCCTGTGTTTGTTTTGAGGCCTACTGTCTTTGCCGTGCTGTGAAGTATTGTACTTTTCTCTTGTATATGTTCATATTTGTGTGACACCAGGGCTATATCGTCTGCAAAGTCCAGGTCCTCAAGCATCTCGAAAGGGGTCCATCTTATTCCTCTTGGTGATTGTTGTTTTATGGCATTTTTAGCACCCAGTCAATTGTAATACTAAACAAAAGAGAGACATTACGCATCCCTGTCTTACACCAGATTTTACTGGGAATGTTTTGTTGGAATTCTTTAGGTTGCAGGAGAAATCTTTATAGAAGAGGGCTATGATGTTGACAAGCTTCTGCGGTACGCCGTATTGTCTCAGTATCTTCCATAGGATGTCTCTGTGGACGCTGTCGAATGCCTTTTCAAAATCTATGAAGTTGATATATATAGTCCTTTGCCACTCGCTACATTGTTCTAAAATGTTACGCAGGGTAAATATGTGTTCATTTGTTCCTCTTCCTTTCCTAAATCCTGCTTGCTCCATTCGTAGACACTTGTCTACTGCTTCTTGTATTCGCATTATGACAATTTTGCAGAATATCTTACTTGGGATTGAAAGCAACGTGATTCCTCTCCAGTTATTGCAATCTGTTAGGTCTCCTTTCTTGGGGATTTTCACCACAGTACCCCTAGTCCAATCCTTAGGCAATTCTTCTTCTCCCAGATATCTGCAAACAATGGCTCTAATATGTTTGCAGCTAAGATGGGATCGATCTTGAAAAGCTCTGCTGTCATTTCATCCTTTCCCGGTGCTTTGTTGTTTCTCAGGGATCCAATAGCTTTAACTATTTCTTGCTTTTCTGGCAATTTGAGGTTGATATCAATATCCTGTGCGGCCGGTGGATATCCGGTGGATGTTCAGGATCAGGTCTGTTTAGCACATCTTCAAAGTGGGATGTCCATCTCATATCCTGCTCCTGCTCTGTTGTCAACAGTTGTCCTAGGCTGTTTCTGACTGGCATGTTATGGTTGTGTCTTTTACCTCCGCATAATTGTTTGGTAATCTTGTACAGTGTGTGCAGATCATGTACTTTAGCAGCTTTTTCTGCTATTTCTGCTGTCTTTTCCATAAATTGTCTTTTGTCTGTTCTAGCACTTCTTTTTACCATTTTGTTTAGTTCTGTATATTCTTTTCTTGCCTTATCTTTTGACGTTCTGATCTAATGCTATTGATGAGATTTTTTCTCTCCTTTCACTTTTGGATGTATTCTAAGGTCTGGCCACTTATCCACTCTTTATGTTGTCCTTTACTGGTTCCCAGTACACTACTGCTAACTATTTTATATGTGCCTTTGATCGCATTCCATTTTTCTTGGATACTTTCAGTTGGTGTTGTGTCTGACTGCTCTGACAGGATTTGAAATCTGTTCTTTAGTTCCACTATATATTTTGTAGCAATCTCTCTGTCTTTTAATAGGTTAACATTAAAGTATTCTGTTCTTGTCTTGGCTTGTATATATGTTTTCTTGAGTTTGAGCCTGATCATGGCAACGACAAGGTGGTGGTCGCTGCCCACGTCAGCTCCTCTTTTCACCTTTACATCAAGTAATGTCTTTCGCTATTTACTGTTGATCATAAAGTGGTCTATCTGGTTTTCATCTCTTCCATTTGGGGATATCCATGTGTACTTGTGTATGGTCCTGTGTGGAAACAATGTGCCTCCTATGATCAGTCTGTTTTCTAGACAAAAATTGCTCAACATTTCTCCATTTTCATTTGCAGTGCCACATCCCTCTTTCCCCATTATTGCTTCTCTGTGTCTGTTATTGTTTCCAACTTTTGCGTTTAGGTCTCCCATTATGCACAAAACGTCCTGAGCTGGAACCTTGTCCACTATTTCCTGTAACCTTCTATAAAATGTGTTTTTGTCCTCTTCTTCGGCTTCGTTAGTGGGTGCATAGCATTGAATGATAGTTAGCTTTCCTTGTTTCCCATTAAATCGGGCTTTCAAAAATCTTTCATTAATCGGGTGCCACTCTAAGAGATGTTTATTCAATCCTTTCCTTATTATTAGAGCAACTCCTGCTGAATGATTCCCGTCGTCTCTTCCTGAGTATAAGATGGTTTCCCTGTTCTAGTTGTCGTCTGTCCAAAGCCTGTCCATCTACTTTCGCTGTCCCCTAGAATGTGTAATTTATAGTGTTGCATCTCTTTACCACCTGTGATGTCTTTGTGGTCTCGAACATTGTTCTGACGTTCCAGAATCCTATTCTTAGTTTAGTTTTGACATCCAGCAGACTTGAATTCCAGCGTGGGCTTCCTTGCGGCTTTCACCCATACTGTTCATGCTGACAGTGGTACTCTGTCTCAAGACCGCTGGACATCGAGAGCATTTTTTCCTTTTGAAGTTTCTGTAACATTTTTTCTTTTTTATGGGGCAGAGTTGTTAGCACTGCGCCCAACCCCAAACCTGGAGGACCAGGAGGCCACATTTAGTCTGACCTCTCACCTTGACCTGTCCGGCATGGTAACCCTTCCAGGAACAGAACTTTCCTGCCGGCATAGCTTTCTGGATCATTGAGGCACGCAAGCCCCCCACCACTACAAGGTAATGGCCTCATGGGGTGTATAATAATATGCATACACTTTGGTTGAAATTTGGATGTGTCTGTGCTACATTCCAGGGCGCAAATTCGTTGCGTTCACGTCATAAACCACACATATATCAAAGTGTGGTTGACTGATTGACACTACACAAACGTAAACAACAACAACAACATTATGCTAGATCATAGATTCCCAAACTTTTTCTGCCCACCGCCCACTTTACACAACATAAACTTTGTAACGCCACCCTCCACATTATAACAGTTTGCCAACACCCTCCCTCGCCCATATATACATGCTCTATTTTCTCTTGACATAGAAAATTGATATATATTTCTGTCATACATAGTCAATTGTCAAATGATTATATGCAAGAAATAGAAAATTGTTGAAAAAATGGATCGTGTAAGACGGGCATAAGATGAATTTAAATGCAGATTCAAATTTTAAAAAGATAATATAATCGCAAAATCATGAAAATAATTTATTTAAAAATATTTATTATTAATTTCTTCTTTAAGGAGCCATCGCCCCCTATTCGCCTGAACACCCTTCAAAGTCTTCTGAACCCACTATCGCTTCCCCCTTAGAAGTCTTCAGCGCCCACTGGGGCGGTACGCCTACTTTGGGAAACACTGTGCTAGATATATGCAAAATCTAACACAAGCCAAACAATTTCAAAACGCAACATGGAGTTTAAACCAAAGAACTCAGGTGGCGCCGTCAATTCTATTGCGAAAAAAATACGATTTTTGGAACTTGGCCAAACAAAAGCGAATAAAAAAATGTGTCAATTAACCTAGTCTTTCGTATATTGACTTTGTAGCTGGAATAAACATCATCATCATCATGTTCGACACGGCTGATGTGTGGGATCAATGATATCCATATAATATCTATCCTGACTGCAGACTATCGATTCGAACGTTGAAACCCTTCTTATGTTACGAAACTAGACTGTCCAAAAGTGTCTATCTCTGCTGTCTTCTATTTCATGCACCATTGACGTTACACAAAGTTCAGCGGTTTGATAGAAGCTATGTAGACTCTATGTGTTTCATGGGTGCTCAGTTCCTTTCTTCCTCGCACGTTCTATATCGACCACTTGATAACCACTCTGTGTGTTTTGTATGTGATTTGAGCCTAAGAGCGATTGTACGTTGTGAAAGTTATTTGCCTACAAGTAGGTCAGCATATCCGATTTCTGGAATGCTTTTATTTACTAGGCTAGCTACCATAGTTCCTACATCAGTCGCCCCATAAGACATGCGTTGAAGGTAGCAGTGGTACAGCTCTTTGCTTCCCTTGCGGCCCTGACACCACAGGACGAGTTCCTACATTAGTCGCCTCATAAGACATGCGTTGAAGGTAGCAGTGGTACTACTCTTTGCTTCCCTTGCGGCCCTGACACCACAGGGCGAGTTCCTACATTAGTCGCCTCATAAGCCATGCGTTGAAGGTAGCAGTGGTACAGCTCTTTGCTTCCCTTGCGGCCCTGACACCACAGGGCGAGTTCCTACATTAGTCGCCTCATAAGCCATGCGTTGAAGGTAGCAGTGGTACAGCTCTTTGCTTTCCTTGCGGGCCCTGACACCACAGGACGAGTTTCTTTCAATCGAGCACGTACACAATAGCTTTCACGAAGTATTTACATTTCTCATTCTACACCGAGTAGGTTTGTACGACTGTGTCGGCAGATGAAAATTCAACATATTTCTCAAATATACACTACCATCATCAACAGGAAAACTGATGATCAGGTCGTTTGATGTCCTTTTACTATATTTTGTCCTCATCAACTCGTAAAACTAACATTTAAGCCGTTTGATGTCTCTCTACTCTAACCTGTCACCATCAAAAGGTAAGACTAAAACGTAAGTAATCTGATGTCGTTCTACCGTAGCAGGGAACGACGAATACAACGGTAACAACAAGAAATAAAGAGACACTGAACATGACAGTATTTGGAGGCCGTAGGAGAAGGTGATAGAAACCGAAGGAGATTCAGACGGGATGTGTTGAGAGGGATGTACCACAAAGAGCATGCATGATACATTGATACATGGCTTAGAGTGAGATCTTTGACAGTAATGTATGTTATCAGTAGCCGTAGTAACTACATACTTGTCAGTAACATTATCAACATAATCTGTAGTAACTACATATTTGTCAGTAACATTATCAACATAATCCGTAGTAACTACATACTTGTCAGTAACATTATCAACATAATCTGTAGTGGTAGTGGAAACAGTAGAAAAAATGGAACATTTTGGTAAAATATATTTCTATTTGCAGGTCCTTGCCTGGAACCCGCAGGGACAGCGAAAGAAGGCGAGGCCGAGAAATACATGGAGACGAGATTTGGAGGCGGAGATCAACAATATAAAGAAGAGCTGGAGGAGCTGCAGGAGATAGAGATAGGAAGACTTGGCATAAGTTGGTTGAGGGCCTATGCCCCAACCCGGGGTAAAAAGGCAAAGCGAGAGAGATATATATTTCTATTGCAGGTGTCTGTGGCTTAGCGCTACTGAGCTCGATCACAATCCAAGAGTGCCTGGTTTAAATTCTGCGGGGGGCAGTTTAGAAGCCAATTTGTTACCTTGAATTTTTACGAACAGTAAAAATATTCATCATTGTTTAGAAAGCAATGGGAAACTACTGAACGTATAAATGGCGCCTAAAAAATCGACCACCCGTTTACTTTGGTTGATAGCAAAGTCATGTAAATTATATGCCACAATTTTCATTATTTTGAATATTTACAATATGAACAAAAAGACCAATGTTCACACAAATAATACAACATAAATTTCATTAATTTTTGAATAAGTATTTTTTGCATGCATACCTTTTTGTTTGGTGTCTACGATCAGCTGCGGTTGTCTGTGAAATCTTTTCTGTAACATCAAATACAACACTTGAACTAATCCCATGCACGAAAAAATGTAATCTTAAGAAACAAAATAGACTGACTAACAACCAATTGGGCGTCTATGGAAACATATGTCGAGAAACGTATGCGGTAATCAGCTGATATGTAGACAACACCGTCTCGCTGTCATGTGAAACATGGATAATCATGACTTCCAGGCTGACGCCAACATCAGATGAAGATTCTGTTTACAATTATGCCTGTTGAAAAGAAAGACAAAAACAAAGAGGTATACCCTTCCCCTTCAACAGAATTCACCTTGTTTTTAACGCACAGGCTCACTTACGCGTGAAGGATCCTTTGCTGTAAGCTTGAACTTCACGTCGTTAACGTGTGTATTTATTAACGATATCGTAAAAAAATATTGTTTTTAAAAATATAGATATTATGTCTGTGTATAATATTATTTAGATAGGAAGAAACAGCGAGTGGTAGAGTGGTTAGAACCGTGGCCTTCGATAAGCATACGGCCGGCGGACTCAGAAGAAAATTATAGGAAATAAGACCACAACTGTCACGTGATCCTCGTATTCCAGTGTTGTTGTGTACAGACTAATTCATTTTAAAAACAACACAACATGCTAAATCAAGGTTAAATAGCGAAACACGTAACTACAAAGTACTATAGTTTTACAAAATACAGAAACAGTGACGATATACAGCAACTTTTCGACCCAAAGGCCTTTATCAAGCAAACGACACAAGAGTAACGAATTTCGAGGAACACTACAAATGGACGATTACATATTGAAACATTCAAACCTATCTAATGAAAAACTGGGAACAAAACGAAAAACGAAATGAGTGCAACACAAAACCAGAAGCGGAAAAGAAGAGAAACAATAAACAATTAATTGAATATATATAACTTATATATATGAAGCAAATACACATATAGATTACAAGGCATGAGATGAGAAAGTACTAAGAAGCATAGGAATATAATGCGTTGAGTCCAAGAGGTTGCAAGGTACCATACAACGAAATAAAACGGTTCTCCAGGGCAAATCGACTGCGATCATCAGAGGAACATGATCGGATGGCTGTGACCTGGACATCGCAAGCTCCTTAATGGTCAGTATCATTGAAATGAGTGGCTACAGGGTGACAGAGCATTGACGTATATCGTGCAAGTGTTGGGCGAATCGGTCCTGAACTCTTACCGGTCTCACCAATATAGGCCTTGTTGCCGTTTATAGGTGATGGCATAGATATATTGGGACTCCCCGTGAAACTGTCTTGAATAACATACGTGACTTTTGAAAAAGAAACAGTGCGGGTCTGTATTACATATGCACACGTATTGCAGCGCCGACGGCCACACTGGGTAGTGCTAAAGTGACTCTGGATATTAGGCTTGAGGCGATCAAAGGCTATGTTATGTTAGAACTTAAGTTTAAAGCTAAAGAATGTCAGTGTTATTAACATATTTTACCAATAAATAACTAAGAAAACATAGAAAAAAAAAAATGAAAAAATGCATACAGTGTTCTATCAAACATACAAAAAAACCAGCCCCCATCTAACAGGAATGTCCGATTTGTCGGCTAAGCTATTCAGCCTTATATCACTGGGCTAGTGAAGAGTATTATCTGTTACTTTGGTCCTGTAAGTAATTATTTCATAGCTAAACACGTAGAAACAAAGTACTATGTTTTCAAAATACAGAAACAGTGGCGATAAACAGCAACGTTTCGACCAAAAGGCCTTTATCAAGCAAACAATACAACAAAAATGACGGATTTCGAGGAACACTACAAATGGACGATTACATGTAGAAACATTCAAACCTATCTAATGAAAATCTGGGAATAAAAACGAATAACGATATTATATGTCAAAGGGGTAGGAACGGGAAATGCACCTACACAACAAATATAACTACTAAATCTTACCTACTACGTCCCGACGAATAACTGCAGCAATATGGCGACGATTATCGAAAAAGGGTGGAGACTGCAGTAAAACTTGGAAAAATAGCTAAACACGTAAAAACAAAAATTATTTCATATCACTCTATCCTGGATAAATTCGTTCAATCTTTTGTATGGAACTGAGTCCAACATTTCTTGTTTATCTCTGTATATTTCGTTCCTTGATTTCCCTAAGACGTCCTTTTTCTGGAACCTTTGCGTTCCTCACCCCACTCTCACT
This sequence comes from Arion vulgaris, assembly GCA_020796225.1. NCBI lineage: Eukaryota > Metazoa > Mollusca > Gastropoda > Stylommatophora > Arionidae > Arion > Arion vulgaris. The sequence continues at coordinate 6,062,718 of CM036760.1, forward strand.
TTAGTGCCATCTCTGGGATTATTTCATTAGTTATTCTCAGAGTATGCCAACCATATCGCAATCGTCTCTTTTTAGTAACACTTGTTACTAGAGATTGACCAGACATGTTTCTGATTTCATCACTTCTCTTGAAGTCGCCCCATTTTATATACATTATTTTCGCAAATATATTTTAAAATACATTCAACTTACTTTCTATATCTTTAGTCAAGAGGTTATGACGTGGAAGCACTGTGCTCGCCTTTCGCTGCAAATGCACTCGATTTATTCCTAAAATAGGGCGATTATGACATTTTTCCAGAGATCGAGTTTTAGTTATATCGGAGGTAGACGACAACACATATGCCCATATTGGAGTTCAGAATATAAGGAACTATTCTTTCTTTCTTTTGATTTGTCTTTCTCTGCTTTTTTTGCCGCTAGGCGTAGCAGGTTTAACTGATGATCAGTTTCGGAGATAATGCACGCTCGGTCGCTTGATATGGTGTGGTATTGTGGAGTTTTAAGATGTCTGTAACTCCATCAACCCATCTTTTCTTGGTCTGCCCTTCCTCTTGATGATTCCATTTTCAGGTTGTACGCTCTTGCAACTGGTGTATTCGGGTTCATTCTGACCAAGTGGCCAAACCATTTGAGTCTCTGTTTTTCAATAAATCTAATAGCAGGTGTTGTTACAACTGTTCTTCTAATTTCCTCATTTCTTATATGGTCTCTTCTTGTTTTATTTACTGCTTTCCTCAAGCATCTCATTTCGCATTTGGTAATTTTCCTTTCTTGTTCTTTTGTCAGTGTCCATGTTTGGCCTGGTAGCACAGTGTTGGTATGAAGATTGCATTTATAATCTGTCTTTTAGTCTCTACTGGAATTGCTGGGTGTTTCAAGAGTGGGGTAAGCTGGTATGTAATGTTCTGGGTCTGCTGTATTCTAGTTTCGATCTCTCGGTTCAGTCTACTATCAGATGTCAAGGGCAGTTGAAAATCGATAAGAATAAGTTGCAAAACCTCTGTCCGGTCCAGATTCTTGAAAAAATATTATAATTCATTCAACATATTTGCCGTTTTAATAATTAAATCGACCTCGCAGATGTTACAAAGTATACGCACCGCCACTGAAATCATCAGGTGTATAAAAGAGATCAGCAGACCACATTCACCATATAAATGCAAAGAAGATATACCTATTAATTAATCAAACGTTAAACGTTTTTCCAACACTATATATTAGAATTGAGACATCATTGGAATTGGAAACTCATAATTTAGTTTTAAAACTGTCTAACTTGAAGTTCCCATATTTAATTTATGCTTTTACATCAGCAATAACAAGCCATTAGTCTCCAGCACTGAATTGAACCCAACCCACATTAATTAAAACTCAACGAAAAAATAAATATTTTTAAATTAGGCAGTAAAATAATTTTTGGATAATATGTTATTTTCATTTTCAGGATTCAATAGTTTCTTATCTGGAAGATCTTTACATTTTAAGTGCTTCTGTACCTATGTTTTTTTTTCATTGCCGAAACAGTTGATTGAAAGACGACGAAGCATGAGCCCGTTGTTGGAGATTAATTTTTATGCGTGATCTTTACATTCCAGACATATTCTCTTTTCCTTTCATTCGCTTGAATTATTGTCTATTTTATATATTCAATGTTGTCTCTTGTATCTTTTTCTTCTGCGAACACTCCATATCGACCATTTGTTAAACACTCTGTGTGATTTGTGTGTGATCTGAGCCTAAGAGCGATTGTACGTTGTGCCAGTTATGCGTCTACTAGTAGGCTAACACATCCGATTTCTGCGATGCTTTTTTATTTACCAGGGTGGCTTTCCTAGGTCCTTCATCAATCGCTTCTTATGACATGACATGTAGGTCGTAGTGGTACTATTCTTTGCTCCCGTTGCGGGACGCGGCAACACTCGGGGGCATTTTATATATTCAATGTTGTCTCTGGTATAACTTTCACTGTCTTGTGTAGCTCACAAAAGTTATACATACGTTCACATACGTTTGTACATACACAGTTGGGTGTACAGTGTATTGAAGAAACGTAAATTAGATGTCAGTTAGTCTCACAGCCTTTTCATGCTAGATTTTTTTTTAAAGAACCAAGATTTTATCATTGACACATCAACAGTGCCGTGCAAACCATCTACTATACCCAAAATATGAACCAGCACAAATCTACACTAGAATGTTGCCAATTTCAATATTACGTGTGTGGGATTTAATTCTAACATACTTTAGTCCGTTAGATAGTTTAAGAAACTGTGGTCAAAGGTCAATGTGAAGTTATTTTCGGCAATAGATCAGGTCGAGGTTACTTTACATGTTTGCTCGTTAAATATATTTCGTGTGTGAATTACGTGAAGTTTAAGATTGTATACACTTCAAGTGGTAGCATGTCCCTTGCGGAACGTCGCATTCATCACAGTTTGGCTGAAATCGGTTGCACATGTCCTAAACGTGTAGAAGTTTATACGTTTAGGGGCCTACCAAACCAATGTGTAATGTATACACGTTCTTGGCAAAGATCAAACATATCACAAAGAGTGATTAAAATTGGTCGTAAAGAACAAACGCTAAGAAGAAGAAGATCACAGCCCGCCTAAAAAGCTCTCTGTCTCTTGCAATTTCATTCACTAGTAATTTGTAATTGTAGGTACTGCATAAAGTTGACACACTAAACATTACTTCAAAACTAGTTCAGCAAAGATATGTGACGAAGCTTTGTTCTGGAAATAATAATTATTCAAAACGATGCTTTTACTAGGACACGACAGCAACCTCAATGGGACAGTCGTTACTAATTACGATGTAAGCCTTATTGAAAAACGAGTGCTTTCCTATCAATATAAATGTGGGTAGAGTATTTTCGATATTTTTACGAGAAAGGAACTAGAAGTTAAAATTGTATCATTTAAAATGTTGATTTATTTACCCATTTGTATGTATTTTCATGACAAAGGGATTATCAAGTTATGTTTGTTGGAGATCAAAAGAGAGCATTGATCAACGAGGAGGTAAAGAAGGATTGGGAGTGGAAGAGAAAGAAGATGGGTGCTTTCGTTTCTAGACGGGCGTTTGTTGGAGAAAGTCACTAAAATTAATGTTTAATTTATCCAGCGATTAAATAAGTTTATTATTATTTGCTGCATAAAATGAGCTGAATGTCTGATGGGCAGAATGAGGAATGTGTTTAGCCAGCTAGCTAAACAAAATAATCAGTTTGTGTACAATGCGACATTTGCTCCAGGAGACTGAGCACCTATTTGTTTGACTGGAGTGCTACTATGTCAGCTCAATAATAAATAGCTAATATAGACAACATATTTTTAGATACATAAAATGACATGTAACTGTTGATAACCATAATGGAAATAATTTCATGCACCGAATACATCGAAAGGCAACAAATGTAGTTATTTGGACATTTAATGAGAACGAAATACAACCAACCACCAATAACAGCATACAAATAAAAGAGATCGGGTACTAGAGCTAAGGGAGGACCAAAAAAAGATGGATAGACAATATCAAGACCACACTACATAAACACGGATACAACACAACAAGAGCGACTCATCTAGCCCTAGAACGCAAATTAAAGCTCCCATTCCTACGCTTAACAGCAAGACTGGACAGCCAACTACATCTTCCACCTGGGAATAGACAATAGACAACAGACAATAGAGAAATGGAAATAGAGAAAGTTTAGGTAAAAGCTTGCAAGACGAAGGCAAGGATATCATTGAGATGATCTAAAGGCTCTAAATACCTTTACTATCATTGTATTCAGTTTTACCCAATATGCCTCGGCCCTTTCTCCGCTGAAATAACACGCTACCTGCCAAGATTACTGCCCTTTCTCCGCTGAAATAACACGCTACCTGCCAAGATTACTGCCCTTTCTCCGCTGAAATAACACGCTACCTGCCAAGATTACTGCCCTTTCTCCGCTGAAATAACACGCTACCTGCCAAGATTACTGCCCTTTCTCCGCTGAAATAACACGCTACCTGCCAAGATTACTGCCCTTTCTCCGCTGAAATAACACGCTACCTGCCAAGATTACTGCCATTTCTCCGCTGAAATAACACGCTACCTGCCAAGATTACTGCCCTTTCTCCGCTGAAATAACACGCTACCTGCCAAGATTACTGCCCTTTCTCCGCTGAAATAACACGCTACCTGCCAAGATTACTGCCCTTTCTCCGCTGAAATAACACGCTACCTGCCAAGATTACTGCCTCTTCTCCGCTGAAATAACACGCTACCTGCCAAGATTACTGCCATTTCTCCGCTGAAATAACACGCTACCTGCCAAGATTACTGCCCTTTCTCCGCTGAAATAACACGCTACCTGCCAAGATTACTGCCCTTTCTCCGCTGAAATAACACGCTACCTGCCAAGATTACTGCCCTTTCTCCGCTGAAATAACACGCTACCTGCCAAGATTACTGCCCTTTCTCCGCTGAAATAACACGCTACCTGCCAAGATTACTGCCCTTTCTCCCTGAAATAACACGCTACCGCCAAGATTACTGCCCTTTCTCCGCTGAAATAACACGCTACATGCCAAGATTACTGCCCTTTCTCCCTGAAATAACACGCTACCTGCCAAGATTACTGCCCTTTCTCCGCTGAAATAAAACGCTACCTGCCAAGATTACTGCCCTTTCTCCGCTGAAATAACACGCTACCTGCCAAGATTACTGCCCTTTCTCCGCTGAAATAACAGCTACCTGCCAAGATTACTGCCCTTTCTCCGCTGAAATAACACGCTACCTGCCAAGATTACTGCCCTTTCTCCCTGAAATAACACGCTACCTGCCAAGATTACTGCCCTTTCTCCTCTGAAATAACACGCTACCTGCCAAGATTACGCCTTTCTCCCTGAAATAACACGCTACCTGCCAAGATTACTGCCCTTTCCCCTGAAATAACACGCTACCTGCCAAGATTACTGCCCTTTCTCCGCTGAAATAACACGCTACCTGCCAAGATTACTGCCCTTTCTCCTCTGAAATAACACGCTACCTGCCAAGATTACTGCCCTTTCTCCGCTGAAATAAACGCCACCTGCCAGATTACTGCCCTTTCTCCGCTGAATAACCGCTACCTGCCAAGATTACGCCCTTCTCCGCTGAAATAACACGCTCTGCCAAGATTACTGCCCTTTCTCCGCTGAAATAACACGCTACCTGCCAAGATTACTGCCCTTTCTCCGCTGAAATAACACGCACCTGCCAAGATCTGCCCTTTCTCCGCTGAAATAACACGCTACCTGCCAAGATTACTGCCCTTTCTCCTCTGAAATAACACGCTACCTGCCAAGATTACTGCCCTCTCCCTGATAATAACATCGCATTACCTGCAAATTAGCCTCTCCTGAAATAACCGCTCTCCAAATTACGCCCTTTCTCCCTGAAATAAACGCTACTGCCAATTACTGCCCTTTCTCGTGAAATAACACGCTACCTGCCAAGATTACTGCCCTTTCTCCCTGAAATAACACGCTTCCCTGCCAAATTACTGCTTACCCTGCAAATCTACCTGCCAATTCTTTCTCCCTGAAATACACGCTACTGCCAGATTACTGCTCTTTTCCGCTGAAATAACCGCTACTGCCCTTTCTCCGCTGATCAGTCTACCTGCCAAGATTACTGCCTTTCCCTGAAATAACACGCTACCTGCCAAGTTACTGCCCTTTCTCCGCTGAAATAACACGCTACCTGCCAAGATTACTGCCCTTTATCCGCTGAAATAAACGCTACCTGCCAAGATTACTGCCCTTTCTCCGCTGAAATAACACGCACTACCTGCCAAGATTACTGCCTTCTCTGAAATAAACGCTACCTGCAAGATTCTGCCTTTCCCGCTGAAATAACACGCTACCTCCAAGATTACTGCCCCTTTTTCCGCTGAAATAACACGCTACCGCCAAGATTACTGCCCTTTCTCCGCTGAAATAACACGCTACCTGCCAAGATTACTGCCCTTTCTCGCTGAAATAACACGCTACCTGCCAAGATTACTGCCCTTTCTCCGCTGATAAGTACCTGCTAATCGCTTCCCAGTTATTCCCTTCGCTCGAAATAACACGCTCCTGCCAAGATTACTGCTTTCTCCGCTGCAAATAACACGCTACCTGCCAAGATTACTGCCTTTCTCCGCTGAAAACAGTTACTGCCATTACTCCCTTCTCCGCTAAAAACACGCTACCTGCCAAGATTACTGCCCTTTCTCCGCTGAAATAACACTGCCAAGATTACTGCCCTTTCTCCGCTGAAATAACCACGCTGCCAAGATTACTGCCTTCTCCGCTGAAATAACACGCTACCTGCCAAGATTCCCTTTCTCCGCTGAAATAACACGCTACCTGCCAAGATTACTGCCCTTTCTCCGCTGAAATAACACGCACCTGCCAAGTTACTGCCCTTCTCCGCTGAAATAACACGCTACCTGCCAAGATTACCCTTCTCTTCCGCGAAATAACACGCTACCTGCCAAGTTACTGCCCTTTCTCCGCTGAAATAACACGCACCTGCCAAGATTCCTTTCTCTGCGAAATAACACGCCACCGCCAAGATTACTGCCCTTTCTCCGCTGAAATAACACGCTACCTGCCAAGATTACTGCCCTTTCTCACGACCTGCAAATTACTGCCCTTACCGCTGAAATAACCGCTACCGCAAATTACGCCTTTCTCGCCAGTAAATAACCCTACCTGCAAATTACTGCCCTTTCTCCGCTGAAATAACGCTCTCCAAATTACGCCCTTTCTCCCTAGAAATAACACGCTTACCCTGCAATACACGTCTCCTTTCCTGAAATACCTTCCCTCAAGATTACTGCCTTCTCCCTGAAATAACACGCCCTGCCAAGATTACTGCCCTTTCTCCGAAATAACACGCTACCTGCCAAGATTAGCCTCTCTCCAGCTGAAATAACACGCTCCTGCCAAATTACTGCCCTTTCTCCGCTGAAATAACACGCTACCTGCCAAGATTACTGCCCTTTCTCCGCGAAATAACCGCTACCTGCCAAGATTACTGCCCTTTTCCCGAAATAACACGATACCTGCCAAGCTGCCATTCTCCCTGAAATAACACGCTACCTGCCAAGATTACTGCCCTTTCTCCGCTGGAATAACACGCTACCTGCCAAGTTACGCCTTTCTCCGCTGAAATAACACGCTACCTGCCAAGATTATGCCTTTTCCGCTGAAAAACACTTGCACTCCGCTGAAATAACGCTCTCCAAGATTACTCCCTTTCCTGAAATAACCGCTCCTGCCAGATTACTCGCTTATACACGATAAGCACTGCCAATTACTGCCCTTTTCTCGCTGAAATAACACGCCTACTGCCATTCTGCACTGCTCCGCAATTACCCCTCTCCAGAATACACCCTACCGCAAACACGCCTTTCAGATACCGCTCCCTGCTTGAAAACACGCTACCTGCCAAGATTACGCCTTTTCCGCTGAAATACCTGCAGATACCTTCCCGCAAACACTGCCCTTACGCTTCGAAATAACACCACTCGCCAAGATTACTGCCCTTCTCCGCTGAAATAACACGCTACCTGCCAAGATTACTGCCCTTTCTCCCTGAAATAACACGCTACCTGCCAAGATTACTGCCCTTTCTCCGCTGAAATAAAACGCTACCTGCCAAGATTACTGCCCTTTCTCCGCTGAAATAACACGCTACCTGCCAAGATTACTGCCCTTTCTCCGCTGAAATAACACGCTACCTGCCAAGATTACTGCCCTTTCTCCCTGAAATAACACGCTCTGCAAGTATGCCCTTCTCCGCAAATAACCCTCTCCGCCTGAAATAACACGCTACCTGCCAAGATTACTCCTTTCTCCTTCCGCTCTGCAAATACAGCCCTTTCCGCAACAGATGCAGTTACTGCCTTCTCCGCTGAAATAACACGCTACCTGCCAAGATTATGCCCTTTCTCCGTGTACCGCTGAAATACGTCCTCCAAATACCCTCCGCCAAATACCCTTTCCGCTGATAGCCTTCTCCGCAATTACCTTTCTCCGCAAAATACCTCCTTTCTCCTCTGAAATAACAGCTACCTGCCAAGATTACTGCCCCTCTTCTCCGCCAAGATTATACCCTTTCTCCGTAAGTACTGCCATTTACCTGCCTCCGCTAATACACGTACTGCCAAGATTACTGCCTTCTCCCTGAAATAACACGCTACCTGCCAAGATTACTGCCTTTCTCCGCTGAAATAACACGCTACCTGCCAAGATTACTGCCCTTTCTCCGCTGAAATAACACGCACCTGCCAAGATTACTGCCTTTTCCGCTGAAATAACACGCTACTGCCAAGATTACTGCCCTTTCTCCGCTGAAATAACACGCTACCTGCCAAGATTGTTTTCGCTGATAACCGCTGCAATTACGCCTCTCCTGAAAAACAGCATGCGTTCCCTTTCCGCTGAAAATACGCTACCTGCCAAGATTACTGCCCTTTCTCCTCGCCTGAAATACGCCTTCCCGCTGAAATAACCCTCCTGCCAAATTACGCCCTTCCAAATAACCCCTCCCGCCAAATTACGCCTTCTCCGCTAATACCCTCCGCAAATTACTCCCTCCCGTTAAAACCTCTCCTGAAATTACGCCCTTTTCCCCAAATTACCCTCCTGCAAATTACGCCTTCTCCGCGAAATACCCTCCGCAAATTACGCCCTCCGCAAATAACCCCTCCCGCCAAATAACGCCCTCCCTGAAATACCCTCCTGCAGATTACCCTCCTCCCAAATACCCTCCTCCAGAATACGCCTTCTGCTAAATAACCCTCTCCAGAATTACCCTTTCCCGCGAAATAACACGCTCTCGCAGATACTCCCTCTCCGCAAAACACGCCCTTTCCCCTGGAAATAACACGCTACCTTGCCCCAAATAACGCCCGCGTTCTCCTTTCTCCGCTGAAATAACACGCACCTGCAAGATTACTGCCCTTTCCTGATCTACCGCAGTAGCCTTTCTCGTGAAATCACGCTACCTGCCAAGATTATGCCCTTTCTCCGCTGAATAACACGTACCTGCCAAGATTACTGCCTTTTCGTGAATAACTCGCAGTTAGCTTTCCCTGTCCGCTATAAAACGCTCCCGCAAAAAGATTACTGCCCTTTCTCCGCTGAATAACAGCTACCGCCAAGATTACTGCCCTTTCCCGTGAAACTAACACGTACCTCCAATTATGCTTCTGCAAATACTGCTTCTCCTGATAAATATCTGCCCTTTCTCCGCTGAAAAACACGCTACCGCCAAGATTACTGCCCTTTCCGCTGAATAACACGTACCTCCCGCGAATAAACTGCCCTTTCTCCGCTGAATAACACGCTACCTGCCAAGATTACTGCCCTTTCTCCGCTGAAATAACACGCTACCGCCAAGATTACTGCCTTTCCGCTGAAATAACACGCTACCTGCCAAGATTACTGCCCTTTATCCGCTGAAATAACACGCTACCTGCCAAGATTACTGCCCTTTCTCCGCTGAAATAACACGCTACCTGCCAAGATTACTGCCCTTTCTCCGCTGAAATAACACGCACCTGCCAAGATTACTGCCCTTCTCCGCTGAAATAACACGCTACCTGCCAAGATTACTGCCCTTTCTCCGCTGAAATAACACGCTACCGCAGATTACTGCCTTTTCCAACCGATGCAGATACTGCCTTGCAATAAGTTGATTACTGCCTTCTCCGCTGAAATAACACGCTACCTGCCAAGATTACGCTGCTTTCTCCGCTGAGGAATAACACGCTACCGCCAAGATTACTGCCCTTCTGAATAACACGCTACCTGCCAGATTACTTTGCCCTTTCTCCGCTGAAATAACACGCTACTGCAAGATTACTGCTCCTTTCTGCTTGCTGAAATAACACGCTACCTGCCAAGGATTACTGCCCTTTCTGCTGAAATAACACCTGACCTGCCAAGATTACTGCCCTCTCCGCTGAAATAACACGCTACTGCCAATGTTATCTGCTTCTCCACTGAAATAACACGCACTGCCAAGATACTGCTACTTTTCTCCGCTGAATAACACGCTACCAGCCAGATCATCGTCTTTCTCCGCCAATGAAATAACACGCTCTGCCAAGATTACTGCCCTTTCTCCGCTGAAATAACACGCTACCTGCCAAGATTACTGCCCTTTGTCATAGTTCCCCAGATGGCAGCGGAGGAATGGACAGTTAGCCAGATAGTTAGAGTAGTATAATTAGATTATTTAATAGTTGAGACTATGTGTTGTACTTCTAAGCAGAGGTGCAACACATAACAACAAGACATTTTGACGTAATGAAAATTACGTAGTTGTGTAGTGACTGTTAGTTAGCAACAATTAGAGGACAGATAGAGTGATGAATGGACGCATTGTTGACTTATGTCCAGTAGAGAAACCATGATGTCAATAAATGTATGAAACCTACACAAGAACACGTTTGTCATGTATAGCGTGTCTTTGTGTGAACATATGTTATATTACATCTACAAACAAACCAGAAAGAACATTGGTCAGAACTGCAAGATATGGAAATAACCAGATAATATATAACATGGTAGGGAGATCGTACCACCAGGACTACATCAGTTATCATAGGGAGTGTCCCATATTTGCAATCCTCTTCGTAAACCACAAGTGAACCGGCTATCCTGCACCAAGTCAGTACAGTAAGGTAGCAGCAGCAACCCTGAACCCGAGCAGTTAACAATGTGAACCACACCTACCACTCCTGACACCTGCACACCACCCTACTTCAATGGTGTCAGATAATCCAAATACATCGCCCACCGTTAGAGGGAGTATGGGATTCGTGGACCAGAATGGGAGGTCTGTATATTTTTTATAATTCATTTACAAGATTGGCTTTCATACTATACCGCCCATTGGTATAGTATTTTTACCTTCATGGCGGGTGATAGTCCTAAGTGACTTTATATCAGTCTGATGCTACTCACTTGCTTAAATCAAGTATTCTTCAATCAACTCCAACGCTTGACTTAGTTATCGCATTCGAGGACCAGAACATGGTTGCTGCGGGTGAGTCTTTGTCGCTATTTACACTATGATTTTCCTGTGCCAAGTCATTGTGTCATTTCTTCAAACGTCTCAGGAACATATTGCCTATTTTATTTTCGCTTTCGGTCTGTCTGGACCGTTTCCACATCTAGTTGGTCAGTCCTTCCAGCAGGAAGCGCAACGCTTGTCATTGCCTGTCCTACACTCCTGGCAATTCTTCAATCAACCTTGAGGGATCACGACGCCGATCATTGGCCTGCCTGTGTCAACTTTTTCTTCAATCGGCCTGAGAACTTAGTACCTGTTCTTGGTGTGCCCCAGTGCATAGGGTCAGTACTTACAAGCCAGGATCTCCGTTGTTTGAAACATTTCCTCGATCCAACTAAGATCTAATTCCTGCTTCTACAGTTGGTTCTCTAACCCTGACCTGCTGCGTAATGTCGTCGAGTGAATAATAAACAAAAAAAAAAGGCTTTTATGGAACATTAAAGTCTGCTGTTGAGAATGCTCGCATGACGATAGGATCTACAATTCGGTTCCTCGTGAGTGATTGGTCATCCTTTCTGACTATACTACAGTTTAATTTGGGTGTGTTCACCCACAAATCAGGATTTCAGCTTTATACCATCCTTATTCGGAGGACAGCTTCGCTTCCTCTGTCAAAGGACTGAACGTTGTTAGATTTGACAGTCATTATTCTCACGCCATATCATTGGAAGATGTTGCAATTTTATAATTGAACTATACACTTGTTCGTTCGCATGGCATATTAATTGAACTATTGAACGCTGGTGATATCCACTTATGCTGTTCTTTGCGAGTGGTTTACTTCGAGTAAGTATGTGTTTCCTTTCCGCTGTGTTCTTTTGATGCATGTAATTTAATTTTGATGTTTACAGCTGATAATACCTATTTTTAATACTAGCTATTTTGTATCATTGTTTTCAGGGGTGTGTATTTCCACTATTTATACGCTGTTGATTGCGACGCTTCTATTTTTTTTTACTTCATTTACGTTGCTGGGGTGCGATAAATTGTCTCGAGATTCCATGGCCCATAGAAACACGAGAGGTGGAAAATTGTGTGAGGAGGGTATGTTGGAGGTTGCACCTCCAGAGCCATCGCGCCTCGCTGCTGTCCTGTCTGAACCTCAGTTTCAGATACGGATACTTGTCCAGAGGTGCGGACATTGCAACCAGCTGCGTGTCACTTCCCACGTCCGCCTTGTAAGTCCGTGCGGACATTCGGAGATCGCGACGGTCCTTCAGTGGACGAATTTGTGAAAGAAATTCGCCTATACTGGCGTTATTATGGCCTACAGGGTCAAGAGAAAGTAGACACCCTAATGGAGCATGTCTCGAACTCTGTTCGAGAGGAGCTGGAGATTCAGCTTATGACGGCTCAAGACCCTGAGGTTTTGTTGGCTGGTCTACTACGGGTCTTTGGGGATAATAGGTCCGCCCAGGCCCTGCTGTCTGTTTTTTTTTGGGTCCTCTCAGGAGCTGGAGAGTCGTGCCTCGACTCTCTCATCGTTTGGCTGGCCTTTTCGCGAAGGTGACTGCAGCTCAGACCCGGGAAGGGTCAGTACCCCTCGATCCCAATAATCTCAGGGATCGGTTTATTGCGTCCCTGCGCGACAGGCTCTGTGCAGGAATGTTAATGTCTATGGTGGCAGGATCGCCCTTCACCACATTTCTGCATTGCCGTGATGAGGCCTTGAGATGGGAATCTAATCCCATCCCTATGCAAGATAATGGAGTCAAGGACGGTTTGGATCGTCGGGTAAGGGACTTGGAAAATAGGCTGAACAGGGGTTCCAGAATCATTCCTGGGGATCAACATCCTGAGTACCATGGTCGTTGCGGTAATTATATTACTAACTTTCAGGGTGGTAGTGGTAGTCATAGGACCCAACCATGTTGCTCTGGATGTGGCAAGGGAGGCCATAATTTGAATGTTTGCAGAGAGCGCCATTTAAACGGACATCACTCGGGGAGAGGGGCACGACCCTGGGTGCGGGAAAACTGGGCCCGGAAACAAAGTTGGTAGGGAATCAATTGCTGAAGGATATGGATAGGGGAAATGTGTTTCGTGCCTTATAGACACAGGATCTCAAGTTTCGGCTCTCACGGAGAGCGCCTTTCACATGTATTTTCCAGATTCTTGTCTAAATAAGGGTAATTGGGTGCAGCTTAAAGCTGCAAATGGACTTCATATACCTTACTTAGGCCATGTTATAGTTAATATCGAGCTTTATAATACTTATCTTACGAATTGTGGATTCTATGTCTTTAAAGATACCCCATCTCATAATAGTTGTGATTATAATGCTATTATTGGGACAAATATTCTTAGCCGTCTGCAGTTGTTTCGACCAATTCTAGGTCCTTCTATCCAGTCCGTACCTGTTAAAGTGGTACCGTCTTCTCTTCCAGCCTTTATTTGGTCTGCTAAGGGAAAGAAATCGCATATTAAAGCTAGTTCACTGGGAGTGATATGGGTTCGAGTTAAAGGTGGGAATAGTATGGGTCGCCAGGTCATTTTTGAATCCAACCGTTCTTTGCTTCGAAAGGGTATTGTGTGTTGCAATACTGTTACTGATTTAAATAGAGGAATTTGTGCTATTCATGTTTTGAATATTGCAAATGAAGATGTTTTCCTTTCCAATGGGACAGTTGTAGGAAATATTTGTGAAATTGATTCTTCCAATGATGTGAATTTTAATGTCATCTCTACGAACTCAGTGGAATGTGCAGTTTCTGTTGGTGAAAAGTTTGGGATTTCTGGGCCATCGAACATGAACATTGGATCAAGCCGATTTGATCTGAGTAGGATGCATGGATCTCCTAATCAAAAAGCTGCAATGTTGTCTCTATTGAGTAGATATGATGATGTATTTTCGTATAATGATTTTGATGTTGGTTATGCTGACAAAGTTCAGCACGAGATTCGTTTACAGGATACCGACCCTATTAAGTTACCATACAGGCGGATTCCGCCTGCATTCTATACAGAGGTGCAGAACCATATTGCGGATCTCCTACAGAAACAGGTCATCCGGGAGAGTGTCAGCCCCTGGGCTGCGCCAGTGGTATTAGTAAAGAAGAAGAACGGAACTTTGCGCCTCTGTGTAGATTATCGTGCGTTAAACAAAAAGACTATTAAGGATGCGTACCCCTTACCTCGCATTGATGACTACTTGGACTCCCTGAATGGTGCAAGGTTGTTTACCACTCTGGATTTAACCAGTGGGTACTACCAAGTGGCAATGAAACAGGAGGATATAGATAAAACGGCATTTTGTACACCTTTTGGATTGTATGAATATACAAGAATGCCAATGGGATTGACTAATTCTGCGGGCACTTTTCAACGCCTAATGCAAAACTCAATGTCAGATTTTATGTTTAAGTCTTTACTAGTATATTTAGATGATATGTTGATTTTTTCAACAGACTTTGATGACCATTTGATTCGTTTAGGAAATGTGCTGGAAAGGATAAGATCAATAGGTCTAAAAGTTAATCCTAATAAATGTGTTTTTGCAGGATTCTGTTGATTTCTTAGGTCATACTATTTCAGGAAATGGCATTGCTACACAGCAATCCAAAGTATCATCTATACAGAATCTTAGCATACCCACTAGCGTAAAGCAAGTGAGGGCCTTTCTGGGCATGGCAGGGTATTATAGAAAATTTATACTCAGATTCTCCCAGATTGCCAAACCTCTATTGGATTTGGTAAATGAATGCCATTCTTCTGGTTTACCTCGTGAATCGAAACGACATTTAACCACTGGCTCGTCTAAGTTTCATTGGACTAGTGATTGTGAAAGTTCTTTTCGAGATCTTCAATCTAAATTGATTTCTGCACCCATTCTGGGATTCCCCGATTTTGGCAGTCCATTTATCTTGGACATTGATGCGTCTTTTAGTGGTCTAGGAGCTGTGTTGAGCCAGCAGCAGGATTCTCAATGTAAAGTAATAGCTTATGCCAGTCGGACTCTCCGCAGAGAAGAGAAAAACATAAAGAGCAGTTTTAAACTGGAATTGTTGGGTCTGAAATGGGCTATAACTGAAAAATTTCGTTCTTATCTATTAGGTAACAAGGTGACTGTTTTTACTGATAATAAGGGTTTGACTTTTTCAAATAAGGCGCATCTTGGGGCCATTGAACAAAGGTGGCTATCTCAGTTGGCTGTGTTTGATTACGAAATCAAACATCGTAAAGGTACATTAAACAAGAATGCCGATTTTTTATCACGGTATCCCTGCCGAGACGCAGGACGTGACGCATTATGATGCCTTGTCTGAGGATGAGGATATTGGGATTAACCTTGCTGTTTTAACACCTTCTTACAGTTGTGATTTGACTGTAGAGATGATGGGAACTACTGCAAAGAAACAACATGTCACTTATAGTTTGAAAGAAATACAACAATTGCAGCAACAGGACTTGGTGCTTCAGGTAATGCTAAAAGCTATGGAAACAGATGCTACGGTGGACACGACCTGGTGGATTCCGGAAGCTAAGAGGCTGTGGTTACATCATGATAAGTTATGCATTCGAAGAGGAATACTTTGTATTAGAAGGGATGAGGATAATAAGTGTGATGGATTAAAAATTATTGTTCCTCACGTCTTAAGACCGATCGTATTGGCTGCTATTCATGAAATAGGTCATCAAGGGCGAGATAGGACATTGGCATTATTAAAATCTCGATTTTTCTGGTGTGGAATGAATGGGGATGTCAATAATTTAGTGAAATCTTGTTCCATTTGTAATATGTCTAAACCTCTAAAGAAGATTACAACTACCTACGGTCATATTGTAGCCAACCGTCCGTTGGAGATGGTTGCCATGGATTTTGTTGAACTTCCAAGAGATTCCTATGGGTTTAAACATATCTTGATTATGACTGATGTGTTTACTAAGTATGTGGTCGCTTACCCTACTATTGACCAAACTGCAAAAACAGTGGCAGAAGTCATACAGAGTAGATGGATCCCAGACTTTGGGATACCCAGTAAATTTCACTCGGACCAAGGAAAAGGGTTTGAGTCCTCCATTGTTCTGGAACTCTGTCAAAGGTATGGGATAAAAATCAAGACCACCACGTATAATCCGCGAGGAATGCCATATGACGAAAGGTTTAATAGGACATTGTTGACTATGCTCCGTTCATTAGAGGAGACGGATAAAGTGGAATGGTCTAGACATGTACCAAATATAGTGTTAGGGTACAATATTACTCCCCATACTTCTACTGGGTGGTCACATACTTTTACTCTTTGGTAGACATCCTCATACCTATAAATTTCATCATAGAAGATTTATTTCATCCTGATGATGCAGAGAAAGACTATTTGGTCTGTCCTGAAAAGAGATTAACGGAGGCTCATAGGGAGGTCTGCGACAGGTTGGCCAGTCTCCATAAACAGGCAGATATTAAACAAGGAAAATTTGATATTATACCATTGGATAGTATGGTACGCAGGCGAATAGACCATAGTAGGGGTGTCAATAAATTAGGAAACCTTTATTCCCAACAGGTGTACCGAGTAGTACAGACACCCGATGTTCAATCAGGCTATTATGTTATAGTCCCCATTAATGATGCGAGCCAATCTCGGCTGATGATATCTGGCCGCCACATCAAGAGATGTGAAAATTTCTTGGGATAATCAATCAATGTCTTGGACATTGGTTGGCACAAAATGGATGAGAGTATAAAAATTGTTATTTAACATAGATGCGACTTGGGTATTAGTAATTATGATAGCGATTCCCTTGGTGAGGAGTTATTAAGTAAATTGAATTTGTATACTGTTTGGAGATATTCTTTGGGGTTGAGGGTGGATGATCAATAGCCCAGATGGGTTATATTATATCACTCCACATGTTTGGAGATTCTGTGGAAAATATTTGCATTGTTTTTATTTGTGATATGGAGGTATTATGACGACGTTGTGAAATTCTTTCATTGCGGCTTTAAGATGAGAAAAAGGGAGCATTGATGTTATCGTTAGGATCCCCTCCTCTGCTACGGGAAGGCTGATTATAATTATATCACAGAGGTCGGTTGATGTGGACGGCAAACATTAACTTTTCACCGTCCATTGCTAGATATGGTTATATGATGTAGATCCGAGTATTTTGGATTCTGGGATTATTTATGCCCCGGGATTGGGGTTGGTTAATATTAATATATGATGTTGGCAATTAGGCATCATATATAAGTTGTTCCATGATTGTTGGTCATATGTTGAATCTTGGGAGTTTATTATTTCCCCTGGGCATTGGGGTTGGTTGATATTACCTCGTTGAGGACATATAACGTGAAAAGTTAACGTTATATATGTTTTTTCCTTTTCAATTTGTAACTTGTGTTTTTGTTTGAGATTTCAGATAGTGTGACAAGACTCTGACATGCAAGAAAGACATAGTGTTAGTGACATACTGATACATGCTGCCATCAAACCAATACTACCTCATGTGAGGAATGGATGTCCAGTACCGCCACCTCACATTGGCCAAGTGTTATGCTGTTGGGTCGCCGTCGGAATCATAGACGCATATTTTCCATATTTTCCAATTAATTTATGTAATGCTGATTGATTTCTAGTACTATGGTTTCAGCACAAGAGCACAGAGGGTTACTGTTGAAGTTAGCCATGGTCACCTATGGCCAGTTGATGAGTCACGTCCAACGACGTGTGGTGACTCCTTACCAAGTAGCTCATTCAACTTGGGTCTTCCTGAGATCCCGTCAGGATTTTCTTTTTCTTTTCGACCATGGTTGGCTGTTATAGTTAGTTGTTGTGGAGCCACGTTAACACGTGAGGTGACTAGTTCCCTTTCAGCTCTCACCACTCTAATCACCCTACTGAACACTACCTGTGCGATTTTTTCTTGGGATTTCGCCGTCAGGGGCGACGGCGAGGTCTCAGGGAGTGTCATAGTTCCCCAGATGGCAGCGGAGGAATGGACAGTTAGCCAGATAGTTAGAGTAGTATAATTAGATTATTTAATAGTTGAGACTATGTGTTGTACTCTCTATGCAGAAGTGCAACACATAACTACGAGACATGACGCTTTTGTGTAGTAAAATAGTGACGGTTTAGTAACAGTTGCTAGGAACAATTAGTAAACAAGGAGACGATATACATTTTTGTACTGAATGGACGTGTTCTTGGTGTGTCGTCCATACTTGTGTCATCAACCTTGAAATTAATAAATGTATTATGGAAAGATTAACACGGAATTGTGTTTACTTAAAGTCCTATGTTGGCCAATAAATGTCTGTTTGCACCATCATCGTAACAATATAAATATAAGAAAGGATGTCAAGGAATGAATCAATCAATAATGGACATGTAACTTAACAAAGAATTGTACTATCCAAACTAATAGGAAAGAATGAATCAATCAACAATGGACCTGTGACTTAACAAAGAATTGTACTATCCAAACTAATGGGAAACGGACTCTCAAGCTATGATTACATCAGGAAACATTCTATTGTACAGCAACAGAACAACAGAATAACAGAATAGCAGAACAACAGAATAACAGAATAATAGAATAATCATGACATCACGAAGCATATCGCCAATAAATGAATAATCGCACCCTACTAAACCACAAAGAGGGGGCGCCCTACTTCACCTTTCTCCGCTGAAATAACACGCTACCTGCCAAGATTACTGCCCTTTCTCCGCTGAAATAACACGCTACCTGCCAAGATTACTGCCCTTTCTCCGCTGAAATAACACGCTACCTGCCAAGATTACTGTTTTAAAAAAGAACTCCGTAGCTCCAACAAACATTCTAGTGATCACTTGACAAAAATACATTTGTGAACAGAAAGGGGCCATCCAGATTCGAACCCCCGACTTTCTGAATGCAAGGTAACATCTAAAAAGACCACTATTAATGTAGAATATAATGGCTACTCATAGGATCAATGGGTGACCTAACGAACGTCAAGTATCCTACAAATGTAGACCACTATTATTTTGATATCAAAGCATGATGAAAAGAATAATTGTCTTCGTCTTTTTTGTTTCTAATAAAACATATTGCTACAAATTATCGATAACATTAATATTCGTTTTGTTTTCAACTGAGCTTTCTTAATTAAACATTGTTATAATATTTCTCGGCAATATACGTCTTAGGCGGATTCTCAGACTGAGATGGTATGATAGAGTAGCAAACACAGACCTGTGGATTTTTTTTTTTTTTTCGATCCAGAAGTACTTGAGCTTTCAGCTCTTCGGCTCAGTGCCATGGACATCGTAACCCTTCGGTTCGGTGCCACGAACACCGTAAATCTGGGAATCTGTGGCTTTTCTGCCATCCCGCGGAATTGAACCCACACACACAGAGGGGTAGTCACCCGTAGTCCAACGCGCTACGAACACGCTGGGCAGACGGGCAGACCTGTGGATAAGAACCGTACATGAAACAGTTTGTGGGATAACCATGATGACCAAGGTCAAGAGGAGAAAATGGCGATGGGTCGGGCATACACTACGGTAGACACAATCGAGTGTTACTAGACAAGCACTTGAGTGGAATTTGCATGGAAAACGAAAAAGAGGACACCCTAAACAGACCTGGAGATGAAGTCTTCTTGAGGAACTGAAGAGTGCTCGACTATCCTGGGAGACCATAAAGAGAACAGCCGGAGACCGAGAAGAGTGGCAAACAACTGTTGAGGCCCTATGCTCCACGTGGAGCTGACAGGAATAAGTCATAATATTTCTATCACACCATTATTTATAGGCTTTGTAAGGCCTGCACAATTTCTTCATACCGCTCTATCATGGTCGATCTGCTGAATCTCCTGTATGGAATTGTGTTTGATATTTCTCACCTCTCTTAGTAATGTTAATTTCAGAGTTTCCTGGGAGCCGTTTCCGCCTTGAACTTCTCCTCCTACTTGAATGCCTGCTTTGTTATTCTTTGATAATTTCTTCTCAGAGTATGCCCAACATTTCCCATCTTCTGTTTCTTTTATAACAGTTGTTATTGGGCGTTGACCAGACCTTTCTCTGATTTCGTCACTTCTCCTGAATGCATTCAGTTTTATATCAATGCAACATGAATGAAAATCGTAGCATATCCTTTACAGGACGTAAGCCATCAACCACAGTAAACGATTCGTTGATTTTCTAGGCACCACTTATACGTTCCGTATTTTTCCATTGCTTTCTGAACGGTGAGGTCTATTTTTACCTTTCGTAAAAATCGTACGGAAACGAATTTGCTTCCAAACTGCCTGCAGTAGAGTATGAACCAGGTACGCTTGGGTTGTGATCGAGCTTACTCCCACTTAAGCTACAGAAGCCCACATACTGTAAAATACTGCTTCATTTTATTGCTAACAATAATTACATTTTATCAATTAAATTTTCCTAGTTAGAAATATTGCTAGCAATTATATATAAAATTGATAGTAGTTGTTCCGCCCGTATGTTGCCGGTGCTCGTAAGGGGAGCAAAGAACACTGCTACCAAGAAGGCATTTCGTAAGAGGCAACTGATGTAGGGGTATAGGGGAAACTACCCTAGTAAATAAAAAGCGTTGCAGAAATCGAATGTGCTGACGTACTTGTAGTGGTAAAATTGGCACAATGTATAATCGCTCTTGTTTTTTGTTTTTTCTGATCCAGAAGCACTTGAACTTTTCAGCTCTTCGGCTCGGTGCCATGAACATCGTAACCCTTCGGTTCGGTGCCACGAACACCGTAAATCTGTGGCTTTTTCTGCCATCCCGCGGAATTGGACCCGCACACACAGAGGGATAGTCACCCGTAGTCCAACGCGCTACGAACACGCTGGGCAGACGGGCGTAATCGCTCTTAGACTCAAATCATATATAAAGCACAAAGAGTGGTTTAACAAATGGTTGATATGGAGCGTAAGAAGAAGTAGAAAATTAATGAGTTTTAAATTCAAATTCCTTAAATAAAAATATTGCTGACACACATCTTTAATATTAATAATAGTTTTCAATTCAGCTTCCTTAAATAAAAACATTACTGACACTTATTGCTGGTATTAAAATTAATTTTGCAATCCATCTTTCTTAATGAAAAATATACAGGAGGCAAGTTGGATATATTTGAAAATAGATTTCCATAGATAAGATTGAACGAGTTTCTCAGGATAGAGCGTTGTAGAGTAACTGCTTGCTGGTCACAGGTAATGTATAATGTTCTGATTCTTCTTCTTCACCTTTCAACTCCCAACGGAGCACAGTCTTCAACAAACTTCTTCCAGTCCTTCCTCTCTCTTTCAACTACCAATGGAGCACAGTCTTCAACAAACTTCTTCCAGTCCTTCCTCTCTCTTTCAACTACCAACGGAGCACAGTCTTCAACAAACTTCTTCCAGTCCTTCCTCTCTCTTTCAACTACCAACGGAGCACAGTCTTCAACAAACTTCTTCCAGTCCTTCCTCTCTCTTTCAACTACCAACGGAGCACAGTCTTCAACAAACTTCTTCCAGTCCTTCCTCTCTCTTTCAACTACCAACGGAGCACAGGTCTTCAACAAACTTCTTCCAGTCCTTCTTCTCTCTTGCCATCCCTTCCAATTCTTTCCACATCTTGTTTATTCTTTTAATATCAGTCTCCAGCTCTCCTATCCAGACATTTATAGACCTTCCCCGTATCCTCTTTTCCTGCAGGTTCCAAACAATGTCTGTCTTGCAATGCTTCCGGTAGATCTTCTCAATGTATGTCCTATCCATCGCCAGAGTCTCTTCCTCAGCTCTTTTTCTAGTGGTTTCTGCTTAGTTTTTTCTCTGAGTTCCTCGTTCGTAATCTTATCATACCATCTCAGTCTCTCTATTCCACTTAAACATTCAATTACGACGGTATGTAGTTTTCTGGTGGTATCTTTTGTTGTTATCCATGTTTCCCAACCATAGAACAGCACTGACTTCACATTTGATTGAAAAATTATCAACTTTGTATTGTTTTGATTGTCCGTCGACTTCCACATATTACGCAATACAATAAAGTTTAATGCGCATGGTAGGGTTGTTGCAGAGCGAAATGGGGCATACAGGACAACTACTTCTAGTATGAGGATGGAGGTTGAGGCCGTTACTGCTGGCCTCCATTGGATTTCTGGGACTTCATTTACTGGGGCAGTTGTTGTATCTGACTCTCAGTCGATGTTTCACAAGATCCATAAGGGCAGGTTTTGGTATGAGTGGATGTTGTCTATAGAAGTTTCTAACCTCCAGCGGCTTACGTGGATATACTGTCCTGGGCATGCGGGTGTTTACGGTAATGAGAGAGCGGACAGGCTTGCATCAACAGCATCGATTGTTGGGGAGTTGAAGATGGATAAGGGGATATTCTTCGGCCTCTTCGCGACTCTCTGTTGGATGAGGACACTAAAATCGATGTTGAATCGATCAAGCGATTTAAGCAGTTTGGAGTTACCCGTTGTTCAAGTCGAACTGGATGCCTGAGAGGCAGAGTGAGAGGTGTGGTTAATCAGCGAGCCACAGGAACCATCAGTATACATACTCTTCGATATCTGTTGGGGAGACTGAGCACCTATGGGTCTGCCCGGAGTGCAATGACGTCAGTTTAGTAACCAATAACCAATAACTCTTGCATTTATTATTCTTATTTTAATATCTTTGTCTGTTCCCCTTCTGTGTTTATATTGCTAACAAGGTATGTGTACGAATGAATAACAAAAAGGGTCTGAAGAAGAAGAGCAATGACTTAATTACACCGGGTTTCCTCATTTGGCTCCGTCCTTGTCGGCAGAGATAGCATGTCGAGAGCAGTACAAAAAGCACGAACGCTGTAGCTCCGACAGCAGTTCTTTTTTTTTTTTTATCGATCCAGAAGCACTTGAGCTTTTTCAGCTCTTCGGCTCGGTGCCATGGACATCGTAACCCTTCGGTTCAGTGCCACGAACACCATAAATCTGGGGAATCTGTGGCTTTTTCTGCCATCCCGTGGAATTGAACCCGCACACACAGAGGGATAGTCACCGTAGTCCAACGCGCTACGAACACGCTGGGCAGACGGGCAACAACAATTCTAGGGATCTCTTGAAAAAACTCACATGTGTCTCGGTTTGGATTCGAAACCACCAGCCTTCAGTATAACAGACAAACGACTTTACCATCTCGCCATTAAGACCTCCTTAATGAATAACAGTACAAGAGGGATACAAAGGAACATATCGCTGCATGTTGTCGCTAAGAATAATGTTAGTATTTCAATTCAGTTTTCTTTATAGAACATATTGAGAAAATGTGGGGTCTCTGTGACTAATTTTTGTAGGTATTTTATTGTTAATTTTTTCTAATTAATTTGGCCCGGGCAGCGGCTTTCCAGCCTGCTATTTTCGATTTGAACTGTAATGGGTTCTTTTTTCCTGGCAAAAATGAATACGAGACCTACGTTTTATCTTCCGTGTCCGATAGGACTAGGAACTCGATCTCAGCTACACTGAGATCAGGGATCTCTGGGAAAATATTCAAATTGCTCCACAAGGGAGCGAACCTGGTACCTTTGACACGAAAGACGAGTTCATAACTTCTACCGGTGCTACGGAGCTCGTGTATTGCAGTTGAGATCGTCCTGTGTAAGAAAAAGATCGAAGCACACATGGTTACTCACCGAAGTGCAATGATGATGGTCCTATCAATCAATCAATCAATCAATCAATATGTGACCGTTAGATTTCACTAATAAAAATTAACAGATTGAGCCAAATAACATTCACTATCTTACATCTTCTTTCGTATGTTTTTTTTTCTCAGAGCGCATTATGATCCTGTAGGCGTGCGTATCGTAAATGTGTTTTTCTTTCTAATTTATTTCTTCCTGGTCTGAGACAGGTGGGGCAAGTATGCACATCTGTTAAAAAAGAAAGAAGATAGGAGGGCTATCGTTTCTCGCGTGTTCATTATCTAAGTTTCCCCTGAGCACATTCTCGTGCGGTTTTTGAGGCCTGTTTCTTGATGTAAGAACTAAACAGTCAGGGAAGGGTATGTTGAATTGTATTTCCGTAGTTTAAGCGAATAAACAGGAAACGCTTCTTTCCTTTTATTTTCTATTCAGAAATGAAGATGGTTCAAATGGGCAGCAGAATCCAACCTTTATTTTTATCTTAATCATCATCAAACAGCTTGTCCTGAGCAGAACTTTGCCACCCCAACAGTCTTTAGGAAATTCTCTCTCTCATAGGTCAGATGTCATGCTTCTACAGCCATCATGTTCAAACCATCAGTTACATCCTGAATCCATTTTCTCCGTGGTCTTCCTTTTCTTCTCTTTGCCAGTATGCCTCCTTCCATGATGGTCTTCTCCAGCCCTTCATGTCTTTTTATATGTCCAAAATATCTCAATTTTCTCTTTCTTATTTGTAGCATCAGCCAGTTTTCTTTGATTTTGAGTTCTTTCTGTATAGATCTATTTGTTTTTTTCTCTGTCCATGATATACAATATATTTTACTAAACAATATTATGATTCCTGCAGTATTGGTATCAATATATCAAAGAAAAGATGTTAATAATTGCTACATTAGCCTAGTCATCAAATCTTTCTTTCTGTTGTTCTTTTCTGCTTTTTGCCGTTATGCGTTTTACAGGTTTAACTGATGATCGGTTTCCGAGCAAGTGAGAGCTCGGTCGCTTCATACTGTGGATTTGTTGAGTTTTAAAATGTTTATAACTCCATCATTTCATCGTTTTCTTGCTCTGTCCTTTCCTCTTGATGATTCCATTTTCAAGTTGCACGTGACGGTTTTCTTGAGACTGGTACGTCCTCACCAAACGGACATACAATTTGAGTGTTTTTCAATGAATCTAACAACAGGTGTTGTTCCGACTGTTCTTCTAATTTTCTCATTTCTGATATGGTCTCTTCTTCATTTATTTACCGCTTTTCTCAAGCATCTCCTTTCACATGTGGTAGCCATCAAATAAAAGAACAGTTAATAACTGCAGTAACCTCGTCTTAAATCAAAGAAAAACGTTAATAACTGCAGTAAACGCCTACACAGACGGACTGATTTAAGGTGTCAATTCGTTGTAAGGACTTGTGACCTGGTACTGGTAATGACTGACACCATACAACAATATGAGCGGATAACTTGTAATTGGTTACTGCTTCCCGTATTTTCTCAACACAGGGAGGCAAAGCTGGAGTCTCTTCTACCATATCCATTTCCCCCCTTTTTATCTTTCTTTCTTTCTTTTTCAAATCCTATTTGCCTCACAGCTTCAGGTCAAGAAGAGATTTATAAAACGGGCCCTTGTATGCGCTTCCTAGATAGTTTCTTTCGTCGCCTCTGTTATCTCTGAGGTCCATCTTTGCGTGGCCGGCCTTTTGCTTTGTACCCATTGTATCGGAGCAGCATTGCTCTTTGGGGTGCACTGTCTGATGGTAATCTGCTTACGTGGCCAAACCATTTAATTTGTTATTTCTTGATGAAGTCTAGTACTGAGTACCTACTTTTTTCCTGATGTCTTCATTTCTCAACCGGTCTCTTCTTGTTACACCCAGCACTCTGCGTAGACACTTCATCTCTGTCGTGACTAGTTTTGATGCAGCTGGCAAATTCGAGCAAACAGCAAGTTCAGCACCAATCGCGTCACAATAGTTGCCAGATGGTCGTTGCATACAATGACATATTTTCATAAGGATATTTCACAATTCATCTTTTTGTCTACTTCCACAGGCTTTCTAAAAAGGAATCATAAGTCAATGGATTTTTGAAATCAGAATATTAACTTTTCCTAGAGTAGATGCCTCACTGGGCTTACTCGCTCGTGTGTTGCAGGGGCTCGCAAGGGGAGCAAAGAATAGTAACACTACTACCTGCAAGGCATGTCGTAAGACACGACTGAGGTATGGACCCAGTGAAGCTACCCTAGTAAAACAAAAACGTCACAGAAATCGGTTGTGCTGGCCTTCTTGTAGAAGCATAACTGGCACAACGTACAATCGCTTTTAGGCTCAGATTACATACAAATCACAAAGAGTGGTTAACAAGTGGTCGATATGAGCGTTTGAAGAAGTAGAAGAAGACTGGGCTAACTGACCCCATCTTTCGAAGCATCTAATGTTGTTGAGGAGTAAGATATTCACCTCTCGCTCCTTCTCTAATTAGATTACGCAATGTTCTCTCCAGAATGTCAGATGTCAGACTATGTTGTGAGTGCACATCTGTAAGGCGCGCTATGTGAGCATTTCTTGAAGCTGAAAGTTTATCCTCAACGTCCCTATCGTCTAAAACAAAATTTGACACCAACAATGTGTATGCATTCAGATGTGTAGAAAAGTATAATATACTAGAACTCAGTGGCGGCTCGTGATCATTTTTGTTGGTGGGGCCAGACATTTTTCCCAGATAAATCATGGATTTGGTTTTCTATTTTGCTATATTTTAATTTATAAAATAATAAATACACGTTATACATTATTTTTGGGGGGGCCCGGCCCCACTGGTCCTTAATGACGAGCCGCCACTGCTAGAACTCACAGATACACTTGTATATATTTTTCACAGTCAAATTTAACTGTCACGCTTTAAGGTTGTGTCAAAATTTATAGCAGCGAAATAGAAGCTGTTCGATCTGCGGCAAATGAGTTACACAAAACAAGAACTATGTTTTAATTCTATTTTAATTACATTGCAATGAAAGTTATCTTGTCAAATAATGAATCATTCTTTATATTTGTTAAAAACAATAGCATTCTTGTTACTATCTACATTATCAATCTATTTATGTGTGTAAAAGTTAATTGTATATCCTTTACAAGACTTTGCGAATCAACCCCAGCTTTTAAACGTTGTTTGTGATTTTTCTAGGTATTATTATGTTCAGTAGTCTGCCATTGCTTTATGAACGGGTGGAGCCATCATCCTTTTGTAAAAATCCACACGAAACAATTTGCAACCAAATAGTCCGCATCGTGATTAAAACTCAGAACGTCGTGGTTAATAGACCCAGTCACTATCCCCTCAGTCACAGACGTCACCTTAATATTTTTACGGTGATAAATTAGCTAATTACCTTTAAATGTGCTTGCAGTTAATAATAAATGACACTTCCCATAATCTTTTCAGGCCTAAGTTTCACTTCACTTCCCATTTGTAGTCCCTAGTGGGATTGAGCCCACAATTCTCTCGTGTCCGTGTCGATAGGCGAACACGTACACACTACGCTAATTCGCCCAACTTCCACTTTATGGATCAGTCATTGTTTAAATCATTAAATGTGTTTGTTACGTTTGTTTATTTGTTTTCTAACTCCCAGAGGAAGTATGGGATTATTTCGCCATTTCTTCTGTTTTGCGGGAAGGTTGGGAGGGAGGGAGGGAGGGAGGGAGGGAGAGGGGGAGTACCTGGCTTTCTATTTTTTTTTTTTTTTCCGATCCAGAAGCACTTGAGCTTTTCAGCTCTTCGGCTCGGTGCCATGGACATCGTAACCCTTCGGTTCGGTGCCACGAACACCGTGAATCTGGGGAATCTGTGGCTTTTTCTGCCTGCCCACGGAATTGAACCCGTACACACAGAGGGCTAGTCACCCACAGTCCAACGCGCTACGAACACGCTGGGCACGCGGGCCCTGGCTTTCTATAAGACCCAAGCATCCCCAACAACTCTAAGCGTTTGGTGCTATGTTTAGTGTCGTGAAGACTCCTACACAGGTAGAGTCTATGTTTGTTACTAAAATCTCAGAACTGTAGTTGCACGGTTTTTTTTGTTCACCATAGCCACCATTGTCAAAGTAACTATGTAATTTCTTAATTTTTTGCAAGCATGAGAATATATCTATATTCATATGTTAACATGACCAGTATTTTTTTAAATTCGATCCAGAAGCACTTGAGCTTACAACTCTTCGGCTCGTTGTCATGGACATCGTAACCCTTCGGTTCGGTGCCACGAACACCGTAAATCTGGAGAACCTGTGGTTTTTCTGCCAGCCCGCGGAGTTGAACCGCTCTCACAAGGGGCTTGTCACGCGACGTCCAACGCGCTACGAACACGCTGGGCAGACGGGTACCATGACCAGTATAAAATAATTGGTCCTACATACCTGCTAAAACAATAATATTGAGTGGACTCTTACTTCCTTTCAAATTATCTATAGCTAAATTATTGAGTGTTCATGCTGTGCGGGTTAGATTATGGTGATCTTTATGTTTGAAAATTGCACCAAAGCTTTGTTTACATCGCTGTTTCCATTAGGTACATACATGATGAAACAGATAGTGACTAAAACATACATTTTTTACCTATAGTTCGTTCCAAAATTCGTGATCACACTAAGGTTTAATTTGTACGAAATCTATCTGATGGATACAAGTAATTTTTTTCATGCAGTCTTATATACCTCACGACGTTACGAATTCATGTTTAACTAATTGGTAGGTAGCTTAGTTGATGCAAAAACTTTTTTTTAAAATAATTTTGCATAAGCACAACAAAATGATCATCAAAGTTTAGAACTTACAGTAATACACAAAATGGTGGCGAATGATTGCAATGGCGGCTGCTAATATTGAGCAACGCCTTCTTGTGCTCTTGTACCAAGGTATTGTTCTGTCATGTATAGAATATGCATGCGCTCTCCTAACAATTAGTCCTACGCAAACAGTGAGACTGGAAAGAATTCAGAATGCGGCTATGCGCATCATTCTGGGATGCACCAAAGATACACCAGGAGTGTCAATGCGATTCCTTCTTGATCTCCCAACTATTGCTAACAGAATTGAAACTTGGAGGGTTCGATCATATCTAAGAATCAATGCAAACAAGGAACATCCTCTCCATGAAGAACTCATTAAGGAAAATGGTGTAGACTCAAGAGAGGCAGATCATGGCTGAGTCAGGCGGAAGATACGCTTAGGAAAATATGTGATCCTTCCGGAATTGAAACAGGAGAGGAATGGATTGCTGTGCCGCCTCAATTTCCGACTGCTTTCACCGTTATTACATCTATTAAGAAAACTGCTAACAAAATAATCTATCACTGCTAAACGTGGAGGTGGAGGCTCTCTTGAATGACATCATCAATGATACAGATGTGTTTATTTACACCGATGGTTCAGTCATTCGCCAACAACGCTGTGCGTGCGCTTTTTCAGCACGCTCAGGAGGAAAAATAATAAGAGAGGCCAGTGGAGTCTACGCAACAACCACAAGTAGCTTGACAATGGAGGTTCGGGCGGTTACGGAGGCGGTGAACTGGTTGGCATCTCACAATTACTCTTGTGTTTTCATACTCAGTGATTCCATGAGCATGATTCGTAAAGTCGAATCAGGTATGGTGAGACGCAACTGGGTTGAGGTATTGGTACAGACAATGATCAGAGAAATCACCTTTATTTTTGTCCCTGGGCACGCAGGAGTTAGGGGTAATGAACGAGCTGATAGATTGGCTGGCTTGGCTACAATATCAGAGGGAACTGCAATGGATCGAAGTGACATTCTTCACACATTGAGAGAGTCTTTCCGAACAGAGGAGTTTCAGGGTTGTGAATCCCACTCGCTGACCAGATTGAAAGAGATGGGTGTCAATATTGGTGCAGCCCGAAAAGAACGACATACTAGATATGCAAAGAGATTGATTAATCAACATCGAACTGGCGTGTTGGGTCGCTGGACGCTGCTGGATTTGCTGAGGCGGAGATCGGAGCACCTATGGACGTGTCCTGAGTGCTATGATGATAGTCCTCATATAACTGATAACTGATAACTGCAAAGGCGTATTCCTATTACATATTATAAAAGAAAGGTCACATAGTGAACAAATGATACCTTCCACTTCTATAAATGAAAGTAAATGTTGCGTTACATACGCCAATTACAGTCGGTAGGAAACATTGTGAACTGATTAATTCCACGGGATTCCGATTTTGACATGCACTGAATTGCATTTAGAACACGGAAATGCTTAGTTATAGACAAACTTGACAATCGTACCGTAAAATTTCCACAAGTATACCAGATCAACATCGTGGTAAATGTAATAATAACATATAATAAAATTCTTACAGAACTAAAGGTTTGGGTGGGCAAAAACTACTTTTGGAACGTCGTCACTGTTACCTATATAAAAATGCAAAATCAAGAATTTCTGTCAAGTGGATGATTTTATATCGGTTGGTAAAGATGATAACGAATTTTGGAACGAACTATAGTTGAAACATTGGGGGGGGGAATGATTGAAACAATACCATAGCGCAGGGGAAGCAAGACATATAATATTTGAAAGCAGTTTGAAAAGGGGCAAGAGTAATGTGAGGGAGGTAAGTTTGTTAAACATAATACAGAGTTATCTGTCGATAAACAAATTTCTGCAAGAGATTTGTGGTGTAGATGTCACGAATGATGCCCAAATATATGTAGTTTTCTTGTTCTTCTTCTTCTTCTTCTTCTTCGGCTCCATATCGACCACTTGTTAACCACTCTTTGTGATTTGTATGTGATCCTAGCCTAAGAGAGATTGTACGTTGTGCTAGTTATGCGCCTAGAAGTAGACCAACACATCCGTTATCTCCGGTGCTATTTATTTACTACGTGAGAACAAGGAGTTTTTTTAACCCCAGATTAAACAACGGAAGCAACGAATATGATCAACAAATAAACAGTGTACAAGTATTAAGAACTTCGAAAAACAAATAGACAAACACGGGATTCGAACCATTTACCCTCATTTCTTACGACACCCACCGCTTAGCCTAGCAATACGAGCGTCCTTACAAACACAACCAGCGAGCCATTCTAAAAAAATGACTCACGGGGAGTGTGTTTGTCTATTTGTTATTTACTAGGGTAGCTTCCCTAGGCCCCTACCGTAGACACCTCTTACAACATGTCTTGTATGTTAGTGTTGCTATTCTTTGCTCCCCTTGCAAACCCCGACAACACACAGGCGTATATGTAGGAAGTACCTAAGCACACACATGTTACCAAGCTACGGTACAACTCAGACGAGGTCACCACTCATAAACTGGTACGTCGTACGACAGTCCTCGTCCTACTGAGGAAGTGAGATCTCCATCATCGGATAATGTTTATACAGAGTGTTCAAGATAAAAGTAGCCTATCAATTGAGCTAATCTAACATATATTTATGAAAATGAGAAGGTTCAATTATGACGTAATATAGGTCAAGGTTGTGTGACGGTGTGTAATTGTAGTGCGGGAAGGGGCGATGAAACAAATGTGACGTAGGACGAGCTAGTCAGAACCGGTTTAAATAGTAAATAGACACGGCGCAATAACTAACTGGCAACTTTTTATTTGTCAACGGGGCTACTTTAATCTTGAACACCCTGTATAAGAACGATTCATCATTAACCGTAATCTTGTACATGAGCATATGTGACCTCAAGCATGTGAACAGGAACACATTATCACTGTTTTCTATGCTTGAACTCGTTTAGATGTACATTTATGTTTCCTCATGGTAGTAGTATGTTTTCTTTCACTTCCAATGTTCACTTCTTATGATGGTCACTAGAACGTGATTTTTTTCCCCCGATCCAGAAGCACTTGAGCTTTTAGCTCTTCGTCTCGGTGCCATGGACATCGTAACCCTTCGGTTCGGTGCCACAAACACCGTAAATCTGGAGAAACTGCGGCTTTTTCTGCCAGTCCGAGGAATTGAACCGCACTCACACGGGGATTGTAACCCGTCGTCCAACGCGCTTCGAACACGCTGGGTAGGCGGGCCACTATAACGTGATAATAACCAACCAATGTGCGTCCTTCATAAATGACAGCATAGTTATTGGATAAACGTTCAATTGAATATAACAGTTGCAGATAAATGAAGTAATAAAACAATTAATTAAACAAAAGTCAAATGTGGGCATTGAAATATATTTACATGAGCGAGATCAAATATGCATCAACATACACATATTAAGCCTGCCACGCCTCTTTGGCAAACTGTAAACACTAACTATAATGGAAAATGAATAAGTTCAGTAGCTTTAGCAAACCATATATTATGTAATGTTATGTTATGCGATGTCCTCCGCTGCAGCAGCCACCCTAAAGTCCATGTACTCACCTTATCCATGAGAAGTTGATTAGTATACCTTCGCTCTCTACCTTATTGTCCGGGGCTGCCCGGCTGAGGCGGGCGGTAGATGTCCAATGAGACGCGATGATCTCTCCCACCGCCGAAGACAACCCGTGCCGTCCTATACTCTACGCCACTTGAGCTGGACTTAGAACCAGTAACTGTTGTCTTTCGTGTTGGTTTGGTCAACAAAGTCAACCACGAAGTGACCTCTCCATGACGCATGCCTGGGCGATTTTTATGGTGTAGCTGAGTTTCCCAAGCGTCAACTACCATCTCCCGACCTCGCTGATAGCATCCAGAGGAGTGCAAGCACGACATGTGGTATCAGTTTGGTTGCAGGAACTGCCAGTAGGGCATCACTTGTTGCCTGTTCGCATTAGAAACTTTGCTTTCTACCACAAAGACGACAATGTCTGACATGTCCAAACTTAACTCCTAATTCTTGCACTCGTTCCAGTGTCTGAGACTCGACCATATGGTATGAAATGTATACCACATGTCTAATTCACATGTCTAATGAGGTTCACATGTCTAATTCAAAGTATGCAGAAGGTAGGATGATTAATTCCTTTCCTCAATTGAGGAAAATCTGGTGCGTGAAATGAACACACAACCATTTTGTGTCCGATTCGATAGTGAAGCGTACGATGTATTACGCTAACCAGTGTCACAAACACAACGTTACGCCCGTTCTTAGATCAGTTGTCGTTACGCACAGTTTATATAAGATTGAGACAAATCATGTCCACTCAGTTCAATCTTGTGCATTTCTTTCTACCTCAAACCTAATCCTATGCAAGTTTTTTAGCTATGCTTCAAAAGTTCTTTATTTGTCCGTAACCATCTTGTTTGCCCCATGTTCCTGCGGTGTCTACTGCATGTCTTGTTCGCCTTTATTTTCTCATTCTGTGGACAAATTCAATCCATCGCCATCATATCTTTTGTATCTCTGTATTTATGTTTCCCAGAATAAATAATTTTCAAGTAGTTTATTGTTAATATTATCCTCCCACGCATACCTAAGTATTACAATAGTTCAACTGTAGTGATATTCATTTATCAAAGTGATAACTCATCAACAAATTAACGAAAGCAATAGCATCCAATGAGACAAATATAAACAGTAAAATATAAATAAATGTATTTCAACAAATTCGTAACGACTCTCAAGTTGACCAAGCATAAAATAAGTAACAGAAAAGCACTGGGAAGTAAAGGCTGTCGGCGGCGGGATGTTGACCACATCACCCATAGCGTGCCGATGGTGAATAAAAAATACAGGCCTTACACCATATTCAACAATATACCTCATATTATGAAAACGGATTGTTTTTTTAAAATAAAACTCTTTAAGCAGCTATCTAGCTTTCTCATCAATGCATGTTTAAAGATACAATTTTTGATCTCTCGACATTTTTCCTTTATGTAAATACAATATTTATCATATAATTGCTTTCAAGTTCCTGTCATGCACATTCCCCACGGAGGTTCCCTAAGCTCTTGTCATGTCTGCTCCACACAGAGGTTTACTAAGC
Organism: Arion vulgaris; assembly: GCA_020796225.1. Classification (NCBI taxonomy): domain Eukaryota; kingdom Metazoa; phylum Mollusca; class Gastropoda; order Stylommatophora; family Arionidae; genus Arion; species Arion vulgaris. The sequence goes on from CM036760.1 coordinate 6,096,413, forward strand.
TATAATGATGGACGTTCCACACAGACGTTCACTAAGCTCCTGTCATGAACGTTCCACACAGACGTTCACTAAACTCTTTTCATGGTTGTTCCACAAGGACGTTAATTAAGCTCTTGTCATAGTTGTTTCACACGGAGTTCACTAAGCTCTTGTCATTCAATCTCCACAATGATGATCACTAACCTATTGTCGTAAAAGTTTCACAATGAGATTAACTAAGGTCTTGTCAGAGAAGCTCCAACGAGAGGCTACCTATATTTGTGTTATGTAAGCTCCACAAAGCTGCTAATTAAGCTCTTGTCATGGAAGATCCGCTAAGAGGCTAACTATAATGATGGCATGGCAGTTTCATTCGAAATTTCACTAAGCTATCTTCATCAAAACTCCTCATTGAGATTCACAAAGTTTGTGTCGTGGACGATGCAGATGGAGATTTACTAAGCTCTTTTTATGGGTTTTCCAGAAAACTTTACACTAAGATATTTTCATTGAAGTTCGACATGAAAGTTCACTAAATTTATGACGTGAAAGCTCCGTAAAAAGGTTCACTATGATACCGTCATGGACGCTTCACACTAAATTTTTATGCTCTTGTCATGGAAGCTCCACAAGATGGCTAACTAACAAGGTGGCTAACTAACAAGGTGGTTAACTAACTTCTTGCTATGAATGTTCCATACGAAGGTTCACTAAGATCTTGCCATCAAAACTCCACATTGAGGTTCACAGCTCTCTTGTCGTGGAAGCTCCACTAGGAGATTTAATAAGCACATGCCAAGTAAACTTCCCAAGGCATTTCACAAACATCAAAACGACCTCACTGAGTATAGAACAGCTAGAAAACAAGCCAAGGAGATAATAAAGAAGTCTAAAATACAAGCATGGCAAGATTATGGCGAAACATTAAATTCAGACTACAAAAATTCAACAAGACATTTTTACAAGAAAATTAAAGCTATGCGGGAAAGACAAGAACAATATGACCCAACTGAAATTATTAACGATGAAAACGGCCAAGCTCTTAATGATCCAAAAATGATAATGAACAGATGGCGACAATACTTTAGTGAACTTCTCAACCTACAACAGGAAGACCAACCGAACACTCAAGAACACACAGTAAATGTAACTTCAGAAGTAGAACCAAGCATAACACTATCAGAGATCAGAAATGCTGTAAATATGGCCCCACCTAATAAAACTCCAGGCCCAGACAATATCCCGGCCGACCTAATCAAAGCAACTAAAGAGGTAGGAATCAGCTGGCTCCATAGACTATTCAACCAAGTCTGGATCACACAAGAAACACCAGAAGATTGGAGGAATGCTACAATTGTTCCCATCTGGAAGAAGAAAGGTAGCAAGAGGGGCTGTACAAAGTATAGAGGCATAGCGCTACTGAGCCACACTGGGAAAATATTCTGCAAAATACTTGAGAAAAGGCTCCGCCACATCATCGAGCCACAGCTTAATGACTCCCAAATGGGATTCAGGAAGAACAAAAGCTGTACAGACGCAATATTCGCCCTCAGACAGTTAGTAGAAAGGACTATCGAATCCGACAAACATTTACACGTTGCATTTGTAGATCAGGAAAAAGCGTTCGACCGCGTAGATAGGCACAAGTTGTGGAAAATACTAACAACCAATGGGGTTAATGAACACCTAATCAACCTTTGCAAGAACATTTATACTGACAGCCAATGTACGATTAGAACAAATACAGGATTATCAGAAAAGTTTCACGTAGGGTCAGGAGTAAGACAAGGTTGCGTACTATCCCCGCTGCTATTCATCACGTACATTGACCACATTTGTAAAATAGCTAACACCAGCGAAGGAAACAACCTCGGAGAACTCTTAAATGAATTTCTTTTTGCAGACGATCAGGCAATCATATCAACAACAGAAGAACAGCTACAACAACACATCAACAGACTCCAGTTAGCATGTAACGAATACAACATGAGAATTAACATCGACAAAACAGAAGTAATGACATTCGCCAGAAAGGAAAACACTACCAACATCTCCATCGATAATCATCTACTAAATCAAGCAAAAGATTTCACATACTTGGGAGCATTTTTTCAGCAAATGGAAGAATAACTAATGAAATTCAACACAGATGCAACAAAGCAAATCAAATGATAGGGCAAATGACGCCAATTTTAAGATGCAAACACGTCACCATGAACACAAAAAGAGCAATGTTCAACACAATCTTTCTCCCCACATTATGTTACCAGTGCCAAACCTGGACGCTGACAACAAACGATAGAAGAAAACTAGTCACAACAGAGATGAAGTGTCTACGCAGAATGCTGGGTGTAACAAGAAGAGACCGGTTGAGAAATGAAGACATCAGGAAAAAGTGGGTACAACATCAGTACTAGACCATCAAGAAACAACAAATTAAATGGTTCGGTCACGTAAGCAGATTACCATCAGACAGTGCACCCCAAAGAGCAATGCTGCTCCGATACAATGGGTACAAAGCAAAAGGCCGGCCACGCAAAAGATGGACCTCAGAGATAACAGAGGCGACGAAAGAGACTATCTACGAAGCGCATACTAGGGTCCGTTTTAGAAATCTCTTCCTGACCTGACGCTGTGAGGCATACAGGATTCGAGAAAGAAAGAAGAAAGAAAGAATTTCACTAAGTTCTTGTCATGGGCGTTCCAGCTGAAGGTTCACTAAGATCGCATCAGTAAAGTTTAACATGAAAGTTTACTAAGCCCAAGACATGAAGTCTCCACATGTAGGTTCATTAAGATCATATCATTTAAGTTCAACTTCACAGATTTTCTAAGCTCTTGTCATAGGCGTTCCATATAACTTTCACTACGACATTATCATGGGCGCTCTACACGGATGTTCACAATAAACTTGTCACTGACATTTCACATTGAGGATTACTAAGATCTTCTCATGGGCGTTTCACATTGAAGTAAACTAAGCTCATCTATGGAAGCTCTACACTGAGGTTCTATAACCGCATATCATGGGAAGCCCTGGAGATTCTCAAAAAAGCCACTCCATATAATGTCACGAAACGCGTCATTGAAGTGTCTAAATCGTCAGAGTGTGATATTTTTATACCTTAAAGCACATATCGGTTCAAGAGTAATATAACTTCACTGTATTATGACTAGGTGTGTTCCTTAGTCATGTTCTCTTCTAGACGCTACTAGCTCTCAGCTTCATTGGATGTTGACTAGGTGTGTTCCTTAGTCATGTTCCCTTCTAGACGCTACTAGCTCTCAGCTTCATTGGATGTTGACTAGGTGTGTTCCTTAGTCACTGTAAAAGAAGATGCTCATATAACACTAAAAAGTCGTTTCGCTGAAAGTGACTGTGTCTGTCCATTGCCTCTTGCTCTTCTTGCTCTTTGTCTCGAATGTTGTTATCAGTGTCGCACAATCGTCCCGTCGTGCTTTGGCGGTGTTGCCGGAGGGAGTCCATTCTGAAATATAAAATAAAACATTGACTATATCATATTCGAAATTCAGTTATCCATTCACATATTTTTCAATCTTAACTCATAGTTACAGGTCTTGAACGTCAATTATGTACTTTCCCTCCATACAGCTAGAATTACAACTGTAAGGGGCTTGACAGTGAACAAACATCTGCATTAGAAAAAACGTTGGGACAGAACATTTCTTAAATTACATTGAGAAGGAAAGAATCAAGTGGTTCGGCCCCTTTATAAGAATGCAACCAAACTTCAATGTATACCAAGTCTTCTAGAAGAGAAAATTAAGAAAGAAGGCGAGAGATAGACTACTAAGATTTTATATAGATGTTATAGCAGAATACTGTGAAAAAGCAAAAATAACTATCATTCAAGCCTATATAGCAGCGCAAGTCTGCAAAAACAGAAAACAGAAAACTACGACACTGGGCAACAATCCGGTAACAGTTAACAGTTTTCAGTTATCAGTTATATGTGGACTATCATTATAGCACTCTGGACACGTCCATAGGTGCTCCGATCTCTGCCTCAGCAAATCCAGAAGCCCAACACGCCAGTTCGATGATGATTAATCAATCTCTTTGCATATTTAGTATGTCGTTCTTTTCGGGCTGCACCAATATTGACACCCATCTCTCTCAATCTGGTCAGCGAGTGGGATTCACAACCCTGATTCAAAACTCCTCTGTTCGGAAAGACTCTCTCAATGCGTGAAGAATGTCATTTCGATCCATGGCAGCTCCTCTGATATTGTAATCAAGCCATCCAGTAACAGTGTGACGAGAAAACATAAGAAAAAGAAGATTAATTGATAAATACACACGTTCAGATCTCATCATATATAGGAATGATTTGATAACTTAAGGATTACAATTTGGATTAGCTCATACGGTGCAAATGAACAGAAGAACAATAATTTTTTTAAATCATGCATTTACTTTAACAAAGTCAATATTTTATATCATCTCAGATGTTGTCGCTCTTCCGTGCCTTTTGGTCATCTCTTCCAAATTTTCTTTCTCTGTCTTCCTTTGTCTCGTCACCCCTTGATTTTACCGGTTGTCACAATGTGTTCTAAGCATTCCCTTCTCATTGCATGTCCGACACAATATTCTTCTACTATGCCGTAGTTTTATGGCCTGAAAAGAACAATACTAGAGGGCAGGGTCCCAGGACGCAGAGGCAGAGGCAGACCAAAAAGAAGATGGCTATACTATACTAAAGAAACCATGAATATGACCATCGACGAAGTGGGTGAACTGGCTAGAGACAGAGTGAATTTCAGATGTACTGCAAAGAGAGCAACGTCCTATAAAGGATACGCACCTTGATGATGATGATAATATAGTTTATTATTACTAATTCCAATCAGCTTCTCAATAGAAATAAATAAATCACAAATAATCGATAATTAGGAAGACTGCAGTAAAACTATGTAGCAATGGCGAAACACGTAAAAACAAAGTACTTTAGTTTACAAAATACAAAAACAATACACAGCAACGTTTCGACCAAAAGGCCTTTATCAAGAAAAGGATAAAACAGAAGTGAAGAAATTCACTTCTTAACGCACGCAATATATAGAATCCAACAATCAAATCCTAACAGCCTTAAAATGAAAATATGTGACTAAAAACGAATTATGCACACAAAAAAACGCAAAAAAAACCTAAACAGTTAATTGCATATCCTTTATAGGACTTTGCGAATCAACCCCAGCTTTTTAACGCTGTTTGTGATTTTTCTAGTCATTATTACGTTCAGTAGTTTACCATTGCTTTCTAAACGGGTGGTGCCATCGTCCTTTGTAAAAATTCACGCGAAACAATTTGCAACCAAACTATCCGCAGCGTTATTCGAACTCAGTTTGGTTGCAAATTGTTTCTCGTGATTTAAAAAAACTCATCATCATCAAGGTGCGTATCCTTTATAGGACGTTGCTCTCTTTGCAGCACAACTGAAATTCACTCTGTCTCTTGCCAGTTCACCCACTTCGCCAATGGTCATGTTCATGGTTTCTTTAATATCTTGTAGCCATCTTCTTCCTGGTCTGCCTCTGCCTCTGCGTCCTGGGACCCTGCCTTCTAGTATTGTTCTCTCCAGGCCATCGTGACGCTTGATGTGACCAAAGTATGTAATGTTTCTGTATAGTATGTTGTTTATCAGCCAATTGTCTTTAACATTTAGTTCTTTCAGGACATCAGTGTTCTTTCTTTTTCTGTCCATGGTATTCGTAGGATCTTTCTGTAGCATTTAGTTTCGAAGGACTGGATTTTCGTTCTTAATTTCTGTGTAATAGTCCATGATTCACAACCATAAGTAGCAAATGGGAAAATGCATGCTCTCAATATTTTTAATTTTAGTATTTTGCAGGTGCTTTGCCACATGTTCTTCATTGTGTTTAACTTCTTGATTGCTATTGCTAATCTTCTTGAGATCTCTTTGGAGCAGTCACAAAAATCTTACGTAATATACTTTCTGTCATCCTACGTGACATACTTTCTGTCATCGACATTCTAATCGCTCACAACCATTCTAGTTTACTTTCTAGACATCCTACATGGCAAACTTCTTGTAACTGACCAAATGAACCCACTCTTCATTGTATTTCTATGTTTATAACTTCCCTACCTGATAGGCTGTCTATAGCTGATCAAATCATTCCATTCTTCCAAGCGTCGGTGTCGACGACGTCTCTCACAACATAACCACAACAGGGCACGTCGGAATTTTCTGTAATAGACAACATGATTCAGCTAAGGGAAGACCAAGAAAAGATGGACAGACAATATCAAGACCACACTACATAAACACGGATACAATACAACAAGGGCGACTCATCTAGCCCTAGAACGCAAATTAAAGCTCCCATCCCTACGCTTAACGGTAAGAGTGGACGGCCAACTACATCTTCCACCTGGGAATAGACAATAGACAACAAGTTCAACCGTGTAGTTGCATTGTGTGTGTATATGGTTTTGTTCGGATACGGAATGCAATATTGGAGGGGCTTGAGTAAAAGTAATGGTCGTGCTTCCCAAGCAGATAAAGAAACCAACTAAAATGTTATTAAGCGTAAGTAATACTCTACGAATTATGTAGGCTGCAATGTTGCTGCCCGGAAAAATAAATGAATTAAAAACGTGTAAAATAATATTTTAAAACTAATTGTCATCGTCTTCATAACTGCATAGGGACTTTCGCCGGTGCTACGCCGTTCATGCACTCACATTGATATCTTCCTGCTTAAGAAATAGATCAAAGTATATATGGTTGTTTACTAAAGTGCAATGATGATGGATTAATCCGTCAATTTAAATCAAACGATCAGTTTGGGGTCTCTGTGTCGGGGAGCAAAGGTGCTTGTCTCTCATTGCAAAAGTTTTTGTTTCGTTTCCTTCTCAAACGATTAGGATATTTTTCCAGAGATTCTTGACCTCTGTTTAGGTAAGATCGAGTTCCTAGTCTTATCGAAGACAGACGATAAAACGTAGGTCTTGTATTAAATTTGAGCACATAAAAAACTTTTGCTAGCTGAAAATTTATAAAAGTAGGCTGAAAGCTTGCTGCCCGAGCAAAATTCATTAAATAATATTAAAATTGAACTTCCTACACAATTTCCCATTTTTTTCAATTTACACCAAGTACTCTTGCCGGTGCTACTGATTCCGCGCATCGACGCTGAGATTTTATTGTTTAGGAATGTGATCGGTGTATACTTGTTTGTTCACTGAAATGAAGCGAAGATGTTTCTATTGTTTTAAATTTATTTTTCGATCCAGAAGCACTTGAGCTTTCAGATCTTCGACTCGGTCCCATGGATATTGTAACCCTTCGGTTTGGTGCTACGAAACCGTAAATCTGGAGAACCTGTGGCCCATGGAATTGAACCGCACTAACAGGGGGCTTGACCTCCGTCGTCCAACGCGCTACGAACACGTTGGGCAGGCAGGCGATGAAGATAGTTCTATCAATAACTATGTTAATTAAAAAGAGAATTTTCCGCACACGAAGTGTGTAACAGATGCATAAAATAAAGAAACTCAAACTACAAATAACCTTTCAATAGACAGTACCTATATTCTTCTTCTTCGAGTGCTCCATATCGACCACTTGTTAATCACACTTTGTCAATTATATGTGGTCTGAGCCTAAGAGCGATTATACGTTGTGCCACTTATCGACCTACAAATAGGTCAGCGCATCTGCTTTCTCCAACGCTTTTTATTTACTATGGTAGCTTCCTTACGTCCCTACCTCAGTTGCCTCTTACGACATGCCTGGTAGGTCGCAGTGTTACTATTCTTTGCTTCCCTTGCGAGCCCTGACAACACACGTGTCTATATTCAAAAACCAACTTCCTGGTGAATTTAAGTTATTTGAGATCTGAGTAAACAGAGCAACAGAATGATTAACACCATTAAACTGAAAGGACATCACTCAAATGTGTCTGCTACACAGACAAGACATGGAACAAAAATAGTTTATCGAGACAGCGCAATTTCCCTATCAGGAAGAATCCTATTGATGATATAGGACGCATTATACAGTTCAGTGTAGATCCTAGGGCATGAACCCGATTACTAGCATGAGAACTATTGAACCTGAAAATTCTATGAGCCACCACAAGCAAATGATTGAATTCATAGAGCCATGATAGAATGACTGACAGAAGCTCAGCCAAGAAGAAACATCTGAAGAAATGTTGTCACTGATTTCAGGAGGAATCAATCGGACCACAATGATTATCAGCAGAATTGAAAGTGCAGACGACAGAGATATGTTCTTGAAATCGAATCAGTGGTTCTAAACTTGTTTTTTTTCTCCAAAATAATTGAGTACTATCTTTTTGCAGCAGGGAAAAACTGGTGTGCTGAGGGTACAGGACAACGGTACTTAAGGGATTACTATGCCCGTCTGCCCAGCGTGTTCGTAGCGCGTTGGACTACGGGTGACTATCCCTCTGTGTGTGCGGGTTCAATTCCGCGGATGACAGAAAAAGCCACAGGTTCCCCAGATTTACGGTGTTCGTGGCACTGAACCGAAGGGTTACGATGTCCATGGCACCGAGCCGAAGATCTGAAAAGCTCAAGTGCTTCTGGATCGGGAAAAAAACCACCAAAAAACCAAAAACAAAAGGGATTACTAGCCATCTTTTTTTTTTTTTTTACAGATCCAGAAGCACTTGAGCTGAAAGCTCTTCTACGCGGTGCCATGGACATCGTAACCCTTCGGTTCGGTGCCACGAACACCGTAAATCTGGAGAACCTGTAGCTTTTCTGCCAGTTCGCTGAATTGAACCCGCACTCACAGAGGACTTGTCACTCGCAGTCCATGGATCCGACGCGCTACGATCACGCTGGGAAGGCGGGCAGTCATCTCTTACTAGATCGTCTGTGTGTTGTCGGGGCTCTCGAGAGGAGCACAGAATAGTACCACTGCGGCCTACAAGGCATGTCGTAAAAGGCGATTGAGTTAGGGGTCTAGGGAAGCTATCCTAGTAAAAAAAGATCGTCGCAGAAATAGGATGCGCTGGCCTACTTGTAGGCGAATAACTGGCAAAACGTACAATCGCTCTTAGGTTCAGATCACATACAAATCACCCATAGTGGTTAACAAGGGGTCGATAAGGAGCGTTCGAAGAAGAAGAAGAAGCAGAGGAGGCTTTAGTATTCCCAATTATATTTGTATATGTCCAGTCGGGTATTAGTTGTTCTAGAACTAGGTTTGCTTCTGCGCATAGTATACTGATTTCTCTATCCACTTTTCTGTCTGAATTTAAAGTTTCTTTTATGTTTTAGAACTTACTAGTTTGTGATGTTTCTGATGTTTGTGATGTTTGTGATGTGTTTGGTGTGTGTGAGGATTTAAAAAAAGGATGTTTGTGATATTTGTGATGTGTGTGATGATTGTGATGTTTGTGATGTCGGTGATGTGTGTGATGTTTGTGATGGTTGTGATGTTTGTGATGTATTTGTTGTATGTGATGTTTGTGATGCCTGTGATGTCTGTGCTCTTTGTGATGGTTGTGATGTTTGTGATGTTTGTGATGTATTTGATGTTTGTGATGCCTGTGATGTCTGTGCTGTTTGTGATGTTTGTGATGGTGAATACTGCGCTGAAGGTCACAAAAAGTATAGAAGCTTGAAGAGTCCATGCAGAAACCGCAGGGCATGACGTGAATTAACTACCAGTGCTAAATAACCAATATTTAATAATAATAATAATAATTCCTCTCTACCGTTATACGTTACATAGGGCCTGCAAGTAATTTGTCCATACCGCTCTATATGAAACATGAAAATCGTGGCATATCCTTCACAGAACGTCGTCATCAACAAAGCTAAACGTATAGTTGATTTTCTAGGCACCACGGATACTTTCAGTAGTTTCCCATTGCTTTTTGAGCGTGATGTCTGTTTTTATCTTTCGTCATAATCCACGGAAATAAATTTGCTTTTTTTTTTTTTGATCCAGAAGCACTTGAGCTGAAAGCTCTTCGGCTCAGTGTCATAGACATCGTAACCCTTCGGCTCGGTGTCACGAACACCGTAAATCTGGGGAACCTGTAGCTTTTCTGCCAGTCCGCGGAGTTGAACCCGCACTTACAGAGGACTAGTCACCCGTAGTCCCAACGCGCTACGAACACGCTGGGCAGACGAGCCATTTTGACAAACAGATTTTGACAGACAAATTTGCTTCCAAATTGCCCACCACGGTGTTTAAGCCAGGTACTTCTGGTTTGTGATTGAACTAATGCGATGTACGAAAATCAACAAATCTGAGGTGGTCAGACTGGATCAGATCAGATCTGGAGAAAATCGTTAGGGTGGCTGCGGTAATACTGAGCAAATAGGCGATAGGGCAAAGACTGGTTAATACAGTATTACATAAGAAAGGAAAAATGAATTATAAGATATGAAAAAAAATCACATTCAACGTTTCGGTGATTGAACTAACCACTGCTAAGCCACAGACACCCATAAATAACCAATAAATTTTACAAATGAATCTATCCATTCACCTGTTTGTCCACTTGACCAAGCAGCCAGTACTTACCTTGAAACGAAGTTATACATAAATGGGTTGATAGCATGATTAGAATACCACAATATTCTTGTCATATAGATCATAGTGAGATAGCTAATGAAGTCTATTCCTTCTGCGTCATGAGGTGGTGAAAACATACTCCACAACGCAATAGTTCTGTGGAGATTACAGACGATTTAGATTACTGTAAACATTTGGAATTAGAACATGAAATAATAATATCAAATGAAAAGTACTTTGTGATTAGATAACCGCTCGTACTTTGTGGGATTAGATAACCGCTCGGTACTTTGTGGGATTAGATAACCGCTCGGTACTTTGTGGGATTAGATAACCGCTCGGTACTTTGTGGGATTAGATAACGCTCGGTACTTTGTGGATTAGATAACCGCTCGTACTTTGTGGGATTAGATAACCGCTCGGTACTTTGTGGGATTAGATAACCGCTCGGTACTTTGTGGATTAGATAACCGCTCGGTACTTTGTGGGATTAGATAACCGCTCGGTACTTTGTGGGATTAGATAACCGCTCGGTACTTTGTTGTAACGTCGGCGATTAGATAACCGCTCGGTACTTGTGGATTAGATAACCGCTCGGTACTTTGTGGATTAGATAACCGCTCGGTACTTTGTGGGATTAGATAACCGCTCGGTACTTTGTGGGATTAGATAACCGCTCGGTACTTTGTGGGATTAGATAACCGCTCGGTACTTTGTGGGATTAGATAACCGCTCGGTACTTTGTGGGATTAGATAACCGCTCGGTACTTTGTGGGATTAGATAACCGCTCGGTACTTTGTGGGATTAGATAACCGCTCGGTACTTTGTGGATTAGATAACCGCTCGGTACTTTGTGGGATTAGATAACCGCTCGGTACTTTGTGGATTAGATAACCGCTCGGTACTTTGTGGGATTAGATAACCGCTCGGTACTTTGTGGATTAGATAACCGCTCGGTACTTTGTGGGATTAGATAACCGCTCGGTACTTTGTGGGATTAGATAACCGCTCGGTACTTTGTGGGATTAGATAACCGCTCGGTACTTGTGGGATTAGATAACCGCTCGGTACTTTGTGGGATTAGATAACCGCTCGGTACTTTGTGGGATTAGATAACCGCTCGGTACTTTGTGGGATTAGATAACCGCTCGGTACTTTGTGGGATTAGATAACCGCTCGGTACTTTGTGGGATTAGATAACCGCTCGGTACTTTGTGGGATTAGATAACCGCTCGGTACTTTGTGGGATTAGATAACCGCTCGGTACTTTGTGGGATTAGATAACCGCTCGGTACTTTGTGGATTAGATAACCGCTCGGTACTTTGTGGGATTAGATAACCGCTCGGTACTTTGTGGGATTAGATAACCGCTCGGTACTTTGTGGGATTAGATAACCGCTCGGTACTTGTGGATTAGATAACCGCTCGTACTTTGTGGATTAGATAACCGCTCGGTACTTTGTGGGATTAGATAACCGCTCGGTACTTTGTGGGATTAGATAACCGCTCGGTACTTTGTGGGATTAGATAACCGCTCGGTACTTTGTGGATTAGATAACCGCTCGGTACTTTGTGGGATTAGATAACCGCTCGGTACTTTGTGGGATTAGATAACCGCTCGGTACTTTGTGGGATTAGATAACCGCTCGGTACTTTGTGGGATTAGATAACCGCTCGGTACTTTGTGGGATTAGATAACCGCTCGGTACTTTGTGGATTAGATAACCGCTCGGTACTTTGTGGGATTAGATAACCGCTCGGTACTTTGTGGGATTAGATAACCGCTCGGTACTTTGTGGGATTAGATAACCGCTCGGTACTTTGTGGGATTAGATAACCGCTCGGTACTTTGTGGGATTAGATAACCGCTCGGTACTTTGTGGGGTTAGATAACCGCTCGGTACTTTGTGGATTAGATAACCGCTCGGTGACTTGTGGGATTAGATAACCGCTCGGTACTTTGTGGATTAGATAACCGCTCGGTACTTTGTGGGATTAGATAACCGCTCGGTACTTTGTGGGATTAGATAACCGCTTTTGATTAGATAACGCTCTTTGTGGGATTAGATAACCGCTCGGTACTTTGTGGGATTAGATAACCGCTCGGTACTTTGTGGATTAGATAACCGCTCGGTACTTTGTGGGATTAGATAACCGCTCGGTACTTTGTGGGATTAGATAACCGCTCGGTACTTTGTGGATTAGATAACCGCTCGGTACTTTGTGGGATTAGATAACCGCTCTGAGTACTTTGTGGGATTAGATAACCGCTCGGTACTTGTGGATTGATAACCGCTCGGTACTGGATTAGATAACCGCGTACTTTTGGATTGATAACCGCTCGGTACTTTGTGGATTAGATAACCGCTCGGTACTTTGTGGGATTAGATAACCGCTCGGTACTTTGTGGGATTAGATAACCGCTCGGTACTTTGTGGGATTAGATAACCGCTCGGTACTTTGTGGGATTAGATAACCGCTCGGTACTTTGTGGGATTAGATAACGCCGCTCGAGTAAATCGGTCTGTGGGATTAGATAACCGCTCGGTACTTTGTGGGATTAGATAACCGCTCGGTACTTTGTGGGATTAGATAACCGCTCGGTACTTTGTGGGATTAGATAACCGCTCGGTACTTTGTGGGATTAGATAACCGCTCGGTACTTTGTGGGATTAGATAACCGCTCGGTACTTTGTGGGATTAGATAACCGCTCGGTACTTTGTGGGATTAGATAACCGCTCGGTACTTTGTGGGATTAGATAACCGCTCGGTACTTTGTGGGATTAGATAACCGCTCGGTACTTTGTGGGATTAGATAACCGCTCGGTACTTTGTGGGATTAGATAACCGCTCGGTACTTTGTGGGATTAGATAACCGCTCGGTACTTGTGGATTAGATAACCGCTCGGTACTTGTGGGATTAGATAACCGCTCGGTACTTTGTGGGATTAGATAACCGCTCGGTACTTTGTGGGATTAGATAACCGCTCGGTACTTTGTGGGATTAGATAACCGCTCGGTACTTTGTGGGATTAGATAACCGCTCGGTACTTTGTGGGATTAGATAACCGCTCGGTACTTTGTGGGATTAGATAACCGCTCGGTACTTTGTGGGATTAGATAACCGCTCGGTACTTTGTGGGATTAGATAACCGCTCGGTACTTTGTGGGATTAGATAACCGCTCGGTACTTTGTGGGATTAGATAACCGCTCGGTACTTTGTGGGATTAGATAACCGCTCGGTACTTTGTGGGATTAGATAACCGCTCGGTACTTTGTGGGGTTAGATAACCGCTCGGTACTTTGTGGGATTAGATAACCGCTCGGTACTTTGTGGGATTAGATAACCGCTCGGTACTTTGTGGGATTAGATAACCGCTCGGTACTTTGTGGGATTAGATAACCGCTCGGTACTTTGTGGGATTAGATAACCGCTCGGTACTTTGTGGGATTAGATAACCGCTCGGTACTTTGTGTGATTAGATAACCGCTCGGTACTTTGTGGGATTAGATAACCGCTCGGTACTTTGTGGGATTAGATAACCGCTCGGTACTTTGTGGGATTAGATAACCGCTCGGTACTTTGTGGATTAGATAACCGCTCGGTACTTTGTGGGATTAGATAACCGCTCGGTACTTTGTGGGATTAGATAACCGCTCGGTACTTTGTGGGATTAGATAACCGCTCGGTACTTTGTGGGATTAGATAACCGCTCGGTACTTTGTTGTGGGAGTTAGATAACCGCTCGGTACTTTGTGGGATTAGATAACCGCTCGGTACTTTGTGGGATTAGATAACCGCTCGGTACTTTGTGGGATTAGATAACCGCTCGGTACTTTGTGGATTAGATAACCGCTCGTACTTGGGGATTAGATAACCGCTCGGTACTTTGTGGGATTAGATAACCGCTCGGTACTTTGTGGGATTAGATAACCGCTCGGTACTTTGTGGGATTAGATAACCGCTCGGTACTTTGTGGGATTAGATAACCGCTCGGTACTTTGTGGGATTAGATAACCGCTCGGTACTTTGTGGGATTAGATAACCGCTCGGTACTTTGTGGGATTAGATAACCGCTCGGTACTTTGTGGGATTAGATAACCGCTCGGTACTTTTGGATTGATAACCGCTCGTACTTGGGATTAGATAACTGCTCGGTACTTTGTGGGATTAGATAACCGCTCGGTACTTTGTGGGATTAGATAACCGCTCGGTACTTTGTGGGATTAGATAACGCCGGTACTTTTGGTTGATACCGGTACTTTGTGGGATTAGATAACCGCTCGGTACTTTGTGGGATTAGATAACCGCTCGGTACTTTGTGGGATTAGATAACCGCTCGGTACTTTGTGGGATTAGATAACCGCTCGGTACTTTGTGGATTAGATAACCGCTCGGTACTTTGTGGATTAGATAACCGCTCGGTACTTTAGGATTAGAACCGCTCGGTACTTTGTGGGATTAGATAACCGCTCGGTACTTTGTGGGATTAGATAACCGCTCGGTACTTTGTGGGATTAGATAACCGCTCGGTACTTTGTGGGATTAGATAACCGCTCGGTACTTTGTGGATTAGATAACCGCTCGGTACTTTGTGGGATTAGATAACCGCTCGGTACTTTGTGGGATTAGATAACCGCTCGGTACTTTGTGGGATTAGATAACCGCTCGGTACTTTTTGGGATTAGATAACCGCTCGGTACTTTGTGGGATTAGATAACCGCTCGGTACTTTGTGGGATTAGATAACCGCTCGGTACTTTGTGGGATTAGATAACCGCTCGGTACTTTGTGGGATTAGATAACCGCTCGGTACTTTGTGGGATTAGATAACCGCTCGGTACTTTGTGGATTAGATAACCGCTCGGTACTTTGTGGGATTAGATAACCGCTCGGTACTTTGTGGGATTAGATAACCGCTCGGTACTTTGTGGGATTAGATAACCGCTCGGTACTTTGTGGGATTAGATAACCGCTCGGTACTTTGTGGGATTAGATAACCGCTCGGTACTTTGTAGGGATTAGATAACCGCTCGGTACTTTGTGGGATTAGATAACCGCTCGGTACTTTGTGGGATTAGATAACCGCTCGGTACTTTGTGGGATTAGATAACCGCTCGGTACTTTGTGGGATTAGATAACCGCTCGGTACTTTGTGGATTAGATAACCGCTCGGTACTTTGTGGGATTAGATAACCGCTCGGTACTTTGTGGGATTAGATAACCGCTCGGTACTTTGTGGGATTAGATAACCGCTCGGTACTTTGTGGGATTAGATAACCGCTCGGTACTTTGTGGGGTTAGATAACCGCTCGGTACTTTGTGGGATTAGATAACCGCTCGGTACTTTGTGGGATTAGATAACCGCTCGGTACTTTGTGGGATTAGATAACCGCTCGGTACTTTGTGGGATTAGATAACCGCTCGGTACTTTGTGGATTAGATAACCGCTCGGTACTTTGTGGGATTAGATAACCGCTCGGTACTTTGTGGGATTAGATAACCGCTCGGTACTTTGTGGGATTAGATAACCGCTCGGTACTTTGTGGGATTAGATAACCGCTCGGTACTTTGTGGGATTAGATAACCGCTCGGTACTTTGTGGGATTAGATAACCGCTCGGTACTTTGTGGGATTAGATAACCGCTCGGTACTTTGTGGATTAGATAACCGCTCGGTACTTTGTGGGATTAGATAACCGCTCGGTACTTTGTGGGATTAGATAACCGCTCGGTACTTTGTGGGATTAGATAACCGCTCGGTACTTTGTGGGATTAGATAACCGCTCGGTACTTTGTGGGATTAGATAACCGCTCGGTACTTTGTGGGATTAGATAACCGCTCGGTACTTTGTGGGATTAGATAACCGCTCGGTACTTTGTGGGATTAGATAACCGCTCGGTACTTTGTGGGATTAGATAACCGCTCGGTACTTTGTGGGATTAGATAACCGCTCGGTACTTTGTGGGATTAGATAACCGCTCGGTCTGTGATTAGATAACCGCTCGTCTTTGTGGATTAGATAACCGCTCATGGGATTAGATAACCGCTCGGTACTTTGTGGGATTAGATAACCGCTCGGTACTTTGTGGGATTAGATAACCGCTCGGTACTTTGTGGGATTAGATAACCGCTCGGTACTTTGTGGGATTAGATAACCGCTCGGTACTTTGTGGGATTAGATAACCGCTCGGTACTTTGTGGGATTAGATAACCGCTCGGTACTTTGTGGGATTAGATAACCGCTCGGTACTTTGTGGATTAGATAACCGCTCGGTACTTTGTGGGATTAGATAACCGCTCGGTACTTTGTGGATTAGATAACCGCTCGGTACTTTGTGGGATTAGATAACCGCTCGGTACTTTGTGGGATTAGATAACCGCTCGGTACTTTGTGGGATTAGATAACCGCTCGTACTTTGTGGGATTAGATAACCGCTCGGTACTTTGTGGGATTAGATAACCGCTCGGTACTTTGTGGGATTAGATAACCGCTCGGTACTTTGTGGGATTAGATAACCGCTCGGTACTTTGTGGGATTAGATAACCGCTCGGTACTTTGTGGGATTAGATAACCGCTCGGTACTTTGTGGGATTAGATAACCGCTCGGTACTTTGTGGGATTAGATAACCGCTCGGTACTTTGTGGGATTAGATAACCGCTCGGTACTTTGTGGGATTAGATAACCGCTCGGTACTTTGTGGGATTAGATAACCGCTCGGTACTTTGTGGGATTAGATAACCGCTCGGTACTTTGTGGGATTAGATAACCGCTCGGTACTTTGTGGGATTAGATAACCGCTCGGTACTTTGTGGGATTAGATAACCGCTCGGTACTTTGTGGGATTAGATAACCGCTCGGTACTTGTGGGATTAGATAACCGCTCGGTACTTTGTGGGATTAGATAACCGCTCGGTACTTTGTGGGATTAGATAACCGCTCGGTACTTTGTGGGATTAGATAACCGCTCGGTACTTTGTGGGATTAGATAACCGCTCGGTACTTTGTGGGATTAGATAACCGCTCGGTACTTTGTGGGATTAGATAACCGCTCGGTACTTTGTGGGATTAGATAACCGCTCGGTACTTTGTGGGATTAGATAACCGCTCGGTACTTTGTGGGATTAGATAACCGCTCGGTACTTTGTGGGATTAGATAACCGCTCGGTACTTTGTGGGATTAGATAACCGCTCGGTACTTTGTGGATTAGATAACCGCTCGGTACTTTGTGGGATTAGATAACCGCTCGGTACTTTGTGGGATTAGATAACCGCTCGGTACTTTGTGGGATTAGATAACCGCTCGGTACTTTGTGGATTAGATAACCGCTCGGTACTTTGTGGGATTAGATAACCGCTCGGTACTTTGTGGGATTAGATAACCGCTCGGTACTTTGTGGGATTAGATAACCGCTCGGTACTTTGTGGGATTAGATAACCGCTCGGTACTTTGTGGATTAGATAACCGCTCGGTACTTTGTGGGATTAGATAACCGCTCGGTACTTTGTGGGATTAGATAACCGCTCGGTACTTTGTGGGATTAGATAACCGCTCGGTACTTGTGGGATTAGATAACCGCTCGGTCTGTGGATTAGATAACCGCTCGGTACTTTGTGGATTAGATAACCGCTCGGTACTTTGTGGATTAGATAACCGTCTACGGATGACTTGTTGGGATTAGATAACCGCTCGGTACTTTGTGGGATTAGATAACCGCTCGGTACTTTGTGGATTAGATAACCGCTCGGTACTTTGTGGATTAGATAACCGCTCGGTACTTTGTGGGATTAGATAACCGCTCGGTACTTTGTGGATTAGATAACCGCTCGGTACTTTGTGGATTAGATAACCGCTCGGTACTTTGTGGATTAGATAACCGCTCAGGTACTTTGTGGGATTAGATAACCGCTCGGTACTTGTAGGATTAGATAACCGCTCGGTACTTTGTGGGATTAGTAACCTCGGTACTTGTGGATTAGATAACCGCTCGGTACTTTGTAGGATTAGATAACCGCTCGGTACTTGTGTAGGATTAGATAACCGCTCGGTACTTTGTGGGATTAGATAACCGCTCGGTACTTGTGGGATTAGATAACCGCTCGGTACTTTGTGGGATTAGATAACCGCTCGGTACTTTGTGGATTAGATAACCGCTCGGTACTTGTGGGATTAGATAACCGCTCGGTACTTTGTGGGATTAGATAACCGCTCGGTACTTTGTGGGATTAGATAACCGCTCGGTACTTTGTGGGATTAGATAACCGCTCGGTACTTTGTGGATTAGATAACCGCTCGGTACTTTGTGGATTAGATAACCGCTCGTACTTTGTAGGATTAGATAACCGCTCGGTACTTTGTGGATTAGATAACCGCTCGGTACTTTGTGGGATTAGATAACCGCTCGGTACTTTGTGGGATTAGATAACCGCTCGGCTGTGATAATCCGTACTTGTGGGATTAGATAACCGCTCGGTACTTTGTGGGATTAGATAACCGCTCGGTACTTTGTGGGATTAGATAACCGCTCGTGTGTTTGCGGGGGTTTACCAAGGGGAGCAAAGAATAGTAGCACTGCGACCTACAAGGCATGTCGTAAGAGGCAACTGGGGAAGAGGCATAGGGAAGCTACCCTGGTGAATAACAAGCGTCGTAGAAAACGGATGTTCTAGCGTATTTGTAGGTACAAAACTGTCACAACGTACAATCGCTCTTAGGCTCGGATCACATACAAATAACAAAGAGTGGTTAACAAGTAATCGATATGGAGAGTTTGAAGAAGAAGAAGCTACAGAAAATTAGTTATTGGTTATTGGTTATTGGTTATTGGTTATTGGTTATTGGTTATTGGTTATTGGTTATTGGTTACTGAACCGGTGTTATTTCACCATGGGCAGACCCCTAGGTGCTAAGTCTCCAACAATATATGTCGAAGGGTATTCATACTGATAGTTCCCGTGGCTCGCTGGTTAAACACACTCCACACTCTTCCCCTCATGCATCCAGTTCTAGTTGTACAACTGGTAACTCCAAACTCGTTTAATTAATAGATGGATCGATTCAATATCAAATTTAGTGTTTTCATCCATTATCTACATATATTGTTTCTTAATTTTCTTTATTAACCAAAATTACTTATATCGAATATTAACTATAATATTCAAAGAAAAACATATCAAAGAAAACATATCAAAGAAAACATATGTGACCATCACCGATGCTACACCTTGAGAATCTTTTAAAGTAAAAACTGCTTCATTTCTACCACTGATTTCCTGGAAAATATTAAATCCGAGGATTGATTAAATGATTGATAGGATCATCATCATTGTACTTTGGCTAGTAGTCATGTGTACTCCGATTTATTTCTTTTACAGGAAGATCTCCGTTTTAGTGCGTGAACTACGTAGCACAGTAACCTAATGTAATTTTGAAGATGGTAAAGATAGTTTTGTAGGAATTTTATTTTTAATCTTTCCTAAATAATTTTGCCCGGACAGCGACTTTCCAGCCTGCTCTTCTCGATTGTGAGCTACCAATGGTTCTTTTACGTGCTCAAATTAAACAAGGGTCCTACGTTTGATCATCCGTCTCCCATAGAACTAGGAACTCGATCTCACCTACACTGAGACCAGAGATCTCTGAACAAATATCCAAATGCAGTGGCGGCTCGTCATTAAGGGCCAGTGGGGCCGGGCACCACCAAAAGTAAGGTGTAACGTGTATTTATTATTTTATACAATAAAATATAAATTAACCGAAACCATGATTTTCCGTCTTCTGGCCCCACCAATAAACATGATCACGAGCCGCCACTGTCCAAATGACTCAACGAGGGAGCTCACCTGATACATTTGGCACGGGAGACAAGTGACAGAGACCCCCATGCAGGGGTTATAAAGTATACGAATAAAGTAAAGGAGAAGAAGAAGACCTATGTGCACTTATGTAATAGCTATATTTAAAGAAAATACTAACTACAGGGTGTTCAAGATAATTGCAGCCCCATTGACAATTCGAAACTTGCCAGGTACACATTGAGTTGTGTTTATTTACTATTTAAACCGGTTCTGACTAGCTCGTCCTACGTCACATTTGTTCATCGCCCTTCCTGCACTACAATTACACACCGTCACACAACCTTGACCTATACTACGTCAAGCCCGTCTGCCCAGCGTGTTCGTAGCGCGTTAGACTACGGGCGACTATCCCTCTGTGTGTGCGGGTTCAATTCCGCGGGATGGCAGAAAAAGCCACAGATTCCCCAGATTTACGGTGTTCGTGGCACCGAACCGAAGGGTTACGATGTCCATGGCACCGAGCCGAAGAGCTGGAAACCTCAAGTGCTTCTGGATCAGGTATTAAAAAAACATTTTAAAAAATTTAAAAAAAAATACTAACTACAATGACATCAAAAAAAAAAAAAAAAAATATTCTTAACTTACCTGAAAGGCGTGTGACAAATGAAAAAAACGAGAACAACAGTTATGATGATTTGTGTCATCTGTCGCTTCAGTCGTACAATTTCTCGTGGGTAAGCCAAACATATTTCTTGTTCTCTTCTGAATAGTATCATAAGTTTTAAGTAGACCTGAAGAACAGATTATTTTAAGTATTAATATTTTAAAATATGATTATGGTATTGTCATTAGATCAGACAGATTAGTCATAAAAATCCACTAGATTGCGTTTTTATATTGCACATTGTCATCATTATCAGACGGTTATTAGGGGGTCTCTGTGGCTGAGCCCTTTGCCTTGCGAGTCGAAGGTCGTGGGTTCGAATCCGGACCGCGGCCATCTGTTCACGAGTGCAGTTTTTTCTATGACTGCCGGAGCTACGGAGCTTGTGCTTTGTGCAATACTTTCGGCAGGTGGCGTACCATTTCTGCGGAGAGGGACCGAGCCATATGAGGTAAAACCCGGAGCAATGAAGTCAATCCTTCCGCTTTAAAATCAGACGGTTAAATAGTGTGCGCGAGTGGCAATGAACGAGTTGATAAATTTCCTGGCATGGCTACAATATGAGAGGGAGCTGCCATGGACCGAAATGACATTCTTAACGCACTGAGAAAGTATTTCCGAACAGAGAAGTTTCAGGAGTTGTGAATCCCACTCGCTGATTGAGCGAGATGGGTGTCGATACTGGTGTAGCCCGAAAAGAACAACATACCAAATATGCAAAGAGATTGATGAATCAACATCGAACTGGTGTGTTGGGGCGTTGGACGCTGCTCTATTTGTTGAGTTGAAGATCGGAGCACCTGTGGACCGATGCGGAGTGCTATGATGATGGTCCTCATATATCTGATAACTGATAGAGTTGGAAATTAAAGGGATGAACATTCTAGGACGATTGACTTATGACTTCCAGAACGTAGTGATTTAATGAATACCATTACGTTGCAATATGTATAGGGAAAACAACAAAAAGCTGTCAAAAAATGAGGAAAATGAACACAGGAAAACTGTCTAGTCTAATATGAGGAAGTTAAAACTACTACCAAAGAACAATAACATGAAAAATAGTTTAATAGCCAAGACATGGACTGCAGTGGACGCAGAGGGTTTGCAGAAAAAAGTGAGAAAAGTGGGCACATGAAGAAGAACTTGCCAGGAATTTTGCAGTATTCTCTCACACATTCAGTTTGAAATGTCTCCAAATTATTTATAATGTCTTCTGTCATTTTCCAGCACTAACTTCCGTACAACAACACTTCTGGGGCACTTCGCTGTATGTATTTTAAGTTTTGTTTCACGATTAAGTTAATTCTTTGACTTTGCAGATTTTTATTCAGTATGACGAAATTTTGACTTATTTTCTTGATTTTTTCAATGATGTTCTTTTCCAAAACATCGTCTTGCAATTTTGAGATACCAAATGTTAAGCGATCCTGTCTTCCGGTGCGTAATTATCTAGTTTTCTTGAAGCTGTGTTTAAATATTCATTTTCTACTTATTTGGCATCAACTAGTCTATGACATCCGGCAATGACGCATCTACTGGTATCTTATTGTTCTCTACGTCACAATATACGTATGGCTATTATGTGGTGTCTGTCTCTGTTTACTCAGTATAAATATCTAGCTGCTTGTTGTTTGGAGTTGAATTGTACTATTTCCGTTGCTCATTATCAAACAGATTGATTTCTTATTGTTCAAAGTATTTTAAGATATATTGTATTTCTGTCGATAGTGTCAAGTTCTGAAAGCAACAAACTAGATCAGCCTTTCCCAAACTGTGGTCCGCGGACAACAGACATTGTTTCTATTATAACACACAGATAATTCATCCCTGTTCGTTTTCATATATCGACCGAGCGGTTACCGGGGCCCAAATTTGGGGTGTAAAGAATAGAACCACTGTTACCTGCCACGCATGTCGTAAGAGGCGACTAAGGAGGCAGAAATCGGAAAAACGTGTTATAAATGTGTAGAAGTCAACCTGCAGCTTTGCAGGACGGCTGGAGACAGTCAAAGGCTAACGGAGAGCGAACCCAGTAAACAATGGCTGAATCTGGACACATCGCCGAAGGATAAGCACCAGAGCTCCAAATGGTGCTGAAGATGTGACGAAATCCACCCATGCTAAGGCTGCATGAATTAGATTTTGATATGAATGAATTTATGGAGAGATCTGGTACATCGGTCTGTTAGGTGATCGCGAGAGTGAGAGATTTTCATATATAGAAACTTTTGGGTGTCCGCGATAGAAAAATGTATTTGAAAGGGAGCCCATGGTAATGCAAAGTTTGGGAACCGCTGAGCTAGAAGATGATAATAACTATATGATTGTCCATGATTGCCGTCTACATCTCAGATATCCATTACTTTCTTCAAGTATATCTTTACTCCTGACGTTCAATAATTAATTGTACAGTATTTTGTTCGTCTGTGTTGTTAACATCTTCAGTTTTTAGTTTATATTTATCTCGCTGTTTTTTGTTTTAACTTTTCTCATAGATCGTCTGAAGCTCGAGCGATAGTAAGCTCGATCACCACCTAAGTGTACTTGGTTCAAACCCCACAGTGGGCAAATTTGGAAGCAAATTCGTTTCCTTGGGATTTTTACAAAATGTAAAAATAGACCTCACCGTTCAGAAAGCAATGACAAACTACTGAACGTATAAGTGGTGCCTAGAGTGGTTGATGGCGACGTCCGGATATGCCACGATTTTCATGTCATATTAAATAACATACAAGAATTCCCTTCGACAAGAATTGCAATTCAAGTGATGAACAGTTTTGTGTTGCTACATTAGCGACGGCCATATGCATTTTATGCGGAGCAGGTTGCTTTTTGTGGCGGTACGCGGCTGTTTCATTCTGGAATTAGTTCACACAGGAAACATTTCACAGTTGTTAGCATTTTGTGTGATTTTCATTGGCACAGGAACGGAGCAATTATGGGGTGACCCGTTGCAGTGAAGTTGGAACCGTACTTATGAACTTATGAATTATGAATTAAATAACAATATATTTCGTGTTTTAATTGTAAGAAAATATTACACGATATCCACAAGTAGACCTACAAATTTTATTTCCATACATTACCCGATATCTGCAAGTAGACCTACAAATTTTATTTCCATACATTACCCGATATCTGCAAATGTTTTATTCACATTCTTCCCTTTATCTGATCTTATTTTTTGTGTTGGTTTTTTTTTTTTTTTTTTCATCACACTTTATCAGATTGTTGCTCAGTGTCGTGGTTTTCTGTTTTTATCTTGCGCTACTCTAGGTGACTTGGGTGCCAGATTTACGGTGTTCGTGACACCGAACCGAAGGGTTACGATGTTCGTGGCACCGAACCGAAGGGTTACGATGTTCGTGGCACCGAACCGAAGGGTTACGGTGTTCGTGGCACCGAACCGAAGGGTTACGGTGTTTGTGGCACCGAACCGAAAAGCTAAAAGCTCAAGTGCTTCTGGATCAGTTTATAAAAAAAAAAAAAGGTGACTTGGGTGATAGCTATTTTCAATTTTTGGAAATATTCTGCTATGTCATCTATCGATCTTTTACATGGTCTTCATCTCACCTTCTTTCCTGATGTTCTGTCCTAGAATACTCTATATACAGTGGCGCTTTGTTGCATTCTTACTAAGTGTCCGAATCACTACATTCTTTGTGTCTCAAGGTAATTCAAGTAATGATCTTTCGCAACTACTTTATTTCTTACGATAATGTTGGTGACTCTTCTTGTTCTGCTGTTGGTGTAACATTTCGTCGGCATCGCATTTCACATCTAGCTATATTGTGTGACTGTGCTTTTGCTCATTGACTATGTTTGCCTCTGGTAATACAGATTAGTCCTGAAAATGATGCTGATCGTCTGTTATTTAGCTGTCTGTGAGATGTTTGAGTGCATTAATGTGGCAAGCTGATAGGTTAAAGCATTTGTTGTTTTATTTTATCCTTTATCGTTTATCTCTCTGTCTAGTCTTCCACCTTGTGCGGGTATTCTTCCTAAGCATTTGACTTCTTGTACTTGATTGATTGTAGTGCCACTGACATGAGTGTTTAGTTTATCATGTTTTCTTCCTATACTCAATAATTCGATTTTAATGTTATTAATTTTCATGACATGTTTTATAGAATTGTGTTTCAATGTGTCATTTTCCGCTACTAGTTATTAGTTATTGGTTACTGAACCGGTGTCATTTCACCATGGGCAGACCCCTAGGTGCTAAGTCTCCCCCAATATATGTCGAAGGGTATTCATACTGATAGTTCCCGTTGCTCGCTGGTTAAACACACTCCTCACTCTTCCCCTCATGCATCTAGTTATAGTTGTATAACTGGTAACTCCAAACTCGTTTAATTAATAGCTGAATCGATTCAATATCAAATTTAGTGTTTTCATCCATTATCTACATGTATTGTTTCTTAATTTTCTTTATTAACCAAAATTACTTATATCGAATATTAACTAATAATTCTACTATACTACAACATTTAACTATAAATACAAGATTTATTCAATAAAATATGGGACGAAGAAACAGTCCCAGAATAAGGAAAAAATGAATTCATCGTTAAGATCCTCCAAAAATGTGATCTCAAAGATTGCAACAACTATATAACGATCTAGTTATAAAATATTCACTATTACGAACAATTCAGTATTGATGTTGCAATCATAAATTTAAAAAATAAAAAATAACACTAACGGAACAGACAAAATAAATACTTTGCGGATTATTTTGGGGAAAAACCATACTTAACAGAAAAAAATCATCTGGCTGTTACGAACCGCTGGGGTTTGAGACTAAAATTAATTACGTTAGTACCTTCAATAAAAGAAGTTCTTTGTGGCAGACATCAAGCTTAAGAATCAAATTAACTCGAGTTTATTTTTTCCCCCAATTCCTTTCAATTTAACTTTCATAAGCTACAAAGTGAAATATTTACTTTTTACTCGGTGAAGAATGTCAAATTAAAGACAGTTTTAACAATGTTATTTAATGTGTCTAGCTAGTATCATTTTTTTCTTCAGAGTTAGGTTGGATTTAATGATTTGGTGAGGTGGGATGGGGAAATGTTGATCATTTCTTCCTTTCGTTCGCTTGAAATATTGTCAAGATATTCAATGTTGTCTTTTGTAAAAACTTCACTGTCTTTTGTACTTCCCACAGCTCAGAGGTCCATGTAGTTTTCTATGTGATGTTGATGTTCTTCCTCTTCTTCCAACGCTCCATAACGACCACTTGTTAAACGACTCTTTGTGATTTGTATGTGATCTGAGCATAAGAGCGATTACACGTTATGTCAGTTATGCGCATACAAGTAGGCCAGCATATCAAATTCTGCGATGCATATTTTTAACTAGGGTAGCTTCCCTCGGCGCCAACCTCAGTCGCTTCTTACGACATGCCTTGTAGATCAGTGTTACTATTCCCTGCTCCCATGACGGCCGCGGTAACACAAGGGTGGACATCTTTTAATTATATGAAGCGTTGAGCTAAGACATACCCTCTTACCCTCCCAAAAAAATCACCGTAAAATAAAGTGAGATACACCGGTATACAGTCAAGTTGGTGGCATCTGTGGCTTAGGGGATAGTGACTCGGTCTATTAACCCCGACGTTCTGAGTTCGAATCACGCTGCGGATAGTTTGGTTGCAAATTGTTTCGCGTGAATTTTTACAAAAGACGATGGTACCACCCGTTCAGAAAGCAATGGCAAACTACTGAACGTAATAATGTCTAGAAAAATCACAAACAGCGTTAAAAGCTGGGGTTGATTTACAAAGTCCTGAAAAGGATATGCAATTAACTTTGAGTACAGTCAAGTTATCAAAAATTCAAGACATTCATAGAGGTTTTCGTAACTTGGTATATAGTAAAGCAAAGATATGTAACGAAATGTCTACCTTTGTGCCATAATGAAATAGCTTATCCTGGCCAAAAAGTTGCAACCTTAACAGTCCTTAGTAATCTATCTCATCTGCTATCATCATGCTCAAATTATCAATTGCATCCTGAATCCATCAAGAAACCTGGCCTAAAAACACAGAGCTCCACGAGAAGCTGTACAGAGGAACGGAGTCCCTTAAAACCACGGTATCATTCATGATAAAATCTGGTTCTTCAGTCTAGGCGGGGATCGAGAGAGAGAGAGAGAATCCATCTTAGTCGTGGTATTCCTCTTATCCTCTTTACCGGATGCCTCCTTCCATAATGGTCTTTTTTAGCGTATTCCATATTACTGTTCGGGCTTTCAACGCATCTCTTAGAAGATAGTCTGCGATTGCTTTCTTTCCTTGGTATACAATAACAGTATCGTATATATTTATGTATATGACCTTTTTCGTCTTTACAGACGGTCAATTGGCAAGTGTTTTACTGTGACCACTTCTGAGTTTTCGCGTTTCTCTCTTGTCGTTCAGCTCATACATAAGTTTCTTCTCAAAAGACTCTGCGCCCTTTCGTAATTTGGCTTTCCACACAACTCTGTCATCAGCTAGTCCTTCCCATGTGCTGGGACCTATAGAAAAGTTTTTCATTGAGGTTTTGCAGACATCTTTATATCTGAGCAGTGGTCTGCCCTGGCGCCTCTTCCTCTCCGAAAGTTCACAGAACAACATTTGTTTTGGTATGCGATAAGTTTCCATTCTTCTCACATGCCCCAACCATCTTAGTCGTCTACTGCCGAGCACGCCCATGATGGAAGGCAGGTTTGGATGTTGCAGTACTTCAGAGTTGGTTATCTTGTCGTACCACCTGATGTTCATAATCTTGCGGAGACATCGAAGGTGAAAGATGTTAAGTCTCCTCTCGTGTCTCGAGTAGGCTGTCCATGTTTCTGAGCCATATAGTAAAGAACTAATTACACAGGCTCGATATATTTGAATCTTCGTCTACAATGTCATACAGTATCATAAAGAAAAGACATTCATGAAACTGTTCTTACCTTGGTATACAATAACAGTATCATAAAGAAAAGACATTCATGAAAGTGTTCTTACCTTGGTATATAGTAACAATATCATAAAGAAAAGACATTCATGAAAGTGTTCTTACCTTGGTATACAGTAACAATATCATAAAGAGCGGAAGAATAAAGAAGATTAATGTACTGGCCACTGCGTATGCTCTGTGCCAAGACTTCTCTATTGGTGTCTCACATCGGGAAACAGGGCTTCCTGTTAGTATTATAACAAAGGTTAAAGCATAAACCATCTAACACATACACTGTATTTATAGCAGTAATAACAAAAACATTCGCGATAACAACAAGGATATAAATATTAGTTTACTTTTAACGCTTTCATAATTGTCCATATATATATTTTAACATTGTCTATTCCCAGGTGGAAGATGTTATTGGCTGTCCACTCTTGACGTTAAGCGTAGGGATGGGAGCTTTAATTTGCGTTCTAGGGCCAGATGAGTCGCCCTTGTTGTGTTGTATCCGTGTTTATGTAGTGTGGTCTTGAAATTGTCTATGCATCTTGTTCTTGGTCTTCCCTTAGCTCTAGTACCCGATCTCTTTTTATTGTATGCTGTTATTGATGGTTGGTTATATTTCATTCCCATTAAATGTCCAAACCACTGCATTTGTTGTCTTTCGATGTATTCGGTGCATGAAGTTATGCCCACTCTGCTTCTGATGTCCTCATTACGTAGTCTGTCTTTCCTGGTGACTCCCACTGCCGTCCTCAAGCCTTTCATTTCACACATGGTGAGCTTTATATATTAGTAATAACTAATATATATATATATATATATATATATATATATATATATATATATTAACATTATAAATGTTAATTTATTTATGATGGTGTAAATTATCTACAACATGAAGGAACTGTGTTTCTCCGTGTTCTAACATTGGATGATCCCTTCAATTGCTATGAGTGCGGGGGGAAAAGGCCAAGACATGCAATGAAATTGACACCGCGGGAACAGCAGAAATAGGGACGCATTGTGTCACGTTGAGAAGAAATCGATAGAGAACATTCGACTAGACGCTTGTCTTATATAACAATAGATAAAAACACGACAGGAAACCCATAGATTGCTCAAATAACGAATGTTGATGGGTTTAATAGGTTAAGGCACATATAAAATGTATTCTCAATATAGTTATTTTTTATTGGTTCATGTACCGACGTCATATCAATCCGGGCAGACCCATAGGTGCTCAGTCTCCTTCAACATTATGTGTATGTATACTGATAGTTCATGAGTTTTGATGGTTTAATACACTCCTCACTCTGTCCCTCACATGCACTTACTACTACTTGTTTCAACGGGTAGCCCCACACTCCTTAAATCTCTGAATGGATTCAACCTGAATGTTAGTGTTTTCATCCAACATGAAGTCGTGAAGAGAAGAAAGAACAACCTGCTTATCCTCAACTCCCCGACAATCAATACTATGCTATTTGTGCAAGCCTGTAAACTGGTTCACTGCCGTGAACATCCGCTGGCTCCAGGACAAAAGATCCACCTAAACCTCTGGAAGTTGAAACCTCAATAGAAAATATCAGCTCATACCGCAATCTACCATTTTGGACCTTCCGAAGCAACGACTGAGAGTCAGATACATCAATAGCTACAGTAAACATATTTCCAGTGAGCCACTAGACGGCACCAGTATCGGCCACAACCTTCATCTTCATACTGGCTACGAGATCATCAATATAAGAAAGAGGCAGCCATCATTTTTCGAGGATTGGAGGAGAAAGGAAGGTTTAGAACTTTTTTGTGGCAACTGATAAAATAAATTGAAGATGTGATAAGACGTGTCAGAGGAAGTGAGAGAGGATACATTCTGAACAGTATAGCTTCATGGCCTGGAAGAGTAGGAACGTCCGAACTGACACTGAGTACCAAGAACATAAGTTAGTGGAGATCCTTTATCGTCTACGGCAGCGTTGTTTAACGCGGTCCCCACTGGCCGCAATAGCACCCGTGTCATACATTTATTATTCCCTATTTTACTGTGCCGGTTTTAGCGCTAAAAGTATTTCTTTAATAAGACACGAGTTTTCTGTTGTTCGTATCCCTCCCATGAACACGAGATCATCCTTCCTTTGCAATCTTTTCTTTTGTAACCATTCTACTGTCATTTCACCCCCACCTGTTCCAGGGGGTCTCTGTGACGTAGAGATTAGGCGCTTGTCTCTCGTGCAAAAGGTACCAGGTTCGCTCCTTGTGGAGCCATCTGGATATTTTTCCAGAGATCCCTGCGAGTTCCTAGTCCTATCGAAGTCGGACGATAAAACGTAGGTCGTGTGTTCTATATGAGCACGTAAACGAACCCTTGACAGCTCAAATTCGAGAAGAGAAGGCTGGAAAGCCGCTTCAAGTGCTAAATTAATTAGCAAATATTACAAATAAAATTCCTACAAAAATATCTTCACCATCTTCAAAATTACACTTGGGACCCTCACCACTGCTACGGAGTTCGTGCACTGCCGCTGAGATCTTCTTGTGTAAGAAAGAGATCGGAGCACACATGGTTACTCATCGAAGTGCAATGATGATGGTCCTATCAATCAATCATGAATCACGAAAGAAAGCGTCTGCATCTCAAATATATTAACATTACTCATGTTTTTATTAGTAGTATAGTGTTAGAACACATTGTGACAACCGGTACAATCGAGGGTAGACGAGACAGAGGTAGACAGAGAGAGATAATATTGGATAGCTAGTCTTCATGGTACGGTAGATCGTCAACATCTGAGTTGATAGCAAACACTAAAGACAGAGATTTGTGGAGATCCATGTTCGCCTACGCCAGCCGGCACGGCACCTGATGATGATGATGAATTATAATCATTACATAGCTCCTGCACCTCCACAACCATAAGACCGATGCATCGTAAGATTTTAAAACGTTGGACAGAACTGGTTTACGCCATCGGCATGGCACAGTGTGATGGTGAGGCGGATAACAGAAAAATTAAGTTTTCCTTAAGCGTTTGCATAACGTTCGGTATAAAGTGCTTGCCTATTCACATTTTAAGATAAACGTTCGCAGGAGGTAAACGTGGTAATTCATTTCCTCACTTGACGAACAGCGAATGAAGGTAATAAACAAGACACAAGAAATGAACACTCTACACATGTGCTAATCCATCTAACTTGCAGGAAACATAGTTTCCAACAAATAGGAATTCTACGTCTTTGCTCGTTTGTTCTATTGTAAACAAAGTATACAGTTC
This sequence comes from Arion vulgaris, assembly GCA_020796225.1. NCBI lineage: Eukaryota > Metazoa > Mollusca > Gastropoda > Stylommatophora > Arionidae > Arion > Arion vulgaris. Next base: position 6,127,628 of record CM036760.1, read on the forward strand.
TCTTTGTGATGCATATACAATTTGGGCATACGTATACGTGCTATTTCAACAAAAGAGTGGCCTTGTCTGCTCATGTCGGTCCAGCGCATCAGATTTTGCCATGCGCTTCTTTGGGCTCGCTCTCTCGGTTATATAATGATGGTACCGCCTGAGTGGTTACCGGGGCCCACATTAAGGCGTAAAGAATAGAACTACTGTTACCTGCCACGCATGTCGTAAGAGGCGACTAAGGAGGTTGGATGTCGTGCTAGCTACCCCACACCGTAAAAAAACACTAGATGGCTACAGAACGGAAAGCGAACCGAGTAAACGCTGGCTGAAACCGGACACAATGCCGAAGATTAAGCACCAGAGCTCCAAATAGTACTGAAGATGTGACGTAAAACACACCAATGCTAAGGCTGCATGAATCAGATTTTCACATGAATAGAATTTATGGCGAGGTCTGGTACATCGGTCTGGGCGGTGATCGCGAGAGAGAGATAATGATGGTACATTTAATAGAAATATCATCATCATCATCAAATAGCTTGTCCTGAGCAGAACTTTGCCACTCCAACAGTCCTCCGGAATTTTTCTCTCTCATAGGCCACATGTCCAGCCTCTGCAGCGTCATGTTCAAACCATCAGTCAAATCCTGAATCCATCTTCTCCGTGGTCTTCCTCTTTCCCTCTTTGCTGGTATGCCTCCCTCCATGATGATCTTCTCCAGTGACTGAATCACTGTAGGCGTCAACAATTTGTAGAATTACACTTGTCTTTGTTCCGGTGCACATGGGTGTCGTTGGCAATGAGAGAGCAGACAGACTGGCTGGCTCTGCCGCTATATCAGAGGGCCAGCCCATGGACAGAGCTGACATCGTGAACGCCCTCATAGAGCGTGGCCGCAGAGAAGACCTTCATCTAAACCAATCCACGTCAACTACTAGATTGCGAGAACTGGGTTTGAAGATTGGTGTGGCAAGAAAAGAACGGTACAACAGGTATACGAGTCGGCTCATCAATCAAAATAGAACTGGTACGGTCAGTCGCTGGACGATGTTTGAGATATTGCGAAGGAGATCGGAGCACCTATGGACATGTCCGGAGTGCAATGAAGATATTTCAAACTGAAACTGAACTTCTCCAGTTATTCGTGTCTTTTACTCGTATATGTCCAAAATAACTAAATTTTCTCTTTCTTATTTGTAGCATTAGCCAGCTTTCTTTGATTATGAGTTCTTTTTTTAATATATCTATTTGTTTTCTTCTCTGTTCAAGATATCATCATCATCAAGGTGCGTATCCTTTATAGGACGTTGCTCTCTTTGCAGCGCATCTGAAATTATCTCTGTCTCTCGCTAGTTCACCCACTTCGTCGATGGTCATATTCATGGTTTCTTTAATATCTTGTAGTCATCTTCTTCTTGGTCTGCCTCTGCGTCCTGGGACCCTGCTCTCTAGTATTGTTCTTTCCAGGCCATCGTGACGCTTGATGTGACCAAAGTATGTAATTTTTGTGTATAGTATGTTGTTTATCAGCCAGTTCCCTTTAACATTTAGTTCTTTCAGAACATCGGTGTTCTTTTTTTCTGTCCATGGTATTCGTAGAGTCTTTCTGTAGCATTTAGTTTCGAAGGACTGGATTTTCGTTCTTATTTTTGAGTCCATGAAATACGAAGTTCAAATTAAAAAAAAAGAATACACAGCGTGGTACAGTCTTGACTACATTTGATTTTTTTTAAACGAATGAAAATATATTTTCATTTTAAAATCCTGAATTTTGCCACGAATTTACCACGCAGTGTATTCTTATTTTATTGTGAGCTTCAATGAAGCTATAACGTGGGTACTTACATACACATCTTGTATGAATTCAAAACAAAAAGAAGGATTAATGTTCAAATTACAGCAAAGATATTGAGAATACATACCATCTACATATGTTGCCATTTTGAACTGTGTAATAAACAGCATAGGCAACGCCCCTAAGAACGAAGTCAGCCAGATTGCCAAGAATGACTTGCAAACACTGCAGACGCTTGCTGTTGTTGTAGGTGATCTAAAAGCCACACGATGACGCTCAACGCTGATGACAAGGATAGTCACGGCGCTGGCATTTCCTACTACGTTCTCCATGAGAGTTACAAGTTTACCTGTCGATAAGAGAAATATGGTATTAATAATGACGTGAACTAGATCACAGCCAACTCTAGATAACTAGGCCAGACAAGTGACCGGGGATTCCCAGACCAAGATCAGAAAAGGGGGCTGGAAATTACAGATGTTTGATAGAATACCGCACGCTTTATTTGCAATTTTACTTCTTTTTTTCCGTTCGTTCTTTACGATCAATTTTAATGATACGTTTCTTTGTGATACGTTTGATCTTTGCCAATAACTTATATACGTTTCACATTGGTTTGGTAGGCCCCTAAACGCATAGACTTCTACATGTTTAGGACACGTGCATCCAATTTCAGTCAAACCTCCTTAGTCGCCTCTTATGACATGCGTGGCAGGTAACAGTGGTTCTATTCTTTACACCCCAAATTTGGGCCCGGTAACCACTCGGCGACAATTTTACTCAATTCTGTGAATCAATGGTTATTTATTAGTGAAAAATATTCATAATATTGATATTCCTTATTGTTAAACTTAACTTGTTGCATAATATAACTTCGATTTAGCATTTTGTGTTGATTTTAAAATGAATTCATCTATATACACCAATACTGGAATGCGAGGTCAGGTGGTATAGTTGTGGTCTGATTTCTCATAATTCTTACATGAGTCCGAAGGCCCATAGTTTACAGTTGGCTCTGACTAGATATTGTATTAACTTCTTCGTCTTTCTGTTCTCTAATCCTGTTTTGTCTCACAGCATCTTGTCTCTAATCCTGTTTTGTCTCACAGCATCTTGTCTCTAATCCTGTTTTGTCTCACAGCATCTTGTCTCTAATCCTGTTTTGTCTCACAGCATCTTGTCTCTAATCCTGTTTTGTCTCACAGCATCTTGTCTCTAATCCTGTTTTGCCTCACAGCGTCTTGTCTCTAATCCTGTTTTGTCTCACAGCGTCTTGTCTCTAATCCTGTTTTGTCTCACAGCATCTTGTCTCTAATCCTGTTTTGTCTCACAGCATCTTGTCTCTAATCCTGTTTTGTCTCACAGCATCTTGTCTCTAATCCTGTTTTGTCTCACAGCATCTTGTCTCTAATCCTGTTTTGTCTCACAGCGCCTTGTCTCTAATCCTGTTTTGCCTCACAGCGTCTTGTCTCTAATCCTGTTTTGTCTCACAGCATCTTGTCTCTAATCCTGTTTTGTCTCACAGCATCTTGTCTCTAATCCTGTTTTGTCTCACAGCGTCTTGTCTCTAATCCTGTTTTGTCTCACAGCGTCTTGTCTCTAATCCTGTTTTGCCTCACAGCATCTTGTTTCTAATCCTGTTTTGCCTCACAGTGTCAGGATAAAAAGAAATTTATAGAACGAAATTGTGTGTGCTCTTCATAAATAGTGTATTTTGACGCCTCTGTTATCTCTGAGGACCACCGTTATTAACAATGACGGAAAAGAGATATTGTGTGAACAATAACAGAAAAAATGAATTGTTTGATTGATAGGACCATCATCATTGCATTTCGGTGAGCAGCCATGTCGACATCGATTTCTTTTCTAATACAGGAATGTCTCAGCGGTAGATCGTGAACTCCGTAGCCCTGGCGAGGGTCCCCGATGTAATTTAGAAGATGGTGAAAATTGTAGGAAAGATATGCAAAATAGTGATAATGTATTAACAATGATGAAGATATAAATATTGTATTAACAATAAAAACAAGAAAACATTGATATTAGATGTTTCATTGTGAGCGTTTGTAGCTCAAGCGGTAGTGAGCTCGATCACAAACCCTGGTTCAAACCCCACGGTGAGCAAGTTTGGAAGCAAATTCGTTTCCGTGGGATTTTCACAAAAGGTAAAAGTAAATCTCACCGTTCAGAAAGCAATGGCAAACTACTAAACGTATAAGTGGTACGTATAAAATCAATGACTCGTTTACTGTGGTTGATGGCTACGTCCTGTAAAGGATATGCCAAGATTTTCAGATGTTTGCAAAGTTGATGCTCTTGAATAACAGTCTGCATGCGATCTTATTAATCTTGTGTTAGAGTTCTTTACATTACACATTTGCCTGTCTGCCCAGCGTGTTCGCAGCGCGTTGGACTACGGGTGACTATCCCTCTGTGTGTGCGGGTTCAATTCTGCGGGATGGCAGAAAAAGCCACAGATTCCCCAGATTTATGGTGTGCGTGGCACCGAACCGAAGGGTTACGATGTCCATGGCACCGAGCCGAAGAGCTGAAAAAGCTCAAGTGCTTCTGGATCGGAGAAAAAAAAAAAAAACATTACACATTTTGTTATCATGATTTCTGTTATATGGACTTCAGAAAAATCAGAGGCGATAGGAAACACCATGCACGAGGCACGAGATACCAAAAATAATGTATAACGTGTGTTTATTATTTTATAAATTAAAATATAGAAACCAAAAACCATGAAAATCCGGAAAAAAATGCCTGTCACCACCAACAAAAATAATTACGAGCCGCCACTGCCACGAGGTATGAAAGGGTTACTTTACTTTCTTATTTTTTACTTTATTTCTTAACCTAAATATTCACCGGGTTATGGTTTTAATTACCTTACTTTTGTTTTTGTTTTTAAATTTAGTTTGTTTAATGCATTTTATAAACAGCAATATGTTTTGATAGCTTTTTCCTATAAATATGTTTAACAGCATGAGAATGACACTAAAATATAGCTAAAAAATAAACTAACTTAAAATAGGAATAATCTAGTGTTACATATGCTCAGTGCTATTGTTTTATGGTTCGGAAACTCGAACAGTAAAAATAAAAGTTAATTGCATATCCTTTGCGAATAAACCCCAGCCTTTTAACGATGTTTGTGATTTTTCTAGGCATTATTACGTTCAGTAGTTTGCCATTGCTTTCTGAACGGGTGGTGTCATCGTCCTTATGTTAAAATCCACGTAAACAATTTGCAACCAAATTGTCCGCAGCGTGATTGGAACTCGGAACGTAGAGGTTAATATACCGAGTCACTAACTCCTCAGTCAGAGACGGCACATCAACATATCTGCATCTTATATATATATAGATATAAACTTGTATATACGTATATATCTCTATGTATAAGTAACTGAGCCCTTTATCAATACATGATGTATATTATAGAATATTGCGTTAGGGCCGTATTTTTCCTTGACCATCTACCACTAGATGTCTGATGTGGTTAACATCACGCCAATCATATTTAATTATCAGTGCTTTTCTGGTAAACAACTAAGATTAGATCTACCGAGAGCCGTATATATGTTATGTTATGCGATCATGGCATATTTGACATTCTCATTCGTGCTCTGTCCTCCGTTGCAGCAGCCATACCTAAGTCCATTTGCTCACAGTACCCATGAGAAGTTGATTACTATATCTTCTCTCTCTACCACGAAGACAACACTGTCTGGCATGTCCAAACTTAACGCCTAATTCTGGGACTCGTTCCAGTGTCTGAGACCCACCCATGTCACACAATTGAGAGCGTACCGCATTGATGATATCGACTCTGTCTATACTTCTGCCCACTTGAGTCGGGGCATTGTTTGCAAGAGTCAGCATGCTCTTTATCCCGCACTCCAGCATGTCCAGGCGTGTTGCTATATATATATATGTATATACATATATATATATATATATATATATATATATATATATATATATATATATGTATATCCCAGTGACAACATATGGGTGCGAAGCAAGGCCACTTAACAACACAGTGGGAAAACCTATATGTGCTTTTTAATACAAATGTTACAGAAGACTCCTCCATATATCATGGACAGAGAAGAGAACCAAAAGATCCACCCAGAAAGAACTCAAAATCAAAGAAAACTGGCTAATGCTACAAATAAGGAAGAACAATTTAAGTATTTTGGACATATAAAGAGACACGAAGGGCTGGAGAAGACCATCATGAAAGGAGGCATCCCAGCAAAGATGAGAAGAGAACACCAATGGAGAAGATGGACTCAGGATGTAACTGATGGTTTGAGCGTGACCGCTGCAGAGGCAGGACATCTGGCCTATGAGAGAGAAATTCCGAAGGACTATTAAGGTGGCACAGTTCTGCTCATGACAAGCTAGTTGATGATGATGATATATATATATATATATATATATATACATAATAATAATAATAATTCCTCTCGTACCGTTATACGTTACATAGGGCCTGCAAGTAATTTCTCCATACCGCTCTATCCTGGGCAACTCGCTCAATCTCCTCTATGGAACTGAGACCGATATTTCCTGCCTCTCTCAGCAAAGTTAGCTTCAGGGTCTCCTTAGGTCGACTCTCTTTCTTGAACCCTTTGCATCCCACTTCAATGCCTGCTTTGATATTCGTTGATCATTTCTCCTCAAGGTGTGCCCAACATATCTCCATCTTCTCTTTCTTATAACAGTTGTCACTAGTGGTTGACCAGACATGCCTGTGATTTCATCACTTCTCCTGAATTCGTTCCATTTTATATTCATATACATACATATACATATACATACTCGTATATATTTTCCGATCCAGAAGCACTTGAGCTTTCAGCACTCCGGCTCGGTGTCATGGACATCGTAACTCTTAGGTTCGGTGCCACGCACACTGTAAATCTGGAGAACCTGTGGCTTTTCTTTCAGCCAGCGGATTGAACCTGCACACACAGGAAGCTTGTCACCAATCGTCTAACGCGCTACCAACACGCTGGGTAGGCGGGCATGATATATAAATGTACAGATTACGAGAAATGTCTGAAATATGCCAGCAAGAACCAATCTTTATTATTTCAAGTTATAAAAAATCCAAGATTAGATCATACCGATGTCCATGTATTATTACCAGCATCTCAGACTGGCACCGAGAAACTAATCATGTCAGTCTCAAAGACTAATAAGAAACAAATCTTTCATCTTAAAACAGTGCAAACTAAATTAATGTCACTCAGGAGAAAACATATATGATTGTTAGTATAAACATTACTGAGGAAACAAATAGAAGCATAAATCTGTCAATCTTGGTCATATTTTAATACTAAGACGTTAAGAAAATAGGTCACATAATTACCCTATAATTCTCAGAATATGGGTCAGTCCAAATGCGCATTATTCTATTGTTAAGCTGATTTATTTGATTCGGGGGTGTTTATCACGACATTTCTATATATTCTCAAACTTTATAAGCTCTTAAAATAGGATACCTTGTGACATGACGGTCATATATTTTACTTATTTTGCTGAGGATTACATCCCCTGTTTGTCTACTGAATGTACTGTGTGCGTGAATCACGTAAATTTGAAGGTAGTGTAAGACGTGCGTCATTCATTTCCACTTGGAAAATTTCAAATGGAATGTGCTCAATTTCCTTCTTCTTCTTCTTCAAACGCTCCATATAGACCACTTGTTAACCACTCTTTTTTATTTGTTTGTGATCTTAGCCTAAGAGCGATTGTACGTTGTGCCAGTTATGCGATTACAAGTAGGCCAGCACATCCAATTTCTAACACGCTTTTTACTTACTAAGGTAGCTTCCCTAGGTCCTAAACCAGTCCCTCTTACGACATGCCTTGTAGGTCGCAGTGATACTATATTTTGCTTTCCTTGCGGGCCCTTGCACCACACGGGAGAAGGATGTGCACAATAACTTTGATAATAGAAAAAGGAATTGGTGAGAGCTGTGATCGTGCAAAATAGGCATGTACTCGGCACGGTCTAACCTGTTCTCACTTCCGTTTCTCTAACCAACACTCAAGCCAGAATAATAAATAAGTCACGGTTTCATGGACTTGAGATCAATTTAAGTATAACTCTTATTCAAGCGACGAGGTCTTTTGGGAAATTCGGTGTTAGGCTTATATTTGTCATTACACATCACCATACGATCAAAGATGATGTGAAAACCATCACTCAAGTCACCTTTACATCTTCCTAGAGCTGTTATAGTACCAGCTTGAAGCTAGGTTGACCTGAAAACCGTTTCGGTCTAATACAAAAATTCCCTCCCACTGTGGAACTGAACATAGGCCACTAAGATACGAGTGCACTAAACATTACACTCCCGCTGCTCATATATATATATATATATATATATATATATATATATATATAAACCAGCGCACATAAAGGTAGAAAATGTGAACAGTTTGGAATATCTTGGTTCACTGCTAACAACAGTTGGAAATGTGAACAGTTTGGAATATCTTGGTTCACTGCTAACAACAGATGGAAATGTGAACAGTTTGGAATATCTTGGTTCACTGCTAACAACAGATGGAAATGTGAACAGTTTGGAATATCTTGGTTCACTACTAACAACAGATGGAAATGTAAACAGTTTGGAATATCTTGGTTCACTACTAACAACAGATGGAAATGTGAACAGTTTGGAATATCTTGGTTCACTGCTAACAACAGTTGGAAATGTGAACAGTTTGGAATATCTTGGTTCACTGCTAACAACAGATAAAAATGTGAACAGTTTGGAATATCTTGGTTCACTACTAACAACAGATGAAAATGTGAACAGTTTGGAATATCTTGGTTCACTACTAACAACAGATGGAAATGTGAACAGTTTGGAATATCTTGGTTCACTGCTAACAACAGATGAAAATGTGAACAGTTTGGAATATCTTGGTTCACTGCTAACAACAGATGGAAATGTGAACAGTTTGGAATATCTTGGTTCACTGCTAACAACAGATGAAAATGTGAACAGTTTGGAATATCTTGGTTCACTGCTAACAACAGATGAAAATGTGAACAGTTTGGAATATCTTGGTTCACTACTAACAACAGATGAAAATGTGAACAGTTTGGAATATCTTGGTTCACTGCTAACAACAGATGGAAATGTGAACAGTTTGGAATATCTTGGTTCACTGCTAACAACAGATGAAAATGTGAACAGTTTGGAATATCTTGGTTCACTGCTAACAACAGATGAAAATGTGAACAGTTTGGAATATCTTGGTTCACTGCTAACAACAGATGAAAATGTGAACAGTTTGGAATATCTTGGTTCACTGCTAACAACAGATGGAAATGGATGATGAAAATTAAAATAAGAACAAACATGGCTTACAAAAAATTAAACAACTTAAAACAGTATGGAACGGAACTGATAAGAAAACAAAGATCAGAATACTAAGAGCACGCATATTCCCAGTGGCAACGTATGGATGTGAAGCATGGACATTTAATAAAGCAGTGGAAAACATATATGTGCTTTTGAATATAAGTGTTACAGAAGAGTTCTTCGTATATCATGGACAGAAAAGAGAACAAATAGATATATACAGAAATAACTCAAAATCAAAGAAAACTGGCTGATGCTACAAATAAGAAAGATAAAATTGAGATATTTTGGACATATAAAAGACATGAAGGGCTGGAGAATACCATCGTGAAGAGAGGCATACCGGCAAAGAGAGAAGAAGAAGACCACGGAAAGATGGATTCAGGATGTAACTGATGGTTTGAACATGACGGCTGCAGAGACAGGACATCTGGCCTAGAGAAGATGAGAAATTCCGGAGGACTGTTGGGAGTGGCAAAGTTCTGCTCAAGACAAGCTATTTGATGATAATGAGCACATATATAAGAAAGAAGGGCTTTTTAAAACGTTGTAATGCCCAGTAAAAAGCCGAGATATAGGAAAAGGAGAAAAAATTCATGAACAGTCCTGTTTTCAAAAACGTCCAAAGGCAAAGGATTGACTTAATTGCACTGGGTTAGCCATACGACTCCGTCCCTGTCAGCATTGCACTAAGCACAAACTACGTAGCTCCGGCAACAATCCTAGGGATCTCATGACAAAAGTGCACATGTGTCTCAGTCCAGATTCGAATCCCCAACCTTCAGTACGACATGAAAACGACTTAACCACTCCATCATTGAGATCCCCGTTTTATTGCATGGAAGATTATCAACATCTGAACTGATAACACAAAGATGGACGTTTGTAAAGATCCATTGTCGCCTACACTAGCTGACATGACCCTTGATAATGGTTATGACATATAGAGAGACAAAATTATTTTGTGGAGAACTTTGCCATAATAAAAATATGTCGAAATGTTTCTCTATCATAGACCAGTTATCTCTGCTACTGACATGTAATATCATCTGTCACATCCTGATTCCGTCTTCCCATCGCTCTTCCTCTTCTCCAATTTCAGGAATAACATCCTCTATGATTGATTTTCCCAAAAACTTAACGTCTTCTTATGTGTCCAGAATTCTCGCACTTCAATTTTCACAATCTTAATTTCCTCATCAATACATTTTATTCAATTATAATTTCCTGTTGGATAGATATGTCTGCTCTCTTCTCTGTTGGATAGATTTGTCTGTTCTCTTCTCTGTTGGATAGACATGTCTGCTCTCTTCTCTGTTGGATAGACATGTCTGCTCTCTGTTGGATAGACATGTCTGTTCTCATCTCTGTTGGATAGATTTGTCTGTTCTCTTCTCTGTTCACTGAAACATTTTATTTAACATTTAAATTCTAAACACATGTGTGTATTTTTTTTAGCTCACTTACTTAAATGTTCAAATCTCCCAAATCTCAAGCAATTGAAATCTTATGTTGTCAAGTAATTCTGCCATCTAAGTCATTTCTAATCAATGTGTGTATGTTTAACTGAACCAAGATTCTATCAAAGGTGTGCTCCCTCATGGAGTCATCTGAATATTTTTCCAGAGATCCTTGATCTCAGTGTAGGTGAGATCGAGCTCCTAGTCCTATCGGAGACGGACTATAAAACGTAGGTCCTGTGTTCAATTTGAGCTCGTAAAACCGCTCAGCAGGCAAAATTCATTAGAAAAGATTAAAAGTTAAATTGCTACAAAAATGTCTTCACCATCTTCAAATTATAACAGGGACCTTCGCCGGTGCTACGGAGTTCGTACACTGCAGCTGAGATTTTCATATGTAAGAAAGAGAACGGAGCACACATGATTACTCACCGAAGCGCAATATGAAACTCCAAATCATCCCTTATGGCTCATCTAGAAAATACCTTGCTCTTTTAGAAATGGGAGAAAAGCTTCAAATCATCTCTTATGGCTCATCTAGAAAATACCTTGCGCTTTTAGAAATGGGAGAGAAGCTTCAAATGGAAAGCAGTTTGAGAGTTAATAGTTTACTAATAATATTGCTCTGTTTGTATCTACAATATCCTACCATTGTCATAAATTGACATTGAATGAAGAAAATAAACCCAAGATCACACCTTGTGAAATGCACATATACACGAAACACTTCATTCAGGACAAGGAGGGGGTCTCTGTGGCTGAGTGGTTAAGCCCTTTGCCTTGCGAGTCGAAGGTCGTGGGTTCGAATCCGGACCGCGGCCTTCTGTTCACGAGTGCAGTTTTTCACAGAGACCCTAGGATTGTTGCTGGAGCTACGGAGTTCGTGCTTTGTGCAATACTCTCGGCAGGTGGCGTGCCATTTCTGCGGAGAGGACCGAGCCATATGGGGTAAAACCCGGTGCAATGAAGTCAATCCTTCGGTTTTAAAACCCTTAAACTTCATTCAGGACAAGAAGAGACTATTTACAAAATGAAATATTAAGAACATTTATTGGAAATAATCAAAGATTTCTCTAGTTCTGTACTTTTATTCAGAATGAAACACAACCAAACTACAGTTTAAAATAAACGAATCATATCTGAATATCAAAGCTACACGATAAGAGAAAGAGAAAGAGACATATACAAATATCAGCTGTAATGGAGTCAAAGAGAAACTAACTAAATCCAATATGACACTAAATCAAAAAACACATCTGGCGATGTCCATTTACAGCTACTTCTATCTCCTCCTGCAACACTGAAAGCCACAAGCAGTAGGACAAAAGAAGAAAAATAACATAATTTAACCTATATTTATATTGATTCTCTGACCAGTGCACTTTTTGATCATCTCATGTCTTGTTCATTTCGTTTTTAATCATCTTTTTGCCCATACTTCTTCATAATTAACTGTCGTTTCTTACCATATTGTCTAATATCTTCTTGTCAACTTAAGTCTTTCTCTTACATACTATATTGTCTAATACCTTTTTGTCAACTTAAGTCTTTCCCTTACATACTATATTGTCTAATATCTTCTTGTCAACTTAGTCTTTCTCTTACATACTATATTGTCTAATACCTTCTTGTCAACTTAAGTCTTTCTCTTACATACTATATTGTTTAATACCTTTTTGTCAACCGTGACTTATAATTATGTTAATCTACTTTTTCTATATGTGTTATCACTTTCTTGTCAACCCAGGTTCACATATTACTTTCCTTCAATCAATCAAGTGCCGTGCCTGCCGGCGTAGGCGATCATGTCTCTCCACAACTCTCTTTGCTTGGTGCATTTAATCAGTTCTGACGTCGATATTTTGTCGAACCATGATGTCAGGCCATCCAACATCTTCTCCCTCTGTCTTCCACGATCTCTCCTTCCCTGAATTTTACATGTAATCACCAAATGTTCTAAGCCTTCTCTTCGCATTATATGCCCGAATACCTTGATTGTCGGATTCTTATTCTTTTGATAAGGTTTCTTTGTGTGCAGGCCTGATTAAAAACCTCCACATTTGTTTTCTTTGCAGTCCATGGAATTTTCAACAATCTTCTGTAAAACCACATCTCTGTGGCTTCCAATGATCGTATTGATTGTTCATTGTCCATGATTCGCTGCGATACATAAGTATTGGTTCAATATAGCATTGGAGTACTCATTTTCGCAATGTCATTGGTAGTGAGTTCACGCATAGTGTGTTCTTCATTTTCATAAAAGCTGCTTTCGTTTGAGCTATTCTACTCCTAATGTCTGTTGTACATTTTACTTTCCTTACGTATTCTATTTTCTAATCACTTTATTGTTAAACTAACTTTATAATTAACTTTTCCTTCCAATCATATACCACAACCCAAGTGTACTAGGCTCAAATTCTGCGGCGGGCAATTTCGAAGGAAATTATGGATTTTTACAAACGGTAAAAATAGACCTCACCGTTCAGAAAGCAATGACAAACTAAAAATGGTGCATAGAAAAATAACGACTAGTTACATATATGGTTGATAGCTACGTCTTGCAAAGGATATGACACGGTTGTCATTTTAATATCTCATCATCATCACCATCAGGTGCCGTGCCGGCTGGCGTAGGCGATCATGGATCTCCACAAATCTTTGTCGTTGGTGTTTGATATCAACTCAGATGTTGACTCTCTACCGTGCCATAAAGTCAGACTATCCAAAACTTTTCTCTCTCTGTCTTTCCCTGTCTCGTCTACCCTCGTTTTTACCGGTTGTCACAATGTGTTGTAAACCTCCCCTCATCTAGTATTCTTTTTTTATATCACGTTCATGCCAACCCAGTCTCATTATTATCTTCTCTACTTGCTCAACTTTTACCTTCATGTCAACCCAGTCTCATAATTATCTTCTCTACTTCCTCAACTTTTACCTTGATGTCAACCCAGTCTCATAATTATCTTCTCTACTTGCTCAACTTTTACCTTCATGTCAACCTAGTCTCATAATTATCTTCTCTACTTGCTCAACTTTTACCTTCATGTCAACCCAGTCTCATAATTATCTTCTCTACTTCCTCAACTTTTACCTTCATGTCAACCCAGTCTCATAATTATCTTCTCTACTTCCTCAACTTTTACCTTCATGTCAACCTAGTCTCATAATTATCTTCTCTACTTACTCTACTTTTACCTTCATGTCAACCCAGTCTCATAATTATCTTCTCTACTTGCTCAACTTTTACCTTCATGTCAACCTAGTCTCATAATTATCTTCTCTACTTGCTCAACTTTTACCTTCATGTCAACCCAGTCTCATAATTATTTTCTCTACTTACTCTACTTTTACCTTCATGTCAACCCAGTCTCATAATTATCTTCTCTACTTACTCTACTTTTACCTTCATGTCAACCCAGTCTCATTATTATCTTCTATACTTGCTCAACTTTTACCTTCATGTCAACCTAGTCTCATAATTATCTTCTCTACTTGCTCAACTTTTACCTTCATGTCAACCTAGTCTCATAATTATCTTCTCTACTTCCTCAACTTTTACCTTCATGTCAACCTAGTCTCATAATTATCTTCTCTACTTCCTCAACTTTTACATTGATGTCAACCCAGTCTCATAATTATCTTCTATACTTGCTCAACTTTTACCTTCATGTCAACCCAGTCTCATAATTATCTTCTCTACTTCCTCAACTTTTACCTTCATGTCAACCCAGTCTCATAATTATCTTCTCTACTTCCTCTACTTTTACCTTCATGTCAACCCAGTCTCATAATTATCTTCTCTACTTCCTCAACTTTTACCTTCATGTCAACCCAGTCTCATAATTATCTTCTCTACTTCCTCAACTTTTACCTTCATGTCAACCCAGTCTCATAATTATCTTCTCTACTTCCTCAACTTTTACCTTCATGTCAACCCAGTCTCATAATTATCTTCTATATCTACTTCTTTTATTTTTAACGTTGTCTCTCCCACACTCACACATTCATTCAACTTTATTATTTTAACATTCTTCAAAGTCCTTGTTCACTTATTAGCACTTACTCTGCACCTGTGCATACCTCATCAATTTTTTTAAAAGTTTTTTTCTTTTGTTTAAATTTTCTTTTGATGTTTAGAAAAGGTAATTCTCTATTTTCTCTTACATAATTTATAAATTTAGCGTGTCTTCCTCATCAATTTCTTTTGTTAATTAATTTGTTCAGTTTGTGTTCTTTGATGTTATTGTTTATTATGCCTTTGGGAAGTAATAAAATAATGTTAATGCATTTTCTCAAGTAATTTCTCTTTGTTTTTAACAGCTCTGTCACTATTTGGATTATTTCTGGGTTTGTTTTTTTCGTATCTGGGAATCTGAAAAATGTCGACTGAATTTAGTTTAGACCATAGGTTCCCAAAGTGGGTGGTACCCAGTGCCGGATTAGGCTAGCGCGGGCCCGTAGCAAATTTTAGCGCGGGGCACTAGGTTTTGTATGATAATAAAATAAAACACAACTTTTACAAACAAACTTTTCTTGATTTAATGTGAGCAAATTTAGAGATAATACTAGACAAATCAATTTCTCTAAGTAAATTACATTCAATGTTCATTAAGGTGAGGTTATTTAGACGATCTTGTCCCATCATGTTTCTTAACTCACTTTTTATACGCTTTAATGTTGAAAAGAACGTTCTCCGCTGCAGTTAGTAATTATTAAAGACAAGTAAATTCGTAAGACTATTTCTATATTTGGGAAACACGACTCTAATAAATTTTCCATTATAAGTTTATAAAATTGCAGTTCTAGAGCCTCATGCTTTTCGTTGCAAATAGCAGCAGCTACATTAGTTTTAAGAAGTTCAGTGAACTGCATAAGTTCGTCGCCTAGACTTTCTTCCAAATCCTCTTGGTAAGAGCTGACAATATTTGGAGTTCTTTTCAAGATCTCTTCCTCTGTAATAGATTTTAACTGCCGGAGTATTCCAAATACACCAGTCACTCTATGGTACAGCCTAAATCAATAACATTTCAAACAAAACAGAACAGTTGTCCTTTAGTTTCTGTATAACACAACCAATCTTTCACGTGAGTTTTGTTTGTTGGTGTATATGTGTATGTGAAAAACGACTTTCGACAAAATCGTGGATTGTTTGAAGTTGTTTGGCCATTCACCAATATCGTTGGAGTACATTTTACTTTCGTTGTGTTTTTGGCTTGTAGATGATGTTGCTACATTAGAAGCATGTGCTGTGCTTTCTGCCTCTCTTTGGCTTGAAGATGATATGGCTAAATTGGGAGGACTTGTACATTCGATTTCAGTTTGTCTTGTGAAAAATGTGGCTAAATCGTGAAGAGTTGCTGATCTTAATGGTAATATTGGTAATGATGATTCTTCTATAGCACTGCTTTCATCTACTACACAGCAGGACACGTCTTCTGTATTTTCTGCTTCGATTTCGTTGGATTCAGCACCATCACCCCGACATTTAAAAATTCAGACAGCTTACGTGTTTTTGATATAACATCTGGTTATTTTTTCCATTTTCATCTGTCACATAGGCGCGGGGCCCCTAGAAGCGCGGGGCCCGTAACATTTGCTACTTCTGCTACTAGGCTAATCCGGCTCTGGTGGTACCGCCTCCTAGTGAGCGTTGAAGCCTAACAGGGGGGCGATAGAAGCATTTGATGGGCGTTCATGCAATCTAGGGGGTAGGTGGCTACTTATTTTAAAATATATATATATTTTAAAATAAATTATTTTCTTGATTTTACGAGTGAATAACTGTATTCAAGATGAAACATATATTGAGTACTTTTTCAATATTTTAACGACATAAGCAGTAATGTATGATTAGTTCATATTTACGTCGAAAATAACAAACTGATTGAACACGGAAAACTGTTATAATTGGGGAATGGGGGCAGGGTAGTAATGGGACGGGACATTACAAAGTTTATGCCTTACAAACAGGGAGGTGGCCTAAAAATTTGGGAACCTATGGCTTAAACCATACTACCTTTTAACCCTCAGGCTTAAATCCTTGGTAGTTCGAGGAAATAATAGGTTTGAAAGTTAGTGAAGCAATTCCTTCAAATCATCTTGCATTGAGGGTTGCGGTAAGACTGTGCGGTTTGGTGATGAATTTCAAACAAGAAATTATAGTTTTATAAGAGCATAGAAAAATGATTACTTTTTTCTGATTTACACAATGGCAGCTTTTGATAATTTTTGTTGGTGGGGCCAGACAAACATTTCCGCACAAATCATGATCTAAATAGACCACATTTCTACTTGTCCTAAAAGAAATAGTGCGCTGGAAATGCGTGAAGTATATTAACCCTTTAGCTGCTAAGGACGTGTATAGATTTTTTTCCCATTCACGCGTTAACACGTCTGTTATTATCTCTCCTCTGTGGGCTAAAGACGTGTTAACACGTTATACATTTCTACTTTCACTGCTATAGACGTATATTCTCGGTTGTGACCTAGAAACAAAGAGCAGTTATTTTTAGCTCCGTTTTCAGAAAGTATGTAGCATCGAAAAGGCTAATTAGGGAGGAAAGGCAGTGAATTTCAAACCGTAAATGATATTTTAACTTTATATGTTTAAATTTCAAAGCTGATCAGTATCACGTTAAAAGCAAAAATTATGAATAAAAATTTATAAAATAGTAAATACACGGTATACATTATATTTTGTTGGGCCCGGCCCCTCCCCCTTCCTCCTCCCTGCCCTTAATGGCGAGCCGCCACTGGATTTATGTGATTTGGTCTAGTTTTTAGCGAAAAGTTACCATCTTAAAAAAAGGAAAATTCACCAAATTCAGCATTACAAAAATGTTGGTACGGATTTTGCTTGAATTACATCAAGAAACAAAGAGTTATGCGGTGTGGCCACTTAAAAAGAATGCAACCAAACTCCACTGCACAAAGTCTTCTACAAAAGAACATCGGAAAAGAAGGCGAGAGTGCGACCACAAAAATATTGTATGATGGTATAGTAGAATCCTGTCTAAAAGCAAAAATAACTATCCCCAAAAGGCACCAGAGCAGCGCAAGACAAAAACAGAAATCCACGACACTGGACATCAACCCGGTAACAGTGTGACGACAACAGAAGAAGAAGTCCTAATTTTTGTAAAATTGCTGGTTCGCAAATGTATCTAAACTATTCTCATGATTCATGTGGGTGATATATTCAATAATTCAAGTGACTTGAGAAATAGCGAGTGTTGTGTTAGAAGTTCTAGCGTGTGTTCATTATTTATGTCATGTAGTGTAAATCCATCATCAGGTGCTTCACATGCTGGATTTCGCGAGCATGGATCTCCACAATTTTATTTTTTCAACCTTTACAATGAACTTAGTTTCTGATGATCTTCTGTTCCCGGCTGCTCATTATCTATTCTCTCTATTTCTCTGTTATCTTCTTTCTCTCCAGCAAATTACTTTTATGTGGACATAACGGACATAATTTTATAAGGATACCTTAATATCGGTAGCTGCTTTCTTCGAATGTTTGTTAGAAACTGTTTTTTCTCATTTACCTCTGTCACGCTCTCTCTCTCTCTCTCTCTCTCTCTCTCTCTCTCGCTCGCTCTCTCTATGGAGATATGCATTAACTTTTCTGTGGAGTTCACTTCTTTTTTACAATCTTCTGTTATAAACCAAACCACATTACCTTGACTTGCGATGGATGTGTTACATTTCTTTCTATTGTCCAAGATTCACTTCTATCTGGATTTAATGGGTTTATGAATTGCTACAAAAACTACTTTTTTCGTCTTAAATGGATAAACTTTTGTTGCATAATACGCCTTGTCAGGTTGTATACATGTAGCGTGGGTCTTACATGTATAACTTGGGATAAATTGCATTGCACATCAGGAATGAGATTTGTCACGCTGCGCAAGCTGAAATTATGAACTATCATGTATCAAGTGATATAAATTGAAGTGCCTCAATTATATTTGTCACGCAATATGAACTTCTCACGACGGTTCTCAAGTTGACCTAGTCTCAATTGGGCACCATCACATCTCAATAAAATACTTGGTTGTAAACATCTGGACATGTTAGAGTGCAGGGCAACGACGGTGCTGACTTTCTTGCAAAAAAGCCCGATTCATATTTTTGGTACGTCTTCTTGAGGAACTGAAGTGTGCTCTTCTATCCTGGGAGGCCATAACTAAAGCAGACATATACTGAGAAAAGTGGAGAGCAACTGTTGATTCCCGATGCTCGACAACGAACGGAGAGGAATACGTAAGAAATGATAAAGAGCAGTGTTAATTTTTCATGTGCTACATTTTGTAATATATAATGACAGTATATATGAGCCTGCAGTAAACAATTTAATTGGCGAAACACGTAATCACAAAGTACTGTAGTTTTACAAATCACAAAAGCAATGACAAAATACAGCAACGTTTCGACCAACAAGGCCTTTATCAAGCAAACGAACAACAGGAGTGACGAATTAAAAACCAATTACATATGGACGACTAGATACGGAGACATTCAAACGTTTCTAATGAAATGTTTCTAATGTGTTACATTTATTTCGTTATTCGTTTTTATTCCCAGATTTTCATTAGAAACGTTTGAATGTCTCCTTATCTAGTCGTCCATGTGTAATTGTTTTTTTTTAAATTCGTCACTCCTGTTGTTCGTTTGCTTGATAAAGGTAATATATAATGTTGATTCTGTAATTGCTACGTAGCTCTATTGACACTCCAACTGTTTTTTATTTTCAGTTTTCGTGTATCTTACGAAGGCATTTGATTCCAAGGTTCGTATTTCATTGCGCCCGAGTGGTTACCCGGGCCCAAATTTGGGGTGTAAAGAATAGAACCACTGTTACCGGCCATGCATGTCGTAAGAGGCGACTAAGGAGGTTTGACTGAAATCGGATGCATGTGTCCGCTAGGAAATGCTAACCCAAAACAAATGCTTGCAGAAAACGGATGCACCAGGCCGTAAGGCTCATAACATGGTGCAACGACCCCTCACAATGAGGAATGGGATAACGGATTCTACGGTCGCCAATCTGCCTCAGAGATTTAAGAATGTCAGACCTACCATCACAAGGGTGGCCAAAACTTACTGCGGGAAGAGGTCAGCACAAACGGGTAAGCAGAAATCATAGGAAGTATATCCTTCATAACTGTCCCCAGTATGCAGACTTGAGAAGAAAGAGGTAACCCACTTACACTAGCGTCCAAGACAAACTGTATGGCGTGGGCTGATAATCTGAGGCAGACGGCTGCATTTATTAGAGAATCAGAAATCCCAATCTAGTGAGAACGCAGAAGACAAACTGTATGGTGTGGCTGATAATCTGAGGCAGACTGCTGCCTTTATTAGAGAATCATAAATCCCAATCTAGTGAGAACACAGAAGACAAACTGTATGGTGTGGCATTAGAGAATCAGAAATCCCAATCTAGTGAGAACACAGAAGACAAACTGTATGGTGTGGCATTAGAGAATCAGAAATCCCAATCTAGTGAGAACGCAGAAGAAGAAGAAGAAGTATCTCATTGTGTAATGTTGATCTTGCAAAACAATGTATCTATTTATATTCTCTTCATGTTGAAGTTGGTACCTTCGGCTTTTGCAAATGATCTTCATTGCTAATGGTGGACCGTTTATTAACTTATGATATCACATGTCAATACAATTTCTATGAGTTTTCCACCTTTCCCGTTTACTTCACTTTTGGTCGACCCTGTCTCATATTTTTGTCTGATCTGCATCTAATATCTCCCTTCGTTAAAGTGTCATTCTGAACACGTATCTCATCATCCTCTTTCTCTAATGACGGTTGCTAATTATATTAATTTCTTTCTGCACCTTATTTCTTTTATTTATTATTTTCTTCGTCTTCTTCAAACGCTCCATATCGACCACTTGTTAACCACTCTTTGAGATTTGTATGTGATCTGAGCCTAAGAGCGAAGTACGTTGTACCAGTTATGCAGCTACAAGTAGGCAAACCACATCCGATTTCTGCAACGCTTTCTATTTACTATGGTAGCTTCCCTAGGCTCCTACCTCAGTCGCCTCTTACGACATAGCTTGTAGGTAGCAGTGTTACTATTTTTGCTCCCCCTGTGGGCTCGACAATACACGGGCGATTTGTGATTTTAATGCTGACAAAAATATTCGAAGAAATCTCCTAACATATTTGTTTGTCATGGAAAATCATCAGATTGTATACAATATATGAAGTTATTTTTCTGTAATCTCAATAACAGAATACTATTCAGAGAATGGTACTTTTGTATATTCTCAGTCTGGTCTTCAAAACCAATTTCTATTCATTTCCATATGTTGTTAAGTATGTCATACGATTAGTATGCTTTATTCAATATTACTAATATATACTTTTCTGAGTCTTCTCTTGATAAAATTCTGCTTCTAATACATCTACATTTACATACTTCTTCCATTACGTGATTGTTTAAGAGAATTGGTTTGTCTGACAACTTTTTAATTCTTAGTCAACCAAGAACCTTAGTCTTCTTATGATTTCTTCATTTAAATTTTGTCTCTTATTGTCACACCTGCAGTTCTTCTAAGACACCTCATCTCTGCCGTTATGATTTTCCGCTTATTAGCTTCTGGTGTTGGCCATGTTTGACACTGGTAACATAGTGTTGGCCAGAACATCGTTCTTATGAGATTTACTTTAGTTGTTAACGGTATTTCTTTATGTGACAACAGTGGTGTTAACTGTCCCAGTACTTGGTTAGCTTTTGTGCAACGATTGCTGATTTCGCTATCGATACGTTCTGCAACGACCCTATCATGTGCGCTAGCTAGGAAACCCTAGCCTGATTTCTAACCTCGAGGCACATTCGTTTTTTTCTCTAATCCTGTTTTGCCTCACACCGACAGGATAAGAAGAGAATTCTAAAACTGTTTGTCTCACACCGACAGGATAATAAGAGAATTATAAAACTGTTTTTCTCACACCGACAGGATAAGAAGAGAATTCTAAAACTGTTTTTCTCACACCGACAGGATAAGAAGAGAATTCTAAAACTGTTTGTCTCACACCGACAGGATAAGAAGAGAATTCTAAAACTGTTTTTCTCACACCGACAGGATAAGAAGAGAATTCTAAAACTGTTTGTCTCACACCGACAGGATAAGAAGAGAATTCTAAAACTGTTTTTCTCACACCGACAGGATAAGAAGAGAATTCTAAAACTGTTTGTCTCACACCGACAGGATAAGAAGAGAATTCTAAAACGAACTTTTTGTATGCGCTTCATAATAGTGTTGTTCACTGTCTCTGTTACTTCTGAGGTCCACCTTTTGCCGGGAGAGCATTTTGTTTTGTATCCACTGTATTAGAGTAACATTGCTATTTGAGACGCACTGTTTGTTGATCTTTCTTTCTTTCTCGAATCCTGTTTGCCTCACAGCGTCAGGTCAAGAAGAGATTTCTAAAACTGTTTGCCTCACAGTGTCAGGTCAAGAAGAGATTTCTAAAACTGTTTGCCTCACAGCGTCAGGTCAAGAAGAGATTTCTAAAACTGTTTGCCTCACAGCGTCAGGTCAAGAAGAGATTTCTAAAACCGGCCCTTGTATGCGCTTCGTAAATAGTCTCTTTTGTCGTCTCTGTTATCTCAGAGGTCCATCTTTTGCTTGGCCCGCCTTTTGCTTTGTACCCATTGTATCGGAGTAGCATTGCTCTTTGGGGTGCACTGTCTGATGGTAATCTGCTTACGTGACCGAACCATTTAATTTGTTGTTTTTGATGAAGTCTAGTACTGATGTTGTACCCACTTTTTTCCTGATGTCTTCATTTCTCAACCGGTCTCTTCTTGTTACACCCAGCATTCTGCGTAGACACTTCATCTCTCAGAGTGGTTAACAAGTGGAAAGTTTGAAGAAGAAGAAGAGAAAGTGCTTACATATTATAATAACGATAGAACTGTCCAAGTGGAATTAGTGTAAACAATAAAAAAACAAAAACACAATAAGGAAAATCAAGATTAGAATATAATTCTGTAACTAATTACCAACCTGGTTTAAAATCTCGCAAAATCCGATCGCTTTTCGCTAAACCATTGGTTTTGATCTGAAGTCGTACTAGACGAAATACATATTGCATTAAAAAAAAAAGTTAATTGCATATCCTTTACAGGACGTTGCGAATCAACCCCAGCTTTTTAACGCTGTTTGTGATTTTCTAGGCATTATTACGTTCAATAGTTTGCCATTGCTTTCTGAACGGATGGTGTCATCGTCCTTTTGTTAAAATCCACGCAAACAATTTGCAACCAAACTGTCCGCAGCGTGATTCGAACTCAGAACGTCGGGGTTAACAGACCGAGTCACTATACCCTAGGCCACAGACGCCACCACATATTGCATTACAGGCTCCAAATAGTGTATGTGTCTCACGTAAATACAGGGCCGTGCGGTATATTTTCTCAGTATAATGCAAGTCTTAGAAATGCCGCCCTTTAAATTTTTTTTCTTTAAAATAACTTTCAATTGTTATTTTGATTTCACGGTTTATGCCGCCCCCACTACGGTGCCGCCTGATTCGGTCGCCTCTCTGTATCATAGCACAGCACGGCCCTACTGGAATAAGCTTGGAATTATTCTTGGTTTAAAAGTTTGCCTAAACTATATTTTGTTTTCGTCCGGTGTATCCTTCTTCACTTTCTTATTTATGTATTTCATTTTCTTTCTGTCAATTTTATTTTCTTAAATTCGATTTCCTTTATCCCTTCATTTGTTAATTACCGCCTTTGAAATATATTTCAATTTTTTGTTCATCTTATTTCGTGTTCATATAAATTCGTATCTTTTTTCTTCATATCTTAGACAATGTCATATCTTCTTATTTCGTGTTTATTGATTTCTATTATCTTCTCTTACATTCTAATTACTCATGTTCCTTCATTTCTATTATTTTATCTTTATTTATATCATCATCATCAGGTGCATTTCAGCAATCTCCAATCCACAAATCTTTATCCCTGGTGTTTGATATCATCTCAGGTGTTGGCGTTTTTTCGTGCCGTGAAGTCAAGCTGTTCAAAAATGTCTCTCCCTGTCTTACTCTGTCTCATCTTTCTTCAATGTTACCAGTTGTTACAATGTGTTCTAAGCCCTATATATTATTATCATGAAATAGCTTATCCTGAGCAGAACTTTTCCACCCCAACAGTCCTCCGGAATTTCTCTCTCTCATAGCCCAGATGTCCTGCCTCTGCAGCCGTCATGTTCAAACCATCAGTTACATCCTGAATCCATCTTCTCCATGGTCTTCCTCTTCTTCTC
Source organism: Arion vulgaris (assembly GCA_020796225.1). Classification (NCBI taxonomy): domain Eukaryota; kingdom Metazoa; phylum Mollusca; class Gastropoda; order Stylommatophora; family Arionidae; genus Arion; species Arion vulgaris. The sequence continues at coordinate 6,151,578 of CM036760.1, forward strand.
TTTGCCGGAATGCCTCCTTCCATGATGGTCTTCTCCAGACCTTCATGTCTTTCATATATACTAATGGCTGACATTTCTCTGATTTTGCATAGCATTGAATGATAGTTAGCTTTCCTTGTTTCCCATTAAATCGGGCTTTCAACTGCAGCCGTCATGTTCAAACCATCAGTTACATCCTGAATCCATCTTCTCCATGGTCTTCCTCTTCTTCTCTTTGCCGGAATGCCTCCTTCCATGATGGTCTTCTCCAGACCTTCATGTCTTTCATATATACTAATGGCTGACATTTCTCTGATTTCATCACTTTTAATGAACTTATCCCATTTTATGTTCATTATTTTTCGAACATCTATTTTCAACTTGCTTTCAAATTTTTTTCATCTGCCAACTCTCGCTGTCAGGTGTTATGATTGAAAAAACAATGGAATTGCATATTCTCAATTTAGTTATTAAACTGTATAACGTGGAGTTCCATATTTTATTTTGACTTGTAATAGCTGAAGTTGCATTAACAATAAATACACATATACTTACACATGAATGACCCCAAGTACCAGGCTTCTTTGGCAAACATGTCTACTACAACTGTCGGACCAGTAATGACAAGCGCAAATAGGTCAGCCAGGCATAAGTTTAGAAACAGCAGATTGATAGATGTTCTCATCGATCTGAAATTAGAAATATATATATATATATGTCATAGTTCATATGTACGGTTCCAACTTCACTGCAACTGGTCACCCCATAATTGCTCCGTTCATGTACCAACAAATATAATATGAAATGCTAACAACTATGAACTGTCTCCTGTGTGAACTAATTCCAGAATAAAACAGCCGTACAGCCACAAAAGCAACCTGCACCGCATAAATGCATATGGCCGTCGCTAAAGTGTCAACACAAAACTGTTAATCACTTAAATTACAATTCATGTCGAAGAGAACTTCAATTATGACAAAATCCAGCTTTCTGCACACGTAATATCACTGCATACGGCAGACTGAGTCGGTTCGTCATAACTGCTGTCCGCAATTGTCTGAATACACACAACAAACGCACGGTTGACACTGCAAAAAAGCATTCCATGTAACATTCATAGCTCACAGCGTTGCTCAAGCACTAACTCAGTAGCTCGGCAAACGAAACCGGAAATTACCCGACCAAACATGGTGTAAATGCGCTAGCAAAGTCGTATCCAGAATCAAACAGTCCTGATTCTGAATGGCACTCCCGCATTCCGCCACTGCTGGCCATATTTTTCATATATATATAAAAGAAATATATATATATGAATAGAGAGAGAGAAAGAAAGAGAGAGAGAGATGTACAAGACACGTAACCAGATGTATCATCTTTTAGTTTCGCTGTCTCTACAAGATTATGAACATCATGTGCAATGGCATTATAACCAACTCTGAAGTACTGTAACGTGACAATTTGCCGTCCATCATTGTAATATGCAGCAGTACTAACATGAACGGTAAACACACAGTTGAAAGACAGAATAAATACGCTTGACATATAGATATATTTATTGTATTGCTTGGATAGCAAAAGACAAATACAGAAGTTCTTGAAAAATTAGAAATAAAGAGAAAGTTAGTGCAAGAAATAATAAAATCAGTGGCGGCTCGTCAATAAGGGCCAGTGGAGCTGGGCAAAAAATATGTAACGTGTATTTACTATTTTATAAATTAAAATATTACAACCCAAAAACCATGACTTTTCCAAAAAATTTGTCTGGCCCCACCAATAAAAGTATAACGAGCCGCCACTGAATAAAATGATAACATACATTCTGAACACATAAACAGACATGACACATTGATCAAAACATTATTACATGAAAAAAATTGACGATAAGCAATAGGAAGACCGAGACATGATAAAAGGTAAACATCAAGTGATGGACAAATTAGTACAACATAAATGCAATAGAGGCAGATGTTGGAGGTATATTTTAGCTAACAACGGATACGGTAGCTAATGATGAGAAGAGTAAGATAGTTGAATGTGTGAAAAATTGAGAATGACCGCGTACTAAAATAGGCTCTGCTCTGTAAACTTTCGGAAGAAAGAATCTTTAAGGCAGACCACTTCTCAGATAAAAGGGTATACGCATGTATTCGTCCCTTCCCCTTCTTAGCCTTTCAACTTCCAACGGAGTACAGGTCTTGAACAAACTTCTTCCAGCTCTTCCTCTTTCCTGCCAAACCTTCCAATTCGTTCCATGTTTAACCTATCCTTTTAATATCATTGCAGGTCGGCTGGGGACAGCCCAAGGCTGACGGAGAGCGAACCAAGTAAACGCTGGCTAAAACCGGACACATCGTCGAAGGATAAGCCCCTAGCTCCAAATGGTGCTAAAGATGTGTCGAAGCACACCCATGCTAAGGCTAGATGAATCATATTTCCACATGAATGAGAAAGAACTTGTGGGGAAATCTGGTACATCAGTCTAAGCGGTGATCGCTAGAAAGAACCTCCAGCTCTCTTCTCGATGTATGTCTAGATCTTCCCATACTCCTCTTTTCCCTCGGGTTCCAAAACAGTGCCTGTCTTGTAATGCTTCCAGTAGGTCTTCTCAATGTGTGTTCTCCCATCGCCAGCGTCTCTTCCTGAGCTCTTTCTCCACTGGTACCTGCTTAGTTCTTTCTCCGCCCGAGTGGTTACCGGGGCCCAAATTTGGGGTGTAAAGAAAAGAACCATTGTTACCTGCCACGCATGTCGTAAGAGGCGACTAATGAGATTTGGCTGAAAACGGATGCATGTATCCTAAACGTGTAGAAGTCCTATGTGTTTAGGGGCCTACCAAACCAATGTGCAACGTATACACGTTCTTGGCAAAGATCAAACATATCACAAAGAGTGATTAAAATTGGTCGTAAAGAATGAACGCAAAGAAGAAGTTCTTTCTCAGAGTTCCTCGTTCGTAATCTTGTCATACCATCTCAGTCCCTCTATTCTACATAAGCATGCATCCCTAATTAAGGAATATTCTATCGATCCCAACATATGGGAAAAAACTAGATATGACCGAGTTATGTGAAAAACAACATCACTCAAAAGTATTATTTCAAGGAGAAGTTTAGAAATGAGCCTGACGGCAAGATACAAATTATTCAACATCAGAAGTCCTTACATTAGCACAATTGTCAAAAGACTCTATTTAGAGACAAAAAGGTCATATATATATATATATTGATCTTTATTTCTGACATTCAAATTGTTTCTTTAATTTCATTTCATCTTTGATGTCTGTTATTCTACTGAAAATTCTTGTTCACATTATCTCTTGTTGGCACATGCTTCCTCCTACTTCTTACAATTCAATGAGAGCTATCTGTGCGTCTTTTCATTTCGAAATATCTGCTCTATATTTCTCGCAACCCTGGAGTTAGCTACATTTCTCGTGTGTGTGTTTCATATCAGCATTTCTGTTTCTTTCAGTAATATTTCACATATTCATAACATGTCTATGTTATAATTAAGCTAACAAGAAAATAATGAGGAGGGGAGAGCTTATTATAGTAATCCTTCATAAAAATAATTATAAGAATTTTATGAATGAATATTTGTCGATGAGGTTAGGCCATGAAGTCAGGCTATAATGAAATCAGACGATTTTACCAATTGTTGCAATGTGTTCTAGACCTCCCTTTGGGGTCAAAGGCTCATGGCGGCAGCATGTGCCAGGGTTAGCGAAGGGGCGCGCTAACCAAACCCTGTCCCCTACCTCCACGTGGTGACCCTGGAAACAGACTTTGATTCCGGTCTGGCTAATGGGGGCAGGAATCGGGGAAAACTACTGGTAGTGGTCGCCCGAGTGGTTACCGGGGCCCAAATTTGGGGTGTAAAGAATATAACCACTATTACCTGCCACGCATGTCGTAAGAGGCGACTAAGGAGGTTTGACTGAAATTGGATGCACGTGTCCTAAACTTGTAGAAGTCTATGCGTTTAGGGGCCTACCAAACCAATGTGCAACGTATACACGTTCTTGGCAAAGATCAAACATATCACAAAGAGCGATTAAAATTGGTCGTAAAGAACGAACGTAAAGAAGAAGAAGTAGAAGACTGGTAGTGGTAGCAGTGCAAGTACGAAAATAAAATGCAAGTCCATACGAACAAAATGCATAAATCTCCTGGCCGACGTCCAACAAAATATTGCTGAAGTTCCCGAACAAAAACAGCAGCGAAACGTCTCTGACATAAGTCCCACTCCCCCGTGGTAAAGGCCAACAGCAAATCGTAATCTCCGGAGCAGGAGACTCCATACACAAGCTCGACGTGTAATTCAAAGTTTCCGTCACAAATTACCAGTTTCTCTGCCGATGGGGAGACTGGTAAACATGAAAGGATGAGAAGTGCATCCAGTGACGAAACGTGTGTCCACATAGGGCGATACTCGAAGCCCTGAGGAGGAGGCAAACATTGCCAGCTCGGGGGCAAGAATAAATAAGTCAGATGCGTAACGGATAAAAGTCTACCCTCGTGTCGGTACGAGGGAAGATTTGCAGCTGACTCCGCATCGGTGGCCTGGTGCAGATACATGTACTGGGCACGGTTTGCCGAGCGCAAAACAAAAGTTGCGTTTTAGTGCATAACGAAACTACCCTCCCTGGGAAAACGGTGCAAGGTACTGTTGCGATAACAATTAACATCCCCGGAAGAACTGAAGTGGGTGATGCCTAACGGAACTGCCAGCCTTGGGGCAACCGGGCAAGGTACTATTGCAGTCACAACAAACATCCCCGGAAGAGCTGGGGCGGGTGATGGTGGCGAGCGCAAAATCCTCAGTTGCGTTGCTAGCGCCGATTGAAACGACCCTCTACATTGTTTGTGCTTGGCCCCACGCCGGTGTCTTCCGTGGTTAACTGCAAATTGCCACGTACCAACGCGCGTCTAGAAGAGGTTGAGAATGTTCCTACTCCGGATTAAACTCAAAAGTGAACGGTAAAGTAAGGTCGACAATGTAAAGATCTGACAGGCTGTCCGGGTCCGAACATTGGCAAAGGCCGATACTTTACACTGTGTTTTATACGAGTAAGACGCCGTCCGAGGACAAGCTTATAAGCCCCGAGAAATGTTCCCCAGAACGACCTCACAGTCAGAAATGGCATAACAGCGTAACTCACTGTCTTGACGTAGATCACAAAGCCCAAATATACGGCAAAGCTGATTGAAAAGACGTAGATCCGGGCCGACATAGTCGGCAGAAAGGATCGTACCCTAGGGAAAGGTCACCCTAGTAAATCAAAACCTGGCTGAAACCGGACGGGCGAGCCTAGTCACCATGGGCGCACAATCGTCCCGACGTAGATCACCCGTTCTTGTCAAAGGACCAATTATAAATCACAATAAGAATTATAAAATTGGCCGTGAAGAATGATCCAGAGAAGAAGAAGAAGAAGACCTACCTTTCTGTCCGAAAAAGAGTTACAAGGACAACAGGTTTCCTGTAGCGATCACTCTTGAAGGATCTAAGCTGACGAAGTATCTCTGACGAGGGTGAGGTTGTCCGTATGGTTGAAGGACACTCGTAAAAGGATAATATAGGTCTCTCGCAAATATCAGTCAGAAGCGCAATACCAGGCGTCATGACTTTCCGCCTGAATTAACAGCAGGCGAACGAGAGAAAAAGACCTCCCTTTCTCATCACATGTCCAAAAATGATGACTGCCTCTTTCTTATATTGATGATACGCTTTATCTGCATCTTGACCTCATTCAACACTTCCACATTAGTCAATTTAGCAGTCCATGGGATTTAGTCCATGATGTTTCGCTCTATTATTACAGGCAAATGTTTATCTTGTTCCTGCAGCTTTAAGTTCTAAGAAATCACTTCCTTTTTAATGTGTATCAATTTTTCTCACAACCAACCATCTTAGCCTACTCATTATCATCAGTTGTCGTCTCGGCATCTAATATTAGCTGAGATGTATCTCCAACATCTGTCTCTTTTGCATTTATGTTACACTAATTTGTCCATCACGTGATGTTTCCCTCTCACATGTGTCTCCATCATTATGTTGCTCGTCGTTCTTCAGTTTCTTCATGTAATAACATTAGTCAGTTAGTTTATAAAAGATATTTTTTTAAATGATAATTTGTTGTATCTATTTAATCACACGTATAATTCATGTCAGAAACACGGACAGCCTACTCAAGACACGAGAGGAGACTTAACATCTTTCACCTTCGATGTCTCCGCAAAATCATGAACATCAGGTGGTACGACAAGATAACCAACTCTGAAGTACTGCAACGTGCATATCGGTCTTTCATCATGGGCATGCTCAGCATTAGACGACTAAGATGGTTGGGGCATGTGAGAAGAATGGAAACTTGTCGCATAACAAAACAGATGTTGTTCTGTGAATTTTCGGAAGGGAAGAGGCACCAGGGCAGACCACTGTTCAGATATAAAGATGTCTGCAAAGCCTCAAGGAAAAACATTTCTATAGGTCCCAGCACATGGGAAAACTAGCTGATGACAGAGTTGTGTGGAAAGCCAAATGGCGAAAGGGTGCAGAATCTTTTGAGAAGAGACTTATGTATGAGCTGAACGAGAGAGAAAAGCGAAAACTCAGAAGTTGTCACAGTAAAACATTTGCCAATTGACCGTCTGTAAAGACGAAAAGGTGGTCGTCTGTGGCTTAGGGGTTAGTGACTCGGTCTATTAACCCCGACGTTCTGAGTTCGAATCACGCTGCGGACAGTTTGGTATATATATATATGTTAAAGGAAAATCGTAGCATATTCTTTACAGGACGTAGCCATTAACCACAGTAAATCTGTCGTTGATTTCCTAGGAACCACTTATACGTTCAGTAGTTTGCCATTGCTTTCTGAACGGTGAGGTCTATTTTTCCCTTTTTGTAAAAATCCCACGGAAACAAATTTGCTTCCAAACTTGCCAACCGTGGGGTTTGAACCCGGTACATTTGGGTTTTGTGATCGAGCTCACTACCGCTTGAGCTACAGACGCACACACATATATATATACATATACATGCTCTATTTTCACTTTGACATAGAAAATTGATATATATTTCTGTCATATATAGTCAATTTTCAAATGATTATACACATGAAATAGAAAATTTAGGAAAAATGGATCGTGTAATGTGGGCATAAGCTGAATGAAAATGCAGAATTCAAATGTTTTATGATTACTCAATCATGAAACCCCCCACCCAACCCCTTCCCACAAATGCTTCTGAACCCACCATCGCCCCCTGAAAGGCTTCAGCGCCCACTGGGGCGGTACCGCCCACTTTGGGAACACAAGATATAATTAAAGTTTCGTGACAGTGCTAGTCTCTATGTGTAACATATATCCGATAACTTCCAGAAATTATTTTTTCTGATGACATTCATATTTTCTTGCTGGCACTATTTAAGCAGTTTTTTTTAAATATAGAAGATAGTTGTGACCAGAAGACAAGTACGATCTTTCGCAAACAACGTGTATGGAGGATGAAAAGTTTGGACATATCTTGTTCTGTCATTCTCAAGCAATCTGATCCGTAAAAGAAAGTTAGATGCGATATATTAATCTTGGTGTTGATGCTGTTTTAGATTAATTTTCAGACCGTCTGAAGGGTCATGAATACATTTCGGGCCTTGCTCAGTCTGTTTTTAATTTCAGAAAGAGCTCCTTTCTCGTAACGCCTCCAGAATATGCGAAAGCAGTTTTATTTGAAATAATTTTATCTTCTATTTTAACCGGTGTTGCAGCCGTGTGTTACCGGGGCTCACGAGGGGAGCAAAGCATAGTAACACTGCGACCAACAAGGCATGTCGTAAGAGGCGACTAAGTTTGGGGCATAGGGAAGCTAATCTAATTTTAAAAAAGCGTCGCAGAAATTGGATGTGCTGGCTACTTGTAGGCACATAACTGACACAACATACAGTCGCTCGTAGGCTCAGATCACATATAAATCACAAAGAGAGGTTTAACAAGTCGTCGATACGGAGCGTAAGAAGAAGAAGAAGAACCGGTGTCGGGGTGATTTTGTAATGCTTTTTATTCTTTATTAACAACAATACATTGGTTATTAGTTACTAAACTGACGTCGTTGCACTCCGGACAGACCCATAGGTGCTCATTCTCCCCCAAATGATATAGAAGAGTATGCTTACTGATCAGGACAGTGCGATATATTTTTTCAGTATCATGCAAGTCTTCGAAATGCCGCCCCTTAAATGTTTCAAATTGTATTTTGATTTCCCTGCTTATGCCACCCCCTTACGGTTTCTCCTGATGCGGCCGCCTCTCTGTATCATAGTACAGCACGGCCCTGATACTGATGGTTCATGTGGCTTGCTGGTTACAGGAATAACAACCCAATAACAATGCTCCAACTCAAGTGGGCAGAAGCATGGACAGAGCCGATATCATCAATGCGGAACGCTCTCATTTATGTGACACGAGCAAGTCTCATACACTGGAACGAGTTCGAGAATAAGGCATTAAGTTTGGACATACCAGACAGTGTCGTCTTCGTGGTAGAGAGAGAAGATATATTAAACAGCTTCTCATGGGTACGGTGAGCAAATGGACTTTGTGATGGCTGCTGCAGCGGACGACAGAGCACGAAATGGTGTTAACCATTGCAAAACAGTGTATTTTTGGTGGAACATGTCTTTCGTAATGGTGACAAATATACTGAAGAAGAGTCTCTGTGGCTGAGTGGTTAAGCCCTTTGCCTTGCGAGTCGAAGGTCGTGGGTTCGAATCCGGACTCGCGGCCTTCTGTTCACGAGTGCAGTTTTTTCAGAGACCCTAGGATTGTTGACGGAGCTACGGAGTTCGTGCTTTGGGAAATACTCTCGGCAGGTGGCGTGCCATTTCTGCGGAGAGGGACCGAGCCATATGGGGTAAAACCCGGTGCAATGAAGTCAATCCTTCGGCTTTAAAACCCTTTAAACAGAGCACGAATGGGAATGCCCAATGTGTCATGACGTCGATCGCATAACATAACATAACATAGGAATAACAGCAATAACAACAATACAAATAACAACCAAACATGTCAACTTACCGACATTGTAGAACGACCAGTATAACAGAAGCATTTCCTATCAAACCAAGGACAAATATTAGCACGTAGAGTGCGGTACAGATAACAAGCAAATGAACTGGTGGTTGCGGTACAGGTGTCTCTTCCGGAAAGTAGTCACGTAAATTGAAGTTCGTCGCATTCTCTTTGAAGTGGAACAATGATGACATTGTAGTCAATGATAATGATGACGTGGAGGGAACGAGTATAGAAATCTGTTTAGAAATGAAGAAAATAAGTATACATCAATTCATAAACAGATGCAGAAATTTATCACTCAGTTCATCTTCTTATTCTTTGAATGCTATCGACTACTTGTTAATCATCTGTGTGATTTGTATATGATCTAAGCCTACCAGCGATTGTACTTTGTGCCAGTTATGCGCCTACAATTATGCCAGCACATCCGATTTCTACGATCCTTTTTATTTACTAGTGTAGTTTCCTTAGGCCCCTATCTCAGTCGCCTCTTACGACATGCCTTGTAGGTCGCAGTGGTAATACTCTTTGCTTCCTTAGCTACACAAGCCGCCGTTGCTATATTCACGATTTCATTGCTGAAAGGAAATGGTGTTAACAATTGAAAACAGGGTATTTTTTGTGGAACGTGTTTTTCGTAGTGGTAAATATACTGAAGAAGCAATTCAACAATATGTGCCGAAATTTCCAGTCTCACAAGTAGTGAGTCTTCACATCCACTTACACTAAATACAAGCCAGCCAATAGCAGTAGTATCTAGAAGAATAATAACAATCTACGTTACAATATGTTAGGCGTCTTTAAAGCCCCAAATGCGCCCGCCAGCCCAGCGTTTTCGTAGCACGTATGACGACAAGTGACAAGCTCCCTGTGAGTGCGGGTTCAATTCCGCGTGCTGGCAGAAAAGCCACAGGTTCTGCAGACTCACTTTGTTCGTGGCACCAAACCGAAGGGTTACGATGTTCATAACACCGAACCGAAGAGCTCAAAGCTCAAGTGTTTCTGGATCGGGAAAAAAAGCGCCAAATTAAAACCACATTTCTCGTAACGTAGTCTCTCCCGGGCGTAAATTTCACTGCACAGCAACTTCTTTCTAAACACTCTGTACAATGATATCTAGGTCAAAGGTAGTCAACGCAAACGATGGACCCATGAAATATCAGAGGTGGTAGTAAACATTATGTTCTTCAGCGCACTCCAGAGCACTTACCAGAAATCTTCACATGCCCTGAGAATGGAAAGGAGAAACAGAGGAAGGAAGAAGAAGAATGGGCAGTGCATAATGAACAGAATAGACTAGACCAGCGGTTCTCAAATTTTGCATTACTGCTGACCCCCTTTTAAATACATTTTGCTGTTGCGGATCCTCAACAGTTTATGAAAATCTTCTAGCGATGGAGTTACTATTACACCACACCAATAGTCAAGCTGGCTCCAATTTCTCAGACTGCTGGAAACTTTAAATGATCTTTCATTTTGTCCTATCAGACATTTAGTCTCCGGTCTGATCCCTGTCCTTTGATTTTGCAGCGGAACTAATTTACCACTGTTTTTATAAATGTTTTTTAATTTATTTTTCTGTTTGAAATGTCAAAGATCATATTTCTTCAAGCGGGTCCCTTGTGAGTACCTCGCAGACCTCGGTTTGGGAAACGCTGGACCAGACAAATACATCATTCCATAATATGAACAGGAACATATGTAACTTGTGAAATTACAAAGAGATAAAACTGGAATTATGCAATAACAAATATAGTTAGTCGTGACAGATAAAAGTCAATCATGGACAATACATGGTTAAACAAATATTAACAAATATTGATGACGCAAGAATAGAGGTTATCGCAATAATATAGCAAATGCATTGTACTGTTAACATTGATAATATTAATGTACTGAAACTAATGTTCAGTGACGGCTCGTTATTAAGGGCCAGTGGGGTCGGGTCCCACCAAAAATCATGTATAACAAATATTTAAATACTAATATATAAACTAAACCAAAACCATTATTTTTCCGAAAATATTTGTCCGGTACCACCAACAAAAATTATCACGAGCCGCCACTGCTAATGTTTATAGACTGTTAACTTTGGAAAGTTACAATTATTCTCGTTTAGTACTTTATGTAAAGATAATGTGGAAATCTTACAGATTTTTTGTAGCTTGAGTAACAAAACTACACCCATAAGTGCATTCTGAGTGATTGATTGAGTATGATACGGAAAGTGGAGGCCAGTTCGTTGTACAGACAAATAAATCCGGCACTACATGGATCAACAATTCTCACAATTACATTCATTTTCTTGTTGGGCACATGGGTTTAGAAAATAATGAGAGAGCAGACTAGCTCTTCTACATTCTGTGAGGAGGATGGGGTGTGGAATGGATAGAGCTGACATTCTGAGTGCCTCGTAAAGTGTAGTCGCAAAACAGGCTTTCATTTAAACAAAGTCCCGTCGACTGAAACCTGGAGAAACCTAGAAAAGAGCATCTCAACCTGATAATGAATAGGTCCATCAATCAAAGTCGAACTGGTAAGGTTAGTTGCTGGACGCTGTTGGGGCTATTGTGAAGGATATCGGAGCACATTCTGGATGATGATGATGATGATGAATATGAGTGCCCTACTTTGTTTACTGTGTTCCCTTAATTAACTCCGTGTAGATTGTGCCTCGTTTAATGTTACACTCAATCGCATTCATGTTTAATTTTTCTGACCTTAGTCCTAAAAATACAGAGCCACATAGTGGGACGTTCTGTGTAATTAAATTGGAGAGCGTATAAACAGCTTGGCTACCAGGGCCGTCTACTAAGAGCAAACTTGTGAAAGCATTGATTTTCTCAACGTGTTGTCAAATCGTGGTGTGATGCGGTTGACTTTTCTGGCCGACTCTGTCATTAAAGGTTTAATCTTTCACTGATCTTCAGACTCATTTGCTGAGAAATAATCAGTTTGATTGTTTTCTTTAGTATTTGAATTTGTTATATAATCTTCTTGTCTTCATTCATTGTCGTTTTTTCGTTTTTTCTTTTGTCTTTTTCTGCTTTGTTGCCGTTAGGCGTAGCAGGTTTAACTGATGATTGGTTTCCGAGATAGTGCACTCTCGGTCGCGTGACATGCTGTGGGATTGTGAAGTTTTAAGATGTCTGTAACTCAATCACTCTATCATTTTCTTGGTCTGCCCTTCCTCTTGATGATTACATTTTCAGAATGTACGCTCTTGCAACTGGTGTATTCAGGTTCATTCTCACCAAGTGGCCAAACCATTTGAGTCTGTTTTTCAATGAATCTAGTAGCAGCTGTTATTCCGACTGTTCTTCTAATTTTCTTATTTCTTACATGGTCTCTTCTTGTTTTATTTATTGCTTTCCTCAAGCATCTTATTTCACAGGTGATAATTTTCCTTTCTTGTTCTTTTGTCAGTGCCTATGGATGGCACTGATATCACAGTGTCGGTATGAAGATTGCCTTCGTTCTACCTCAGTGAAAAGCTGGGGGGTCATTGTGAGCGCCTTGCCTAATGCACTTTGTAATTCATCATCATCATCAAATAGTTTGTCCTGAGCAGAACTTTGCCACTCCAACAGTCACCTGGAATTTCTGTCTCTCATAGGCCAGATGTCCGGCCTCTGCAACGGTCATGTTCAAACCACCAGTTACATCTTGAATCCATCTTTTCCGTGGTCTTCCTCTTCTTCTCTTTGCCGGTATGCCTCCTTTCACGGTGGTCTCCAGCCCTTGGTGTCTTTTTATATGTCCCAAATATCTCAATTTTTTCGTTATTATTTGTAGCATCAGCCAGTTTTCTTTGATTTTGAGTTCTTTCTGGATAGATCTATTTGTTCTCTTCTCTGTCCAAGATATATTTATCATTCTCTCATTTAAATTCATTATTATTGATTCCGCCACTTCATCTTTTGCGTATTTTTTATCTTTGCTCTGTATTCTTGATATTTTTTTTTTCAATGTGACTTTGAGTGGTTGAAGATACCAGGAATTTTCTCCAGTGATCAGCACATTTAGTCGCTTAACTATGAGATTTTAGATCAAAATTGTCATCAAAGTCTATGTTCTTTATCTCTTCATGTACAGTTCACTTGATTCCACTTCTCTCTCAATTAACGTTATTTTTCTCATAATCCAACAGTAGTAGGAAAGGGGGCAGATGATAACTTTGTAGAACCCCTGGTTCAACTATTGACCTTTTCTCAATCCTTCTATCAACCCTAATTACTTAGTCAGTCTCCTTTTACCTGGGATGTAAATCTCTGACAGCTCTTTCATTACCGAAAGTAGGAGTCGGAGAAAAACCCAAATTGGAACCTTTAATCTTGCAGTTCAATGGCGGCTCCTGATCGTTTTTGTTGGTGGGGCCAGACACACATTTTCGGAAAATCATGGTTTTGTGCTAGATTTTATTTTAATCCATTACATAATAAATACACGTTACACATTATTGTTGGTGGGACCCGGCCCCTATGACCCTTAATGACGAGCCGCCACTGTTGCAGTCAATGTTTGAAATAACATATTGAGATGTGAAGTTGGAAGTAGGTCTATATCATAATAAATAAACTGAAACCTATTTTCTTAAGAGAAATAGGGGACAATTGTAATGAGTAGTAGAGGCACGGTGGCGTCTGTGGCTTAGGGGATAGTGACTCGGTCTATTAACCACGACGTTCTGAGTTCGAATTACGCTGCGGACAGTTTGGTTGCAAATTGTTTCGCGTGGATTTTTACAAAGGACGATGGCACCACCCGTTCAGAAAGCAATGACAAACTACTGAATGTAATAATGCCTAGACAAATCACAGCGTTTAAAAGATTAGGGTTGATTTACAAAGTTCTGTAAAGGATATGCAATTAACTGTTTTAGTATAGACACACGCCCGAGTGCTTACCGGGGACCAAATTAGGGGTGTAAAGAATAGTGCCATGGTTACGTGCCACGCATGTCGTAAGAGACGACTAGGAGGTTGGGCGTGGAACTAGCTATCCCACCCCGTAAAATCACTAGATAGCTACAGAAATCACAACCAAGAAAACTCACAGCTCGCCACCCAAAGAAAAATAAGGACCCAGCAACGAGGGAAACAGAATGCAAGAAAATGGGAAGAAAGTGGAGAGATCTGGAAAAGATGGCATTGGATAGACATGATTGGAAGGTCTTGGTTAGACATGATTGGAAGGTCTTGGTTAGACATGATTGGAAGGTCTTGGTTAGACATGATTGGAAGGTCTTGGTTAGACATGATTGGAAGGTCTTGGTTAGACATGATTGGAAGGTCTTGGTTAGACATGATTGGAAGGTCTTGGTTAGACATGATTGGAAGGTCTTGGTTAGACATGATTGGAAGATCTTGGTTAGACATGATTGGAAGGTCTTCGTTAGACATGATTGGAAGCTCTTGGTTAGACATGATTGGAAGGTCTTGGTTAGACATGATTGGAAGGTCTTGGTTAGACATGATTGGAAGGTCTTGGTTAGACATGATTGGAAGGTCTTGGTTAGACATGATTGGAAGGTCTTGGTTAGACATGATTGGAAGGTCTTGGTTAGACATGATTGGAAGGTCTTGGTTAGACATGATTGGAAGGTCTTGGTTAGACATGATTGGAAGGTCTTGGTTAGACATGATTGGAAGATCTTGGTTAGACATGATTGGAAGGTCTTGGTTAGACATGATTGGAAGCTCTTAGTTAGACATGATTGGAAGGTCTTGGTTAGACATGATTGGAAGGTCTTGGTTAGACATGATTGGAAGGTCTTGGTTAGACATGATTGGAAGGTCTTGGTTAGACATGATTGGAAGGTCTTGGTTAGACATGATTGGAAGGTCTTGGTTAGACATGATTGGAAGGTCTTGGTTAGACATGATTGGAAGGTCTTGGTTAGACATGATTGGAAGGTCTTGGTTAGACATGATTGGAAGGTCTTGGTTAGACATGATTGGAAGGTCTTGGTTAGACATGATTGGAAGGTCTTGGTTAGACATGATTGGAAGGTCTTGGTTAGACATGATTGGAAGGTCTTGGTTAGACATGATTGGAAGGTCTTGGTTAGACATGATTGGAAGGTCTTGGTTAGACATGATTGGAAGGTCTTGGTTAGACATGATTGGAAGGTCTTGGTTAGACATGATTGGAAGGTCTTGGTTAGACATGATTGGAAGGTCTTGGTTAGACATGATTGGAAGATCTTGGTTAGACATGATTGGAAGGTCTTGGTTAGACATGATTGGAAGGTCTTGGTTAGACATGATTGGAAGGTCTTGGTTAGACATGATTGGAAGGTCTTGGTTAGACATGATTGGAAGGTCTTGGTTAGACATGATTGGAAGGTCTTGGTTAGACATGATTGGAAGGTCTTGGTTAGACATGATTGGAAGGTCTTGGTTAGACATGATTGGAAGGTCTTGGTTAGACATGATTGGAAGGTCTTGGTTAGACATGATTGGAAGGTCTTGGTTAGACATGATTGGAAGGTCTTGGTTAGACATGATTGGAAGGTCTTGGTTAGACATGATTGGAAGGTCTTGGTTAGACATGATTGGAAGGTCTTGGTTAGACATGATTGGAAGGTCTTGGTTAGACATGATTGGAAGGTCTTGGTTAGACATGATTGGAAGGTCTTGGTTAGACATGATTGGAAGGTCTTGGTTAGACATGATTGGAAGGTCTTGGTTAGACATGATTGGAAGGTCTTGGTTAGACATGATTGGAAGGTCTTGGTTAGACATGATTGGAAGGTCTTGGTTAGACATGATTGGAAGGTCTTGGTTAGACATGATTGGAAGGTCTTGGTTAGACATGATTGGAAGGTCTTGGTTAGACATGATTGGAAGGTCTTGGTAGACATGATTGGGAAGGTCTTGGCTGACATGATTGGAAGGTCTTGGCTAGACATGATTGGAAGGTCTTGGTTGCGGACCTATGCCTTTCTGGGAAGGGCTGGGGTGGGGGTGAGCTTGAAAATGAATAGACACTATAACAACCATTGAAATGAAAAATATGGACAAATTAAAATGTATAATATGTTAACTACTTTCATTATTGTATGGAAAGTGTACAATATGTTGCGTTTAGAATATATGAATGCCAATTGGTAACAGACGAAAATAAAATTGAATAAATACATTTCAACCAATGTTACTATAGAAATTGGACATTTTAAGTTTTCAACGCGTGCATTACACTCAACTGTTCAGCTGAAAGGAGACGCTTGTTACCAGTGGCGGCTCGTGATCATTTTTGTTGGTGGGGCCAGACAGAAATTTTCGGAAATATCATGGCTTCGGTGAGGTTTTAATTTAATGTATAAAATAATAAATACACGTGACACCTTATTTTTGGTGGGGTCCGTCCCCACTGGCCCTTAATGACGAGCCGCCACTGCTTGTAACGTAGAATAAAGGTAAGTGCTTCGAATCATGTGTTTGTCAATTTGTTTTTTTCAGAAGCCATTAATACTTGTACACTGTCTGTTTATTAATCATATTCATTGTTTCCGTTTCTTTCCCTTGGATTCTTACCAAGAAAATCTCTCTGTTCTTATCTAACGTAGAATAAACGCTTTCCAATTAGTTATACAAAATAACGGAGACACTTTTATTATTATGTTTTAAACTTGTCGATACTGCCTGTTGTACCACTTTTTAGCACGATATAGGAAAGTGGGGAGCCTGTGGAATTTAATGGCCTCATGACTAGTACAGTAACCGCGAAATTGTTCGTTAAGATTTTTCATTATGCCCACAACAGAAAAAAATCCTTTGCCTTACTGTGAATTGAACACGGGTCTCTCGTATGGAAGCTGCATTCTAATCCACTTGGCCAGACGCTGCTACGGAGACACGTGTAACTTAGAATAAAAACATTACAACAATTGGTGAATGTGACGGGGAACAATTTTTACCCTTAGAAAATAACAGTCTTCACAAGTTCCAAGCTCTTCACAAACTCTACATAAACTCTTCACAAGCTTTTCACAAGCTCTTCACAAGCTCTTCACAAGCTCTACACAAGCAGTGGTAGAGAAAGAATTGAAAATGGGGAACAAAGGAAATAAATATCTGTAACCTTGTTATCATAAAAAAAACACAAATAAATCCTCCAGCCAACGCATATGTAGATTTGTATTATACTTAGCTTGAACCATCTTTGTTATTGTCATATTGTGGGCAATTTGTGGTTGTTACTTTTGTTAGTGTAGTTTGCATCTAAGTTTAGACAATGTTATCCCTTAATAAGCTGCATTATCCTGAACGTCATTAAAAAGACGGGCCGGACATAAGATTTATAGAACTTCATTACAAAGACGGACCGAACAGAGGATTTATTTGTAGGCTTAGATTCTACGTCTATTCTTTAACAGCAGAAAATTGAAGTCAAACTTGGTGTTGTTAGATGTAAACAATATACAGGAAGTATATGATGTTTCAGTAATAAACACAGTACTCCAACTGTCACTAGATGCGTGCTGACAAATATATTGAAGATGAGATATGAGTACTTATGAGTTTGTTCCTTGTTCAATACGGATAATCTATAGATTAGCTAAGCATTATTGTATATAAATAGTTTAAATAATTGTAACTATACAAGTGAAATATGGATTAAAGAATGTTTTTGTCAACACTTTCGGATATTTATAGCAGTTCATGTTCTAAATCAGTGAGATTATACGTTTCTTTAACAAATACAAAGCCCGTCTGCCCAGCGTGTTCGTAGCGCGTTGGACTACGGGTGACTATCCTCTGTGTGTGCGGGTTCAATTCCGCGAGCTGGCAGAAAAGCCACAGTCTTCGTGGCACCGAACCGAAGGGTTACGATGTCTATGGCACCGAGCCGAAGAGTTGAAAAGCTCAAGTGCTTCTGGATCGGGCAAAAAAAAAAAAAAAAAAAAACAACTTTATCCCTTCACTCTGTCATTGTGTTTACTAAAACCAGCAGTACTTACAAGTGTCAAGATAAGAATAGAAAAATTGAAGAGGAAACTTTGTTACATTGAGTAATATATGGAAGTAAAGGGCGATCCAAAACAAACACAACGCTGAGAATCTGTCTTCTTCGGCAGCTTCATTTCGACCACTTGTTAACCTCTCTGTGTGATTTGTATGTGATTTGAGCCTAAGAGTGATTGTACATTGTACCAGTTATGCACCTACAAGTAGGCAAGCACATCCGATTTCTGCGATGCTTTTTATTTACTAGGGTAGCTTCCTAGGTCCTACATCTGTCGCCTCTTACAACATGCCTTCTAGGTGTCATTGATGCTATTCTTTGCTCCCCTTGTGAGCCCAGGCACCACACGGAGATAAATAGTTTCGAGCTGTGGACATGGTTCTACTGAAAAGCTGAAATAATTTCACGAAAGGAAAGACAACTAGTGATTCAACAACTATTACTTTCAAATAATTTTTTTTTTTTCCGATCCAGAAGCACTTGAGCTTTTCAGCTCTTCGGCTCGGTGCCATGGACATCGTAACCCTTCGGTTCGGTGCCACGAACACCGTAAATCTGGGGAATCTGTGGCTTTTTCTGCCATCCCGCGGAATTGAACCCACATACACAGAGGGATAGTCACCGTAGTCCAACGCTCTACGAACACGCTGGGCAGACGGGCCTTTCAAATAATTAAAATCCGTGATATATACGGTGTTTTGAGCTCATTAAAAGACATCTTAGAAGAATACTAGGGTAAACCTGAGAGCATATGATGACCAAAATCAGATTTCTCGAACTAACAGGTTTTCTGCTTCTTCTTCTGCGTTCGCCCGCTGTGAATCCAGGGGTAGCCATGGCGCCTGGTGTGGCGCTTCTGGCTGATTTTTGCGTGAAAGCCTGCTTACCATTTTATTGGTTTCCTCGACATACAGGCAAGCCTTCTCGACTTCAAGGGTAAACTAACATGTCTGAATGACATCATAAATTATGAGATACTTCTCCAACTTCAGGGGTAAACTAACAGGTCTGAATGACATCATAAATTATGAGATACTTCTCCGACTTCAGGGGTAAACTAACAGGTCTGAATGACATCATAAATTATGAGATACAAAAGAAAACCGATGGTGATTGATTGGGCATGTTCTTATGATGAAATGAAATGTTTCCAAGATTTGCAATGCAAATCTACACACACAAAAACAACAAAAAGGGGAGTTCTTAGGGCACATGGCGGCAAATATTTCAATTAGAGTTAAAAGCTTTGCATAAGATTAAGTTTGAGGTTAGAAATTTCTTTCTTTCTCGAAACTTGTTTCCCTCACAGCGTCAGGTCAGGAAGAGATTTCTAAAACGGGCCCTAGTATGCGCTTTGTAAATAATCTCTTTCGTCGCCTCTGTTATCTATGAGGTCCATCTTTTACGTGGCCGGCCTTTTGCTTTGTACCCATTGTATCCGAGCAGCATGCTCTTTGAGGTGCACTGTCTGATGGTAATCTGTTTACGTGGCCGAACCATTTAATTTGTTGTTTCTTGATGAAGTCTAGTACTGATGTTGTACCCACTTTTTCCTGATGTCTTCATTTCTCAACCGGTCTCTTCTTGTTACACCCAGCATTCTGCGTAGACACTTCATCTCTGTTGTGACTAGTTTTCTTCTATCGTTTGTTGTCAGCGTCCGGTTTGGTACTGGTAACATAATGTGCGGAGAAAGATTGTGTTGAACATTGCTTTTTTTTGTGTAATAAAGGCACAAAATCGAATTGAGTGAATGTTTTGTGTCTGCCTTATGTGCCATTGGGACGCTACGAGAACTGATGATGATGAGGACGAAAAGATAAGACACATTGTTGAGAACCAGGTAGGGGGTTAGGGGCGGGTAAGGTTATAAGAGCTAGGATCAAACAACAGAATTCAGAATTATTAATGGGAAGGAAACATCAAGAGTTGTACAGGCAGCAATTTTTCTGAGTAACCAGCATTTGTTTTTGGGAACAGCATTTGTTAGAAATCTATTTCAGCCACCATCGCGGCGATGACGGCACATGCTGCTAGTGATTATTTTTAGCAAACCAGGTCACACAGCAACATGTTACTATATCAACTAAAAAACACAACTCGATCTCTTTCTTACACATGAAGATCTCAGCAGCAGTACAGAACTTCGTAGCACCGGCGAGGACAATGTATTGTTAATGAACTGATGTCATAGCACTCCGGGCAAACCTATAGGTACTCAGTCTCCCCTACATATCTCGAAGGGTATGCATACTGATTGTCACTGTGGCTTGCTTTTTAAAGACACTTTTCTACACCCTCAAGAATTCAGCTCTCCATGAATAGCGTGTAATTTTAAACTCATTAAATCGCTGGGTTGATTCAACGTCAATTTTAGTGTCTTCATCCAACAATAGGTCCCAAGAGACTGAAGAACATCCCTTTATTCATCCTAAACTACCTAATAATCGATGCTTTCGATGCAAGAGTGTCCACTCTCTCATTGTCGTGAATACTCGCGTACCAGAACAATAGATCCACTTGAGTCTCTAGAGGTTGGAAACTTCTATAGACGAATCCCATTCATACCAAAATCTGTTATTCTGGATATTCCGAACCATCGAGTCAGTAACAACAACGGTCCCAGTAAACGGAGTCATAGAGAGTCAATGGAGGACATCAGTAATAACAACGGTCCCAGTAAACGGAGTCATAGAGAGACAATGGAGGACATCAGTAACAACAACGGTCCCAGTAAACGGAGTCATAGAGAGACAATGGAGGACATCAGTAACAACAACGTTCCCAGTAAACGGAGTCATAGAGAGTCAATGGAGGACATCAGTAACAACAACGGTCCCAGTAAACGGAGTCATAGAGAGTCAATGGAGGACATCAGTAACAACAACGGTCCCAGTAAACGGAGTCATAGAGAGTCAATGGAGTACATAAGTAACAACAACGGTCCCAGTAAACGGAGTCATAGAGAGTCAATGGAGTACATCAGTAACAACAACGGTCCCAGTAAACGGAGTCCTAGAGAGTCAATGGAGTACATCAGTAACAACAACGGTCCCAGTAAACGGAGTCATAGAGAGACAATGGAGGACATCAGTAACAACAACGGTCCCAGTAAACGGAGTCATAGAGAGACAATGGAGTACATCAGTAACAACAACGGTCCCAGTAAACGGAGTCCTAGAGAGTCAATGGAGTACATCAGTAACAACAACGGTCCCAGTAAACGGAGTCATAGAGAGACAATGGAGGACATCAGTAACAACAACGGTCCCAGTAAACGGAGTCATAGAGAGACAATGGAGGACATCAGTAACAACAACGGTCCCAGTAAACGGAGTCATAGAGAGTCAATGGAGGACATCAGTAACAACAACGGTCCCAGTAAACGGAGTCCTAGAGAGTCAATGGAGGACATCAGTAACAACAACGGTCCCAGTAAACGGAGTCATAGAGAGTCAATGGAGTACATCAGTAACAACAACGGTCCCAGTAAACGGAGTCATAGAGAGTCAATGGAGGACATCAGTAACAACAACGGTCCTAGTAAACGGAGTCCTAGAGAGACAATGGAGGACATCAGTAACAACAACGGTCCCAGTAAACGGAGTCCTAGAGAGACAATGGAGGACATCAGTAACAACAACGGTCCCAGTAAACGGAGTCATAGAGAGTCAATGGAGTACATCAGTAACAACAACGGTCCCAGTAAACGGAGTCCTAGAGAGTCAATGGAGGACATCAGTAACAACAACGGTCCCAGTAAACGGAGTCATAGAGAGTCAATGGAGGACATCAGAAACAACAACGGTCCTAGTAAACGGAGTCCTAGAGAGACAATGGAGGACATGTGTAACGCCGAAACCTCTATCCTTATATTTATATTCGTCCCTAGACATTTGTCATTACAAAACTGTTTTCTCGACAACCGAGACTGTCCCAGTCGATTACGAAACTGGATTATGCTGTCCCAGCTTTGTTCGATTTCAAAACTATTTTCTCAAGCATTGATACTGTCCCCGACAATTTCGATTTCGAAAGTTTCAAAACAAGGAAGATATAATGCTAATTTGCATGAACCGTTTCGCAATCAAAAATAATGATGTTACCCAAACAGTACTTGTGATAAATAACAGAAACAAGAAGATCAAACAGTCAAATCTGAACTCGATTCACATTGTTTTAACCAATAATACATATAAAGTCCAAATACATAGGGGCAATTTTCACTGCATACGGAAGTATCGATAAGGAAATCAACAATCGATGCACAAAAACTAACCAGATACTGGGCAGTTAACATCACCTGTTGCTATTTAAAGAGATACCGTTAAAAACTAAAGCAAATCTTATAAGAATATTTTCAGGCTAAAACTATGTTACCATTGTCAAATATGGCCAATAACAGCAGCTAATGCGCGGAAAATCATAACAACGGAGAGGATGTGCCTTGAAGCAGGTGTGACTATTAGAGACAAAATGAGAAATGAAGAAATCAGAAGATGACTGGATGTGAAACCAGTCATGCAATTCATAAACGAATAACAGATTAAATGGTTTGGACACCTGACCAGAATGCCCTGTTATCGTCTACCACAGAGAGGCACATTGGAAAAGTATAACGAGTACAGAACAAGAGGAAGACCACGCAAAAGATGGTGCGACGGCATCAAAAATAGCCTTAAGAAAATTACTAACAACTTACAAAGTGCATTAGAACAAGCACACACACACGATCACTACATCCCACCCCCCACCCCCAACGCTTCTATAAAGAAGTAAATGGTGGAAGAGAATAAGAAAACATATAAGATAAACAGAAAAGAAATAAACGAATCAGGGATATATCGGAAGATACAGTGCTAGGCCAGTATTTTTCTTCAATCATCGGTACACGGTGGGTGATTCGGTTCACATTTCCACAAGCTCCCATTTTTAATGATAGTCGTTATAAAACAGTTATTATTGTTCTGACATCAATGCATCTACAGCAACAAACATCAGTAAATTACCCAGTGATGTAGCTCTGTCACGGTCATTGATGCTACATTGCCGTTTCCTTGCGTTTCGAATGTCGTGGGCTTGAATCCAGATCACGTCGTTTTTTTCTTTAACTCCTAGTGGACCAGGTCAAAATCCATGTTTTTACAAACAATTTGTTTTTTGAATAAAAAACGTCCTTTAGTCTGGCTTCTGGTAAAGGACGTCTAACCCAAAGCCATGTAGTGTGGCATTTGGTCCACAAAGAGTTAAAAGAACTTATCCTTCCTTTCGTTCACTTGAAATATTGTCTATATATATAATCAATGTTCTCTTTTGTTTAAACTTCACTGTCTTTTGTAGCTCACACAGAGGTCTGTTTAGTTTTCTGTCGAGTGTTGTTTCGTTAGGCCAGTGAGTTTACCTCAGTGTATCATATTCAGGGCAGTCTTGAAGTATGTGTTCTGCAGTCTGGTGTGCCTGTCCACATGTACACATTGCCGAATTGCCAAACTTGAATTTTGTATACATGTGACTGCAGAGTCGATTGTGTTCGGTTCTAAGGCGCAGAATAACAACTTGGTATAATCTGCTCATATTATAGTAATCGTCTTGTGTTGATAAAGAAAAACTATTATTGTTACAGAGTTCCTGCTTTGCGCAATATTCTCGGCAGGTGGTGTGTCAATGCCGTGGAGAAAGACCGAGCCATATGGTATAATATCCGGTGCATTGAAGTCAAAAATTGCGCATCTGACTCGGTATAGATTGGTCCGGAAAAACTTCAATTATAATTATTTTTTAAAATCTGATTAGCGCTAAATCCAGCGGAGTAAAATAAAGCATCATGAATTTTTGGCAAGGGAGTCACGATACCGGAGGTTACCGCATTGGACAACATTGGTCCAGAGCAGTGGCGGCTCATCATTAAGGGCCAGTGAGGCCGGGCCCCACCAAAAAAAACGTATAACTTGTATTAATTATTTTATAAATTAAAATATAGCAACCAAAAACAATGATTTATCCGGGCAAAAATGTCTGGCCCCACAAACAAAAATGATCACGATCCGCCACTGGTCCAGAGTTTCCCAAAAGTATACTGCTGAACAGGATATACGCTCTCTAGGATCATCACTCGCTAAACACTATTTTTTGTTTTAATGAGTCCAGTACTTTGTCTCGTTTCTTTCACAACTAACAGGTTTTCTAGTTTTTCTTTTACTGTCGTGCTCTAATAGGAATGTTGTTACGTTGTGTTTCAGGCTACATCATGGTTGCAAAATATGCACCTTTTTTTAGCCAACACACAAGGTTTCAGATTAACATTTTGAGTTCTGGGATTACATTCTGTCTTCGATCCCTATTCATGTATCCTGACTACAGTAATGAAAGTTGTTATCACAGTTTACAACTTTAAATTAAAGTAAGATAACGGTCAGATTTAGTTCACTGACTATGACTTCTATTATCTTCTTTTTCGAACGCTCCATATCGACCACGTGTTAATCATTCAGTGTGACATGTATGTGATCTGAGCCTAAGAGCAATTGTACGTTCTGTCAGTTATGCGCCTACAAGTAGGCCAGCACATCCGATTTCTGCGACGCTTGTTATATACTAGGAAGCTTCCTAGGCCCTTTCGCATTCGCCTCTTACGACATACCTTGTAGATCGCAGTGGTACTATTCTTTGCTTACCTTGATGGCCCCGTAACCACACGGGCGATGTCTCTTATCTAATTCTCTAAGAAACTACATTCAAAGTTCTGTGTTCTGTTTGTACGATAATGTGGGTTGTTTTCTTTAATCTTTTTTACATTTTTATTTACATTACTTGTTGTTTCTACTTCTTCTTCTTTTGTCGTCACACTGTTACCGGGTTGTTGCCCAGTGTCGTCACACTACTACCGGGTTGTTGCCCAGTGTCGTCACACTGCTACCGGGTTGTTGCCCAGTGTCGTCACACTGCTACCGGGTTGTTGCCCAGCGTCGTCACACTGCTACCAGGTTGTTGCCCAGCGTCGTCACACTGCTACCGGGTTGTTGCCCAGTGTCGTCACACTGCTACCGGGTTGTTGCCCAGTGTCATCACACTGCTACAGGGTTGTTGCCCAGTGTCGTGGTTTTCTGTTTTTGTCTTGCGCTGTTCTGGTGGCTTGTGTGATTGTTATCTTTGCTCTTTCACAGGATTCTGCTACGCCATCTAACCATCTTTTCCGTGGTCTTCCTCTTGCCATCTTTCCCGATGTTCTGTTGAAGAAGACTCTGTATACTGTGGAGTTTCTTATTGTCAGTTTGCTCAGTTTTACCACAGCCCTCTATCCCAGATCATTTGTAACTGATTGATGTGGCCATTTAGACTCTAGTTATCTCTAGTACAATGTTTGGTTACTGAAGGTATTAAGAATCCATGATAGACAATCTACGATGTACAAGTCAACACATAATCTGTTCTCTTGAAAGAGACTGCTCACAAATCGATTCATCTTGAGATTATTGAGAACATGTCTGTGATTGTTGACTCACTTCTAAGCTTTCTCTCACAATCCTATTTCTTTTTTTCTCAATCCTCAGTTATTTTGTTTTTCTTCGTCTACAGCTGATTAGTCTTCTTGTTTCTTTCACAACTAATTTCTTTCTTTTTTCTTTCTTTTTTCTTTCTGAAATTATATTTTCTTCTTCTTTTTCGAACGCTCCATACTGACCTCTTTGTAAACCACTATTTGTGATTTGTATGTGATCCGAGCCTAAGAGATATTGTACGTTGTGTCAGTTATGCGCCTACAATAGACCAGCACATCCGATTTCTGCAACGCTTTTTAGTTGCTAAGGTAGCTTCCCTAGGCCCTTATCTCAGTCGATTCTTACGACATGCCTTGTGTGTCGCAGTGTTACTATTATTTGCTCTCATTGAGAGCCCGTCAACACAACACGTAGGCGCTGCTTGTCAGAGCTGATTTATCTTCTTCTTCTGTCTGTTCATTCTTTCGCAATTAATTTATTTCCCCCTCTCTTCCCTCTCTTGCATCTCTGTTCCTTCTCTTCCCTCTCTTCACTCTCTTCCCTCTCTTCCCTCTCTTCCGTCTCTTCCGTCTCTTCCCTCTCTTCCCTCTCTTCCGTCTGTTCCTTCTCTTCCGTCTCTTCCGTCTCTTCCCTCTCTTCCCTCTCTTCCCTCTCTTCCGTCTCTTCCCTCTCTTCCCTCTCTTCCCTCTCTTCCGTCTGTTCCTTCTCTTCCCTCTCTTCCCTATCTTCCATATCTGTTTTCACTATCAAAACTATTTTTCTTTCTGTTTTTCTCATTGCTAATATTTCTATTTCTTCCTTCTCATTTAACAATTTTCCTATTTCTGTTTTTTAAAAGTTCTAATATTTTCTTCTCAGGTTTATTTTTGTCAGACCACTTTATTCTTAACATTACTATCTCCACCAGTCTTTTATCACCACAAATCTCTCATTTACGTTCATTCTCTCCTCTTTTGTAAACGTTCCTTTCTTCATAAACGCTAATTTCCACCTCAGCGTTTCCTTCTTCTGAAATCTGCCTTTCCTCCTTTACTCTTTTTTCTCACTCTCTCCTTCGTCCTCAACCTCTTCAAATATTTTACCCATTTGATTTATCACCAACCTCTCCTTCTCTTCAACTCCTATTTTCTCCTAGCTACCTCTTCCTTCTCAAACTCTCCTTTCTGTTTATCAACGTTTTTCTCAATCTGTACTCCAGTGTCATCTCCCTAATTCGATACGTTATTTTCTTTCAAATTTCCATCTTTAATATTTATGTTATATATACTGAAGCACATTAATAATGCACCACCTGTATAATCCAGGAACAGAGTGTGAAATGTAAATATAAGTGTTTACAAGCTTACATATTTGGAATCCTTATTCATTTTCCTTTCAATGCATAATGGTAATTAATTTGTACATTTGATTGTTATGAAATTAATTGCATTTTGTGCAAGCAAGGGAGAACACCAAAAATGCAATCAATAAAAAAAAATTCATTCACACTATCCTCAGTATCTGGTATGTCCACCGTGTGCCTGCAAACAAGCTTGGCAGCAGCTCCGAGTGGAATGCACAAGTCTGTGAAGGAAATTATGTGGAATCAAGTCCCATGCACGTGTAAGAGCATCTTCCAGCTGTTGCAGATTAGCTGCCGGGGCGTGCCTGTAGACTGCGTTCAAGCTAGTCCCAAAGATGTTCTATAGAGGACATGTCTGGTGATAGGACAGGCTAATCAATTGTCATAATGTTCTGCTGCTGTAAATATTGCTGCGTTAAGCGTGCGGTGTGCGCACGTGTGTTATCCTGCTGGAGAAGCTGCAAGTCTGGATAATTTCTGAACGCAGGAGCAACCAATGCATCCAGAACCTCATCTCGATATGTCACAGCATTAACATTTGCACGGAAGACGTGAAGAGGCAAGCGATGGTGAAAACTGAATCCTCCCCAAAGGTGAATACTACCACCTCCAAATCGGTTGTGTTAACGAACACAGCAATCTGCAAAGCGCTCTCCACACCGTCGTCAAATCCGCACACGTCCATCAGCAAAGGATAGGTTGAATCTGCTCTCGTCTGTGAATAGGACAGCATTCCACTGCAGTCTAGTCCATCTGACATGTTGTTATCTGGTATTGTCTCTGTATGGTCGGTCTGGATATTTTGAGGACTTTCCTCGAAAATTTCTGCTGCCAGTTCAAATCACGAAGAGGTGGCTGTGAGTGTTGGTATAATGTTGGAGTCGGCGGCGTGTGTGTAGTTTTCTTGTTCGATATCTGATATCTTAGTCTGTCGCGACTGTTCTCCCGGGGTTTAGGGCTTGTCGTTAGTTGTGTGTAGCTTCTTCGTACTGTTGGTATCTTGTTTCTCTTCCGTTTTCGTTCTATTTTCTTAAAGTTGTCGTTTGAGTCTTCGGATTCCATATCTGCGTTGTCGGTAGAATTCTTGTGGGATGTTGACGGTCTTTCCCCGTGGTTGTCGTTTTTCGTCATTGGCGTCTTTTGTTCTCTGTATGTTGGTGGTTTCTCAGGAGGAAACGTAGCTGCAGTTGTTGCGGACTTGACCTCTAGTCTTGGTGGCACTGGATCGTGTCCTTCTTTAGAGGGCATTGTCGTTGGCGATTTTTCGAGTCTTACTGCTAGTTTCGGATTTTGTCTTTTGCCTAGTGGACACTGGCTCGACCAATGCGTGCCTTGGCCGCACGTAGCACATTGTGTCCTCCGGCCCGCAGAGTAATCCATATGTTGCTCTGGCTCTCCTCGTTCTCACCATGTATGTTGATTTTTGCGTGGTGTGGGATTCTTTTTGGAGTTGGTTTATATGTAAAGGTCCACTTATCCGGGGCGCTGGGAATTTTTGTCACTTCTGTCTTTTGGATCTCCAGTGATTGTTTGCGCTAAATTTTGCACCTGTGTTATTGTCATTGTGGGGGGTATCCAATGGATCACCATTTGTTCTTTTCCTTCTCTAAATGTTCGATTGTGACGGCTAGTTCTGGGTCTTGAAGTTGGAAGGTTGTGCCGTGAATTCTTTGGTAGTGCTGAATGTGTGCCGCTGAGGACAGAGTTGCAAACCATTTATGAGGGTTTTTGAAGCGGTAGACGGAGGTGACTCCACCAGAGCCGATCCCTCCTGGTCCCATCAGTATGCTGGTCATAAGAGAGTATGAGATTTTATGGACTTGTGGTCCGCTTACTGTGATCACTAGTGTGCCTTTTCTGTGAAGTGAGCCGCCTTTCTGTAGATCGAAGTTAAACACCGGAATTGGTTCTGCCATTTTTTGGCTAGTTACGCTGGTATCTGTCTTGAGTGTGTAATGTCCCACTACTCACAGACAGCGCTATTTTAAAGGCTCGTTTTACACAAAATAACAGTTAATGTAGTACCAATGTTGAAAACCACAACTCGTGGCATTGTAAGCACATGTACAGGGTGTTTTCTTTGTTTGTTTAGTAGGGGATTAAAGCCTCTTTAAGCCGAGGCACGCCCTTTCAACCTAAGGCGAACCTTTTATTGGTTATATCAGATTGTGTAGGCCAACAAACATGAAAATAAGAATTAACTCCTTTCGGAGAATCCAAGGATTTTAAAAAATAAAAATTTTTTTTTTTTTTTAAATTAAAAAAAATATAAATAAAAATATAAAAAAATAGTACAGGGTGTTTTGTCTCAACGGCCTTTTTATACCGAGTATGCTGCCACAACGCCTACACACTTTCAAGGTCCTAGCTATTGGGAATCGTGTTGCACGTGTAACTTTCATTGTTTTCTTGTTGTCTGTACACAAACCCGTGGGTTTGAAAATTCACTTTCCATTCCAGCAGCCATTCGCTCTCTACCTCATGACAAATACGGGGAAAATACATTCCCACACTTTTTTTGCTCACCCTCTCATCAACAGTATTTATCATAGTGGTGCGTTTTTAATGTGCTTCAGTATATTTCGTTGCAAATGCTACCTTCCTAGCTATTGTATCTATAACAGAATATATATGTCTTCTTCAATAAGCTTTTCACTACGTAATTGTTTTTGCCTTATGCTTATATTCCTATTTTGTATGTGCCGGGCCCGCAAGGAAGCAAAATAATACCACTGCGGCCTACAAGGCATGTCGTAATAGGCGTCATATGTCGGACTAAAAGAAGCTACCAATGTGTCGCAGAAATCAGAAGTGCTAGCCTACTTGTAGGCGCATAGCTGACAAACATACAATCGCTCTTAGACTCAGATCACATACAAACCACACAAATTAGTAGTTAACAAGTGGTCGATACGGAGCGTACAAAGAAAAATAAAAAAAAATATTCCTATTTTTGTCACTACATATGTAAGCTCAGCTGTGGCTTCACGAAAAACAACAATTGTTGTCTTATAAAGTATGTACTTTTCCTGCCAGGCTTAAAATATAGTGCAGTACACATCACAACATACGACGTCAACACGGAGATGAAGATTCTCGACTATTACGATTTTCTAAGTCTATATTTATGGTTGGTGTGTGGGTGTGTGTTTAATTGCTATTATTTACTTCCCAAGTTGTGGAAAATACTAACAACCTATGGGGTTAATGAACACCTAATCAACCTTTGCAAGAGCATTTATACTAACAGCCAATGTACGATTAGAACAAACACAGGATTATCAGAAAAGTTTCACGTAGGGTCAGGAGTAAGACAAGGTTGCGTACTATCCCGCTGCTATTCATCACGTATATTGACCACATCTGTAAAATAGCTAACACCAGCGAAGGAAACAACCTCGGAGAACTCTTAAATGAATTTCTTTTTGCAGACGATCAGGCAATCATACCAACAACAGAAGAACAGATACAACAACATATTAACAGACTCCAGTTAGCATGTAACGAATACAACATGAGAATAAACATTGACAAAACAGAAGTAATGGCATTCGCCAGAGAGGAAAGCACTACCAATATCTCCATCGACAATCGCCCACTAAATCAAGTAAAAGACTTCACATACCTGGGGAGCATTTTTTCAGCAAATGGAAGAATAACTAATGAAATTCAACACAGATGCAACAAAGCAAATCAAATGATAGGGCAAATGGAGCCAATTTTAAGATGCAAACACGTCACCA
Organism: Arion vulgaris; assembly: GCA_020796225.1. NCBI lineage: Eukaryota > Metazoa > Mollusca > Gastropoda > Stylommatophora > Arionidae > Arion > Arion vulgaris. Next base: position 6,182,182 of record CM036760.1, read on the forward strand.
TGAACACAAAAGAGCAATGTTCAACACAATCTTTCTCCCACATTATGTTACCAGTGCCAAACCTGGACGCTGACAACAAACGATAGAAGAAAACTAGTCACAACAGAGATGAAGTGTCTACGCAGAATGCTGGGTGTAACAAGAAGAGACCGGTTGAGAAATGAAGACATCAGGAAAAAGTGGGTACAACATCAGTACTAGACTTCATCAAGAAACAACAAATTAAATGGTTCGGCCACGTAAGCAGATTACCATCACACAGTGCAGCTCAAAGAGCAATGCTGCTCCGATACAATGGGTACAAAGCAAAAGGCCGGCCACGCAAAGGTGTACCTCAGAGATAACAGAGGCGACGAAAGAGACTATTTACAAAGCACATACTAGGACCCCTTTTAGAAATCTCTTCCTGACCTGAACTGTGAGGCAGACAAGATTCGAGAAAGAGAGAAAGATTTACTTCCCTTATTTTATGATAACTCTTGAACAGAATGTGTCGGGTAAAGTTAAATCTTTTATTTCAAGAGAACTTGCTCAGCTTTAAGAAAAGACAGAAATTCACTTGCAGTAGATCCCATCTCACTGTGGCATTGCTGGCAATGAGAGTACCGATGTCTTAGCTAAGGAGGGCAGTGCCAAAGAGCAAATTTAACAACCTCTGTCTTTTCAAGAGGTCAAAACCCTCATACAGAGAAAATCTTCAGTAGACTGGAAGACAAACACTGGATATGATTATGGAAAAGACTCCATCAAAGACCTAAGCAGAACAGACCAGGTCATTATATTTCGACTACGCACCGGACACTGCAGACTCAACAAACACTTATATAGACTAGGAATAAGTCAAACAGCTCTCTGCCAGTGTCAGCAGGCGAAACAGACACCGGAGCATATCCTGCAAGACTGTCCTCTCCTGGGTGAGCTGAGAAGCAACATGTGGCCACATCCAGTCGACCTGAAAACTAAGCTTTGGGGAAACCTGACAGACCTGAATCTGACCGCCCAGTTTGTGGTCCACAGTAAATTAAGCGCATGACCAGAGATCGCTGAAGAAGAAGAATCGGTGTAACATGTGTAATTCACTTATATCATCGTTAGTGTGGTTTTTTTTTAACATGTATTTGTTGGATTCGATTTCTTAGTCGAGCTATGATGATGATGATGGTGATGATGATGATGATGTTGTTGATGTTGATGATGTTGATGATGTTGATGTTGATGATGATGATGATGTTGATGTTGATGATGATGATGATGATGTTGATGATGATGTTGATGATGATGATGATGATGATATTGATGATGATGTTGATGGTCATGATGATGATGTTGATGATGATGATGATGATGATAATGATGTTGATGATGATGATAATGATGTTGATGATGATGATGTTGATAATGATGATGATGTTGATGATGATAATGATGATGTTGGTGATGCTGATGATGATAATGATGATGTTGGTGATGTTGATGATGATAATGATGATGATGATGATGATGATGATGATGATGATGATGATGATGATGATGACGATGATGATAATGATGATGATATTGATGATCATAGTGATAGTCATGACGATAACGATGGTGATGATGATAGGATAGATTGTGTAAGGTGATATATCAATATGACAATATTAACGAAATAAGGTTTTGTCATTCGCTAATAACGATCACCTGTGTGGTGCCGGGGATAGCAAGGGAAGCAAAGAATAGTACCACTGTGACCTACAATACATGTCGTAAGAGATGACTGATGTAGGCCCTAGGAATGCTACCCTAGTAAATAAAAAGCAGCGCAGAAATCGGATGTGCTGACCTACTTGTAGGCGCATAACTGGCACAGCGTACAACCGCTGTTAAGCTCAGATCACATACAAATCACACAGAGTGATTGACAAGTGGTCGATATGGCGCGTTCGAAGAAGAAGAAGAAGCTAATAACGATGTGCCACTAGGAGGAAAAATAATAAGGGAGGCCAGTGGGGAAGCGTATGCAACAACCACAAGTAATTTGACGATGTAGGTCGACCGGTTACAGAGGTTATGATGTGGTTTGCATCTTTGAACCACTCTCTTGTTTTCATACTCAGTGACTACCTGACTGGGATTGGTTAAGTCGAAAGAAAAATGGTGAGACAAAAACGAGGGCAGGGGATTTCTCTAATCCCTAGCACAGACAGTGATTTATCGCTTCGCCTCCCACAACGGTCTGTAAGTGTTAAAGATAAAGTTAGCTCAATGGATAAGACTGGATTAGTAAATCCTTTCTTGAAAGATCACCAGATTTAGCGGTAGGGAAATGAAATGTATATAAAGAAGAGCTGGAGGGAGCAGCATGAGATAGCTAGGGATGGGGATCGCGAGAGAGAGAAAGAGATAGCTAGAGATAGGAAGACTTGGTATGAGATATGGTATCCTGGTTAAAAAGGCAGAGAGAGAGAGAGAGAGAGAGAGAGAGAGAGAAATGAAATGTATAATTTTTCATGAAGAACAACTCATAGACATACTTAAGTTTAGAACAAGAATGCAGAAGGAATGTCTCTCTTGCTTTTATTTCATTTCTCTTTTTACTTAAAATTGCCTGGGTTATAGAACAATACTAGACAACATAAATGGAATCAAGGGGACAACGACTAACTATTTCGAGGATCTGAATTTTTCTGATAATCTAGCATTTCGTTTTCCTAACCGTTCTCGGATCCAAGCCTTAACTAACATATTTTAAATCGAATGTGCTGGCCTAATTGTAGGCACATAACTGACACATCGTAAAATTGCTCTTACGCTCGGATCACATTCACATCACAGAGTGGTTAACAAATGGTCGATATGGAGATTTCGAAGAAGAAGAAGAAGAAGATGACCAAATCTCCAAATAAAAAAAATACCAGCATGAAACGGGAAAATCCAGATGCCCTAGCACCTGTCAAACCCAGAGCGAAGAAATCTGCAGGAAAATGATGATGTGTGTTTTCTGAGCAACTACGAATGATAGCGTCCTATTAAAAGATTACCTGGCAACACGGTTAATGGACGGTTTAATACAGATCTTAACAAACTAATAGAAGATGTAACCAGAAAATCAGAAATAGCACACACTAAATATCGTTACTTTTTTTCAATACAACAAGCTCTCCCACAGAGCACGGCTTATGGAGCTAGAAACCATCGATTTGAATTTGGAGATTCTTACACAAACGATATATTCTTAAAACGTGGCTCAATCAAACAAGTTTTTTTTAAAAATGTCATTAATCTTTAAGGGGAAAAAATAGCAAAATAAACACTTGTCATTTGAAATCAAACTCCCTCCAGTGAAGAAGGAGTCACGCTGGCATGTAGCAGTTGGTATTTTATTAAAAGAAATATAGCGTTCTATTTACAAGATGTTTTCAAGGTCAAGTAGTGATGTCAGAAGTGTGTCAGTTCAAGTGTTGGCTTTATTCAAGAGGAATAAATCTCTCTCTCTCTCTCTCTCTCTCTCTCTCTTATGCCTTTTATATCCCAATTACGGCATAGGCCCTCAACCAACTCTTGTTTTTTAATGGTTGGTTGAATTTTACAACTAAAGACTTCTACCGGATCGGATAGCAAGCCCCTAAGCCGAACCTAACAATAGTTTTTCTCTTAAAACATACCTAGTCGATCTACAGTCACCCTCTGCACACACCAGAAGTGCAACAGCACACGTCTGAGACTTGTCATCATCGCTTGCGATGGACGGTTATTAATTAATTAATTACCTAGTCGATCACATTTCAGAGTCACCGCACATTGTGTTAGAATTTAGGACTAGCCCGGTGCACTTTTCAAGAATCAAAATATGAAATGAAAATCGTGGCATATCCTTTACATGACGCAGTCATCAACCACAGTAAATGAGTCGTTGATTTTTTTGCACCACTTATACGTTCATTAGTTTGCCATTGCTTTCTGAACATCAAAATATAAATAATAATAATACAGGGTGTTCAAGATAAAAGTAGCCCGACTGACAAATCACAACTTGCCAATCGGGCTACTTTTATCTTGAACACCTGTATAACAAGATTATATGTGTCATTAACATGTATTGTTACTATTGTATTATTAGTGTTATCTTTTATATGTCTGTGTGTTTGTGTGTGCGCGCGCGCGCGTGTGTATGTGTGTGATTGTGTTTGTTAGTTTGACATGTGCTGTACGACCCTTTTCTGGGAATATAATTCAACATCAATTGTTTTTTTTTTTTTTTTAAACGTAATATTCTATGATAAATCTCGCAATGAAATATTTCTGCTGTGCCGCCTACCTATGATACCGTTTAAGTTCGGGCTTAATTTGCTCAATAGTTTAGTTAAACACTGAGATCGATATGTTTAAGAAAGAGATCCTGAGCACACATGGTTACTCACCAAAGTTCAACGATGAAGGTACTATCAATAAATTCAATTAAGTACTGCATATCACGATTTAACCTTGCTGAGAGAGGCAATAAGTATCGATCTCATGGAGGTCTCATGAAGTTCCATGGAGGAGATTCAACAAGTTGCCCAGGAAGGAGCGGTATGAATAAATTGCTTGCAGGTAATATGTAACGTATAACGGAACGAGAGGAATAATTATTATTATTATATCACAATTTGCTAACATGACTTACTTAACTTATTCCTCCCCGCTCGTCGTGGAGAATAGTTCCTCAACAGTTGTTCGTCACTCTTCTCCGTCTTTGGCTGTTTTCTTTATAGTCTCCCAGGATAGTCGACCACTCTTCAGTTCCTCAAAAAGACTTCGTTTCAAGGTCTGTTTAGGACGTCCTCTTTTTCGTTTTCCTTGGGGTTCCACTCAAGTGCTTGTCTAGTAACACTCGACTGTGTCTTTCGTAGGGTATGCCCGACCCATCGCCATTTTCTCCTCTTAACCTGGGTCATCATGATTGGCAAACATACCACACACAACAACAACAACAACCGCAACAAAAAACAAATACAACACACACCAAAAAACACATACAACACACACCAAAAAACACATACAACACACACCAAAAAACAAATACAACACACACCAAAAAACAAATACAACACACACCAAAAAACACATACAACACACACCAAAAAACAAATACAACACACACCAAAAAACACATACAACACACACCAAAAAACACATACAACACACACCAAAAAACGCACCCAGAGGTCAAAGAGATATTCATTCACGCATTAAGTGTTCACAGCATCAATAATAGATTAACAGAAACGTGATAAACTGCAGAGTGAAGATAATGTACAATGATAACAAATATCACATCCGTGTTATATTGTTATGTTATTTCTGCTGAACGTGTATCTACTGTCTATTGTCTATTCCCAGGGGGAAGATGCAGTTGGCTGTCCACTCTTGCTGTTAAGCGTAGGGATGGGAGCTTTAATTTGCGTTCTAGGGCTAGATGAGTCGCCCTTGTTGTGTTGTATCCGTGTTTATGTAGTGTGGTCTTGATATTGTCTATCCATCTTTTTCTTGGTCTTCCCTTAGCTCTAGTACCCGATCTCTTTTATTGTATGCTGTTATTGGTGGTTGGTTGTATTTCATTCTCATTAAATGTCCAAACCACTGCATTTGTTGTTTTTCGATGTATTCGATGCGTGAAGTTATGCCCACTCTGCTTCTGATGTCCTCATTTCGTAGTCTGTCTTTCCTGGTGACTCCACTGCCTTCCTCAAGCATTTCATTTCACAGGTGGTGAGCTTTCTGTGATGTGTTGCTAAACGTGTATACGTAAACAAAAGGTGCAACTCATGCTTGTATTATTGAGTCGTCAAAGAGGGAAGGTGCTAGATAGTTTAATATCCTGGCATGGAACATTAATTAATAATACCTCTCGTACCGTTATACGTTACATATGGCCTGCAAGTAATTTCTCTATACCGCTCTATCCTGGGCAACTCGCTCAATCTCATCCATGGAACTGAGACTGATATTTCTTGCCTCTCTCAGCAAAGTTCGTTTCAGGGTCTCTTTAGGTCGACCTCTCTTTCTTGAACCCTTTGCATCTCACTTCAATGTCTGCTTTGATATTCGTTGATCATTTCTCCTCAAGGTGTGTCCAACTTATCTCCATCTTCTCTTTCTTATAACAGTTGTCACTAGTGGTTGACAAGACATGTCTCTGATTTCATCACTTAGCATGTAACATAGTTAACAACATATAACAGCACTAGGAAAAGTATATTGGAGAGGTTCAATATGGTCTACGACAGCTGAAAGTGTAGATAATATCATCATCATCAGATGCCGTGCAGGGTAGGGTAGACGATCATGAATTTCCACAAATCTCTTGCTCTGGTATTTGCTATCATCTCAGATGTTGACACTCTTCCATGCCATTAAGTCAGGCTATCCAACATTTTTTCTCTCTGTCTTCCCCTGTCTCATCTACCCTCAATTTTACCAGATGTTACAATGTGTTCTAAACCTCCCTTCCTCATCACATGCCCGAAAAATGATGATTCCCTCTTTCTTATATTGATGATAAGCTTTCTCTGTGTCTTGACCTCATTCAGTACCTCCACATTAATCATTTTAGCAGACCATGGGATTGTATACAATATAGGAGACCAGTGGCGGCTCGTAATTAATGGCCAGTGGGGCCTGACCCCACCAAAATAATGTAAAACGTGTATTTATTATTTTATAAATTAAAATATAGCAACCCAAAACCATGATTGATCCGGAAAAAATGTCTGGCCCCTCCAACAAAAAGGATCACGAGCCACGACTGCAGGAGACGCAATTAATGGATATATACTAGAATCATCAAAGAGTAAAGATACTAGATAACTTAATATCCTGGCATGGAACATAGTTAACAACAGATAATAGAACTAGGAAAAAATGTTTGAGAAGTTTAATACGGTCTACAAAAGCTAAAAATGTAGATTATATGAAGTAGTGTGAATACTCGACATATTCGAATGTATAAAAGATTGGACTAACGAAACACGTAAAAACAAAGTTCCGTAAATATACAAAAACAATAACAATACACAGCAACGTTTCGATCAAATGGCCTTTATCAAGCTTGAGTAGATAATTCTGACTTAAATCAATTCCTTGACGTTATCGTGAATTGAATTAGAGCTTGGGAGTCGCGCTCTAACACACTCGATTTGATAGTTCCAGTAAATTATTATAAGACTGAATTGGTTATTGGTTACTAAACTGACGTAAATGCACTCCGGGCAGACCCATAGGTGCTCAGTCTTCCCCAACAGTTATCGAAGAGCATGCACACTGATGGCTCCTGTGGATCACTGGTTAAAAAGAATCCCCACTCTGCCCTTCTGGCATCCAGCTCTACCAGTACAATGGGTCACTAAAAACTACCTAAATCGTTGGATCGATTCAATATCTATTTCAGTATCTTCGTCCATCAGGCAGTCGCGAAGAGGCTGAAAAACATCAGTCCCATATCCATATATCTTTATACTTATCAATGTTTATAAGACTGAATATACACTGCTACCATAATAACACAACATGAACTCAACCAGTGGCGTATCGTGATCATTTTTGCTGGTGGGGCCAGACATTTTTTTCTGGATAAATCATGGTTTTTTGGTTGTTGTATTTGAATTATAAAATAATAAAAACACGTTATACATTATTTTTGGTGGGGCCTCGCCCCATTGGCCCTTAATGACGAGCCACCACTGAACTCAATTAAGATTGAAATGTTCTCAAGAGAAACACTTTTCTGTACATTTAGCAAAAGCAAAAACTCTTTTGTCATCTAGACTTTCCCCTTCCCCCACCCCCACCCTCCCATAGTTTCACGTAATCGAATGCATACAGCTTATATTTTATAAAACTTATCAAATAGATATTTATCATTGAAATGTCCAGGGAGAACATTTTTTTTCGTATTTTGAAAGAAACTTCACGTTTTATTTCTATTTCCCCTACAGAGATTTCTTGTTAAAGATCCATTCTAAAAATGTCACTCCTTTATCATACTTTGTCCACCTCTTCATATTCTCAATCATCATCATCATCAGGTGCTGTGCCGGCTGGCGTAGCCAATCATGGATCTCCACAAATCTCTGTCGTTGGTGTTTGTTATCAACTCAGATGTTGACGCTCTGTCGCGCCATGAAGTCAGGTTATTCAACATTTTCTCTCTCTGTCTTCCTCTGTCTCGTCTACCCTCGCATTTTCTCAACACATTTAATTAATTAATGTGTAATTATATGTAATGTTGAGGCAAATTATACAGTTCATTTTGTAAGCATTTGATCTTCTTCTTCTTCTTTGCGTTCGTCCTTTACGACCAATTTTAATCACTCTTTGTGATATGTTTGATCATTGCCAAGAACGTGTATACGTTGCACATTGGTTTGGTAGGCCCCTAAACACAGACTTCTACACGTTTAGGACATGAGCATCCGATTTCAGGCAAACCTCCATAGTCGCCTCTTACGACACGCGTGGCAGGTAACAGTGGTTATATTCTTTACACCCCAAATTTGGGCCCCGGTAACCACTCGGGCGAAGCATTTGATCAATTTGTGAACGTTGAAATATTTTTTAGTCATGTGACATTTTTTCTGGGGATACTGAAATAAAGCCTCCAAAACCAGTACTGCTGTAATCCTCTTCTTCTACTTCTTCAAACGCTCCATATCGATCACTTATTAACCACTCTTTGTGATCTGTATGTGATCTTAGAATAAGAGCGATTGTACTTGTACTTTGTGACAGTTATGCACCTACCAGTAGGCCAGCACATTCGATTTCTGCGATGCTTTTTATTTACTAGGATAGCTGACAGTAAGAGATTGTTATAGAAAATATTAAAGTTACCCGTAGGGCCTTGTGGTATATTTTCTCAGTATGATGCAAGTTTTAGAAATTCCGCCTCTTTAATGTTTTTTTGTCTTTTAAATAACCTTCAGTTGTGACTTCGCTGCTTATGCACCCCCCTCCCTCCTTCCCTCTTACGGTACCGCCTGATGCGTCCGCCTCTCTGTATCATAGCATGACTCGGCCTTGGTTACCCGTTCGTTTGAATGTGTTGCCTGTTGGATATTATGCATATAGTATACAGTGGTGATGGTGACTCCTGTGGCATAGGGGATAGTGACTCGGTCTATTAACACCGACGTTCTGAGTTCGAATCACGCAGCGGACAGTTTGGTTGCAAATTGTTTCGCGTGGATTTTAAAAAAAAACGACGATGGCACCACCCGTTCAGAAAGCAATGACAAACTACTGAACGTAGTAATGACTAGAAAAATCACAAACAGCGTTAAAGAGCTGGGGATGATTCGCAAAGTCCTATAAAGGATATGTAATTAACTTTATACAGTGGGAAAACAACACATGTGCCCGATGTGCCTGCCTGTCCTACGTGCCGCAGGCGCTTAACGAGGGCGCAAAGCACTCACGTTCTCGGTCCAACCCACACAAATGACAAAGAGTGGTTAAACTAGTTAATAGGAACAAATGAGCGCAAACAAACAAACATCCAAATAGCATCGGTAGATTTTGTATTTCTTTCAATCTTTGAAGAGCCATTTTGGTTCCTCTTTTAATTTAATCTCATTTATAGTATTACCTTTGCTTGTTAACACTGAAACTAACTATTCAAAACTATCAACTGCTTGCAATTTCTGTCCACTGATGCATATATATATATGCTGATAATCATTATCAGAAAGAGGCAGACATCATTTTTCGGACATGTGATGAGGAAGGGATGTTTAGAACACATTGTGACAACCGGTAAAATCGAGGGAGACGAGACAGAGGAAGATAGAGAGAGACAATTTTGGATAGCCTGACTTCATGGCACAGAAGCGCGTCAACATCTGAGTTGATAGCAAACACCAGAGACAGAGATTTGTGGAGATTCGTCTTCTTCTTTGAGCGCTCCCTTTCGACCACTTATTAAACCACCTTTTGTGGTTTGTATGTAATCTGAACCAAAAAGATAATTGTGTGTTGTGCCAAGTTATGCGCCTATGGTGACTATGCCATCACACCCAACGTACTGCCATCATTTTATTAACTAGGGTAGCTTGCCCTAGAATTGCTCTTTTACGTTCCTCTTTCACCGTATGTTTGGGCTTTATGATTTACCCCAAAGAGTATGTGCACCCTTTCTGACTGTGAGGTCGTTCCAGATTAGGAATATTTCTCAGTCTTTTTGGGGCACATAAGCTTCTCATGGGACGGCACCTTACTCGTGCAACACACCGTGAAAAATGTCGGCTTTGCCTTTTTTTGTAGTTGGACAGTCTGTCAAATCTTTACAATGTCGGCCTTACTTTTCTGACCACGCAGAGTTTATTCCGGAATAGGAACATTCTCAGCCTCTTCGAGGCGTGTTTTGGCACTTTGCAATTTTCAGTTTCTACTCTGCATTTTCCCTGGCCCCGGAAACACTGGACTGGGGCTGCGCACAAAAATATAGAGGGTTTTTCATTAGACGCTGACAGCGCAACTTAGATTTTGCGCTCACCAAACATCAGCCGCCCCGGTTTCTCCGAGGATGTTAGTTGTAAAAACCACAGTACCGTGTTCGGTTGTTTCAGAGAATGCAGTTTCGTTAGGCGCTAAAACGCAACTTTAGGAATTACGCTCGGTCAATTCAATAGATATATCTACGCTCGGCCTCTTGTACGGAGTTAACTGCAATCTTCCCTTGTGTCGTCACTTCACATTGCATTTTTACCGACGATCCTTGCCGAGTGCTGTCAAAGGCGTTGCCACCATTACTTCGAAGGGATGTGAATATTTCCCTCCTGACGGATCATACCTTGTCAATTTTATACGATTCGTTTTTTTCTATTTATTTCGCTTTTCTCGTCGGCTGGGATAGATGTGCAGAGACAGTCACTCGTGGATTCTTCTCGTCTATTCTGCGAGGAGTAGATCTCGTTTAACATAACTACTTGCAGCACTACTTACACGAGAGTAGCTCTCCTTCTATCCCTATCCACCTAGCCAGACATGATTCTCTGTCTGTTTCCAGGGTCACCACGTGGAGGTGGGGTAAGATCTTAATTAGTGCCAGCTCACTAATCCTGGCGCGCCGTTGTCCCTAGAATTGCGCCTTTGACCCCTGTGGAGATTCATGATCGTCTACGCCAGCCGGCACGGCACCTGATGATGACGATGATTATGATGCATATATCAACTGTTATCTAAACTGATATATTATTATACTTAAGGTATACACTATGTTACAATAACAATATTGATATATGAAAAACGAATATAAATGTTAGCAATAATTTGCATCTAACGGGTAGGAACCAAGGATGACCCAGGTCAGGGCGAGAAAATTGAGCTGGGGGCGAGCATACCATGCGGAAGTTGAGTGTCACTAGATAAGCACTTGAGAGAAGCCCGCAAGAGAAACATAAAAATGGACGCACTAAAGAAAACTGAAGACAGCCTTCTTCAGAAACTTAAGGATTCTGGTCTATCCTGGGAAGCCATAGATAAAACGGACAGAATCGGGAATAATGGGTGACCGCTTTTGAGGCCTTATACTGTACAGTTTTGTTTTGTTATATATTGGTTCACATTTGACTAATGATTGTAAAGGCGCAGGCGTCATGTGGTAACATCATTAATATTAAAGTCCTATTTTTCTTCAAACGCCCCATATCAACCACTCGTTAACCACTCTGTGTGATATGTATGTGATCTGAGCCTAAAAGCGATTGTACATTCTGCCAGTTATGCGCCTACAAGTAGGTCAGCACATCCGATTTCTTCGATGTTTTTTATTTACTAGGGTAGTTTCCCTAGGGCCTACATCAGGCCTCTTATGACATGCCTTGTAGGTGGCAGTGGTACTATTCTTTGCTTCCTTGTGGGCCCCAGTACCACACAGGCGATTAAAGTCATATAAACAGTAACATTAATAAACAAAAACAACATCTGAAAACGTAAACCTAGCTAAACGTTAAAGTTAAAAACAAGTGTAGTTACAAAAACAAGTGTAGTTACAAAAACAAGTGAAGTTACAAAAACAAATGTAGTTACAAAAACAAATGTAGTTACAAAAACAAATGTAGTTACAAAAACAAATGTAGTTACAAAAACAAGTGTAATTACAAAAACAAGTGTGGTTACAAAAACAAATGTAGTTACAAAAACAAATGTAGTTACAAAAACAAGTGTAATTACAAAAACAAGTGTAGTTACAAAAACAAGTGTAATTACAAAAACAAGTGTAATTACAAAAACAAGTGTAATTACAAAAACAAGTGTAATTACAAAAACAAATGTAGTTACAAAAACAAATGTAGTTACAAAAACAAATGTATTTACAAAAACAAGTGTAGTTACAAAAACAAGTGTAATTACAAAAACAAGTGTAATTACAAAAACAAGTGTAATTACAAAAACAAGTGTAATTACAAAAACAAGTGTAATTACAAAAACAAGTGTAATTACACAAACAAGTGTAATTACAAAAACAAGTGTAGTTACAAAAACAAATGTAGTTACAAAAACAAATGTAGTTACGAAAACAAGTGTGGTTACGAAAAAAAACTGAAAAATACTGTAATCAATATTTTTATTTAATTCTTAAAATTCTGATTAGAGTTAAAGCCAGCAAGAAAAATAGGGTGCCATGGATGTATAATAAGGGCGCCATGGCGCCCACAGACACCGAGTTGAACAGCGCTGCTGTACAAGGAACGTAGAAGAATAAATACGAAGGTATGAACCCTATGTTTTATAGAGAATAGAAAAATAAAAAAATAAATAAAGAAGAATAGCTGTATAGAAGAATATAACTGCGATCTCAGGAATTTAACGTGCAGAATATTAATCACAAACAGCTATCCATGTTGAAATACTAATTCATTTTGACAAACAGGAAAATGTATTTACAAAGACAACTCTTTTTTTTTAACTGAAGCATTGAAATATATATTGTAGAAAGTATGGGCAAAAACATACACAAAATCATAAATATCAGGACTAGAACAAAACATGTCATGAACAGGAGAAGCTCACAAATAAGGTCAATGGCTGTCAGCAGTTCAATTGTAAACATAAAAATCGATGGTTAGCTCGCAAACACCAACAAAATTACTGGAGGGAAATGATGTAGGGAATTATCAATATAAAGGTTATGTGGCGTGGGTTAAATATGAGTTACACGTAATTATATGAATAGCAAAACACGTACAAACAAAGTACTATAGTACTATGGTGGAAACGTTGCTCACTGTTTCTGTATTTTGTAAAACTATAGTACTTTGTTTGTACATGTTTTGCTATTTTACCAAGTTTTACTGCAGTCTTCCCCTTTTTCGATAATTATATGAATTCAAGATTTGAAACATACTTAGGTTCGTTTGTTTCTTGTGTTTGTTCTTATCAACTAAGGTAACCACTCTTTGTAAGCTATGTAGTTTGCGCTGAGATCGTGAGTTCGTTTCTCTCGTATATCCCTCGTAGACGGCATGTAGGGCAGGTACATCTAAAGTTCGGCCAAAGCAGATGCATACTGTCCAAGAGGACACACATTTGTACCCATGGGTACTGTAATATTTGTAATATAGAAAGTAAACTATTGGGATGTAAAACCATACAAGATCTCCAACTGCTAGCAACGAACCGCATCACATGGAGATCTAAAACCTCTGCCCTATGTGCCGACTTTGGCACGAAAGGACACATCATCGAGCCACAGCTTAATGACTCCCAAATGGGATTCAGGAAGAACAAAAGCTGTACAGACGCAATATTCGCCCTCAGACAGTTAGTAGAAAGGACTATCGAATCCGACAAACATTTACACGTTGCATTTCTAGATCAGGAAAAAGCGTTCGACCGCGTAGATAGGCACAAGTTGTGGAAAATACTAACATCCTATGGGGTTAATGAACACCTAATCAACCTTTGCAAGAACATTTATACTGACAGCCAATGTACGATTAGAACAAATACAGGATTATCAGAAAAGTTTCACGTAGGGTCAGGAGTAAGACAAGGTTGCGTACTATCCCCGCTACTATTCATCACGTACATTGACCACATTTGTAAAATAGCTAACACCAGCGAAGGAAACAACCTCGGAGAACTCTTAAATGAATTTCTTTTTGCAGACGATCAGGCAATCATATCAACAACAGAAGAACAGCTACAACAACACATCAACAGACTCCAGTTAGCATGTAACGAATACAACATGAGAATTAACATCGACAAAACAGAAGTAATGACATTCGCCAGAGAGGAAAACACTACCAACATCTCCATCGATAATCATCTACTAAATCAAGTAAAAGATTTCACATACCTGGGGTGCATTTTTTCAGCAAATGGAAGAATAACTAATGAAATTCAACACAGATGCAACAAAGCAAATCAAATGATAGGGCAAATGGCGCCAATTTTAAGATGCAAACACGTCACCATGAACACAAAAAGAGCAATGTTCAACACAATCTTTCTCCCACATTATGTTACCAGTGCCAAACCTGGACGCTGACAACAAACGATAGAAGAAAACTACTCACAACAGAGATGAAGTGTCTACGCAGAATGCTGGGTGTAACAAGAAGAGACCGGTTGAGAAATGAAGACATCAGGAAAAAGTAGGTACAACATCAGTACTAGACTTCATCAAGAAACAACAAATTAAATGGTTCGGTCACGTAAGCAGATTACCATCAGACAGTGCACCTCAAAGAGCAATGCTGCTCCGATACAATGGGTACAAAGCAAAAGGCCGGCCACGCAAAAGATGGACCTCAGAGATAACAGAGGCGACGAAAGAGACTATCTACGAAGCGCATACTAGGCCCGTTTTAGAAATCTCTTCCTGACCTGACGCTGTGAGGCATACAGGATTCGAGAAAGAAAGAAAGAAAGAAAGGAACAAACTAACTAACTGTAATATTTATAAACAGGAAAACTCGTTCTTATCAATCAAGTTAACCACTCTGTGTGAGTTATGTAGTTTGCGCTGAGATCGTGAGTTCGTTTTCCACAGTTAGACCTATCCGACATATAGGGCATGCACATCTGAATTTCGTCCAAAGAATATGCATATTGTCCAGGAGGACACACATTTATATCCACGGGTACTGTAATATTTATAAACAGGAAAACTCGTTTTTATCAACCTAGTTAAACACTCTTTCTAATCTATAGTTTGCGCTGAGATCGTGTGTGCTTTTCCCTAGTTAGACCCCTACAGCATGTTACGGCAGGTACATCTGAATTTCAGCCAAAGTATATGCATATTATCCAACAGGACCCACATTTATACACACGGGTAGCTGTAAGATTTATAAACAGGAAAACTCCACTTCAAAGTATCACATTTGAAGTTGTACCGATTTATGTTATGGTGCAGTGTACCGAGCACGATGTTTATAAAAGGCTGCTCTAGTGACCCCCGTGCCGTGGAAAATCCTGGGTTTGATATCAGCTTTGTCTAAAATGCATCAGTGTTCGTAAAGTGCGAGGTCGAACTACGGGTACCTGGATCGTTATCTTGGGGTTCTAAATTACTAATACCTCTGAATTCGGAGAAAGTCTCGCCTTGATGGCGAGGGAAACTTATGATATGAAATGCATGCTTTCACGCAAATCCCAGTCAGACGTGTCATATTTGGCCCCATGAATACGCCTGAATTGTTAGAGAGTGAACGAGATTTTAAAAAAAACTATTATTGTGCATAAATATATTTTTTTTTTTATTCCGATCCAGAAGCACTTGAAATTTCAGCTCTTCGGCTCGGTGCCATGAGCATCGTAACCTTTCGGTTCGGTGCAACGAACACCGTGAATCTGGGGAACCTGTGGCTTTTCTGTCAGCCCGCGGAATTGAACCCGCACTCACAGAGGGCTAGTCACCCGCAGTCCAACGCACTATGAACACGCTGGGCAGGCGGGTTGCATAAATAAATATGTTATTTGTCAATTATTGAGCAAGAAAAATGAAGATCTCGCTTTCAAATTCTTAATAACTTAAATCAACATAGAAATGGTGATCCACTGAAAGCGTTTACGTTCTATCTAATTATTCTCTAATCTTGTTCTGCCTTTCAGTGCCAGGTCGAGCAAGAAGATACCTGGAGCAGGCATCTCTATCCACCTTGTCTTTCTTTCTTTTCTCCAATCCTGATTTGCCTCACAGCTTCAGGATCTAGAACAGGTTTTGTGTGTGTGTGCTTCATAAATAGTGTCTTTCGTCACCTCTGTTTTCTCTGAGGTCCACCTTTTGCGTGGCCGGTCTTTTGCTATGTAACCCTGTATCGGAGTAACGTTGCTCTTTGTGGCGCACTGTCTGTTGGTAATCTGCTTGTGTTGCCGAACCATTTAATATGATATTTTAATACTGATGTAGTATCCACTTTTTTCCTGATGTCTTCATTGGCGTCTGTGGCCTAGGGGTTAGTGACTCGGTCTATTAACCCCGACGTTCTAAGTTCGAATCACGCTGCGGACAGTTTGCTTGCAAATTGTTTCCGTTGATTTTAACAAAGGACGATGGCGCCACCCGTTCAGAAAGCAATGGCAAACTACTGAACGTATAAATGGTGCTTAGAAAATTAACGACTTGTTTACTGTGGTTGATGGCTACGTCCTTTGGGATATGCCACGATTTTCATTTTTCTTCATTTCTAAGCCGGTCTCTTATTGTTACTTGTAGCATTCTTCGTGGACACTTCATCTCTGTCGTGACTAGTTTTCTTCTCTCATTTAATGTCAGCGTCCATGTTTGGCACGGATAGCATAATGCAGGGAGAAATATTGTGTTGAGCATTGCTCTTTTTGTGTTCATGGTGACCTATTTGCGTTTATGTTGACCATCTTAATCTTCAATTGCTGCTTGAAATTTGAAATACATTTCTAAAAATCAGTTACTGTGACACTCCGCTTCGAAATAAGCAAACAGGCTTGAATGTGCTATTGTGAGCATAATATTGCATAAGAAGAAGCAGATTATCTAATCTTAACCTATTTAGCTTGTTTAAACAATCGACATCATCGTACTCTGGTAATAGCTATAAAACAGCGTTTCCTAAACTTTAGTCCGTGGACCCCCAGGGGTTCCGCAAGGTATTCACAGGAAGTTCTCAAGCGCTTGAAAAAATATTATGATCTTTGACCGTTCGAACAGAAAAATAAATTTTAAAACATTTATAAAAACAGTGGTAAACTAGTTTCGCTGAAAAATCAAAGGACCTGGACCAGACCAGAGTCTTAATATATGACAGGACATAATGAAAGATCATTTGAAGTTTTCCGCAGTCTGAGAAATAGGAGCCAGCTTTACTGTTTATGTGGTGTTATAATAACTCCAGCGCTAGAAGAATGAAATTTAAGTACGTAATTGGCTGAAACGATATTGGGAACTATAGGATAAATAGCATTGCATTTTGCTACAATACATTTTGGCTGAGCTTCAGGATAGATCGCTAGCTGAAATTGAAACACAAATGTACAGATGATGCTAATGATGGCGCGTCTTGTTCAAAGCAAAATAAAACAACTTCCTGTTTATTAAAATGTTAAATTGCAGACATTGTTTACTATAGTAACACACATATAATTCATTTCTGTCCATTGTCATATATAGAAACTTTTGGGGTTCCGTGGCAGCAAAATGTATTTAAAAGGGAGTCCACTATAATGCACAGTTTTGAAACCGCTGCTATAAACGAAGAGTTTCGTTTATTAAGTTCTTCTCACTTTTTTATCTTTTATCCTTGGATTCTTCGAATGAAGTTAATTCTTATTTATTTATGTTTGTTTGTCAACAAGTGTTGGTAGTATTTCTT